>CM066331.1:214117165-214324665 GCA_033807585.1 Hydrophis major | reverse complement strand
AATACAGATTTTATTTGTGCACAAGGTTCAGAGCATTAGCATGGCAGATTCTGAACCCCCAGCCCTTCCTGAGACATTACTTTTATACGTATCCTGACCTCAGACTAAGCCGGGGAGTTCCTTATGTTACATTTTACCAAAAAAAGAGAATAATGCATACATTTCTATAAAGGAAATGTAGAGGAAATGAGAAGTACAATTTTTGATTTCTCAGTTATCTTACACCATCTGTTATTTTCCATGTCCACCCTTGTTTACAGTAACATAATTAGTTCCAGTTCCTTAGTTCAGCAGTTTCATGGTTTTACACAATATTTTTACAAGAAGCAAGGCATAGGGTCAGGGGATTTCTGCTATATGTTTATCTTCTTTATTAAGCATTTTCCATACTGCTTCAATAGGGTATACCAGTGATGGCTAACCTATGACACGCGTGTCACTTGTGACACGCCAAGGCACTTTGACTGACACGCCTGTTGGTGTGGGGAAAACTTGCACATTTAGAGGCTGCCTGTGCTCTGCTCCAATCCCAGCTCCTTGCTTGTTGTGTGAAGGCGTGGTGTCACTGCTGCCGCAAGATCTTAGCAGCAGAGAACCAGTTTTAACCGCCATAAACTGAGGTTTGTCAGTTTCATTACCTCAGGAATGCTACAGGAGGAAAGGAGATCCATGAGGTTCACAGCCCTGTAAGGTGGCCTTCCGATCCCCACATCCTGCATCTGCAGCCCTGAGACCAGGGAGACGAGTTTCACAGCCCTGTGGGATCACCCCAGCCCAGTCCGTCAAAAAACAAATTATTGATATTTCTTGAAGTGACACACGACCTGAGGAAGGCTACACATTTTCCCGATTTTCGACACACCAAGCTGAAAAGGTTAGCCATCACTGGGGTATACAATATATAGAATATAGTCATAGGGTACAATAAGCAATCAAATCATAGTCGGAGACAGCCAATATAAATTGTAGAGATACAAGCAACATGGTTATAGTCATAAGTGGGACGAGATAGGTAATAGGAAAGATGAGAATAATAATAGTGGTGCAGATTTTGTAAATAGATGGACAGTATTGAGGGAATTATTTGTTTAGCAGAGGGATGGCATTTGGGGAAGAAAAAACTGCCCTTGTGTCTAGTTGTTCTGGTGTGCGGTGCTCTATTGCGTCATTTTGAGGGTGGGAGTTGAAACAGTTTATGTCCAGAATGTGAGGGGTCTGTAGATATTTTCACAACCCTCTTTTGGACTCAGGGTGCAGGATCCAGGTCTGGAGTGACTGCATGGGCTTGGATGAAGCTGGGGCGATCCTGAACCCATCCCGGCTGCAAAGGTCCTCCCCCACCCTTGAAAATGCACCACCCATCACCACCCCGGAAAAATCTCTTCTTTGCCTCTGGAAGTCTCCCTGGGCCGGAGCCTGTTTTACAGCCACCTGGGCGAAAAAGAAGCCCCTTTGAGGAGGCCTGAAGTGGGGGAGATATCGGAGACCCCCAACTCATTGGTGGTTCTGCCCTCCTGCCTTGATTCAGAGATTCTCTCCTCCTTATGGAGTAGGGGGGAGGTTGGACTAAGCAAGGCCTCTCTCTGATTGGCAACTTTTAGGACTTCAATTCCCAGAATTCCCTGGTGTGGTTGGTTGGCTGTCTGGGGGATTCTGGGAGCTGAAGTCCACAAGTCTTATAGTGGCCAAGTTTGGAGACCCTTGCAATAGAAGATGCCTGAGGTCCTTTCCATCTCTGTTCTTCTGTATTTTTTTATTCTATCCTAAGAAATATGTTGAGACTCTGGAAAGAGTGCAGAGAAGAGCAACCAGGATGATGAGGGTGGGCCTGGCTAGTCTAGGGAAGAGAAGGACCAGGGGAGACAGGATAGGGGTCTTCCAGTATCTGAGGGGCTGGCCCAAAGAAGAGGGAGTCAAGCTATTCTCCAAAGCCCCTGAAAGCAAGACAAGAAGCCATGGGTGGAAACTGAACAAGGAGAGAAGCAACTTAGAACTGAGGAGAACAATGACAGTTAGAACAATTAATTGGTGCCTCCAGAAGTCGTGAATGCTCCAACACTGGGAGTTTTTTTAAAGATGTTGGATAACCTCTTGTCTGAAATGGTGTAGGGTTTTCTGCCTAGGCAGGGGGTTGGACTAGAAGACCTCCAAGGTCCCTTCCAGCTCTTGTTCTTCTATTTTAAGAAATGAAAGCAGCCTCTTAAGGCCAATAGTGTCTGAATTCTTGTTCTCGCCTTACCCTTTGCCATTTAGCCTGAAGGTCTTTGTGGCTTTATGGTTATTAAAGGCTTAGCTGGGAGTGAACATTTCTTTCGGTCAGAAAAAGAAGAAAGGACATGGAAATATCAGGCGGCGCTTGTAACCTTGGATTCCTGAATCAAGCGTGGACTCCGGGTGTGCACAACAGAGCAAATATCCAGATTCACCTCGCAGGGTTGTTGTGGGGAAAAGAGGAGGAGGGAGGCATATTAAGTCTCTTCACCACCTTGAGTGATTTATAAAATAAATAAAGTTGAGAGTCAAACAAACAAACGGCTGGTCCCAAATACCAAAGTGCCTTCAGTTGAAACTGTTCATGTCTTGGTCTGTTCCATCACTTAAGAGTAGACAGCCTGGGAAGAAGAAACAAAATGTTCTTGTGTTTTAAGGTACAGGATTATGTCTGTGCACAAATACAATGTGGGTTTATGTAAAACATTTTGCAATATGGGTTGAGCAAAGCTTTGAGCTAGTATTTCCGATAAAGGATATTTAATGACCAAACTATTTAGTCTCGCATGGCTTCCTTGTTCCTTCTACTTTTCTTCCTGTTTTCCTTTCCAAAGGGAAGAAGACAACTTTGGGCTTCTGGCACTGTGTTGATGCTTTGTGGTGTTTTCCCTTTTGGAGGCTCCAGGGACCGGCTTCAAACATCGGACAGTTTAAAAATGAAAGGCATAAAATTAATAAGACGAGCTGCTCCCTGTGAAAAATGTTCAAAACCCGAGAAGTGACAGTGCTGAGCCTCTCACACCAGCAAAACCTTGACTAGATTCAGACAACATGTTGATCCGCTCTGAGGAATATCCCCACCTCTTTTTTTTTTTTTTAACACAACCTGCAATGGTTGGCTAGTTCTTCTGAGGCTTAAGTGCCTCATGCTGAGGAAACCAGGACAGTGGGTTTCATTTTGTGGCACATGCAGAAAAGAGAGTTTAATTTGGTCCCAAATTAAAAGAATAACGTAGAAAAGTCTCTCTCTCTCTCCCCCTCCCTCTCTCTCTCTCATTCACTCACTCTTTCCTTGGGCTCATCAAAACACAAGAAGAACATGGAGGCATGAAGTCAAATGGACAGGAGGGATGTTGGGAAGCCATGTTAGAAAGTTGGACTTCACAGAAAGAGCCGTCAAAGCTTGGAACCAGCATCCAGCACAGGGGATGGGCCAGTCCTCAGTAACTGAGTTTGAACATGGCTGGGATAAAGTTGCTCATCCAAAGAAAATAGAGAAATAAAATAAAACAACATAAATTGTGATGGACCACAAGGTCTTTTTCGGCTGTTCAGCTTCCTATCCTTCTGTGTCGTAGGGAGTTTGCAGGGGAGACTTGGTGAAAACCCCTGTGTGGTTTGTGTTTCGGCTTTTCTTGAAAACCCAGTTGCTCATTCAGCAGACTGTGTGAATGAAGCGGCCGTTCCCTTTTCTTAACCGGGTTGAGGTCTTGTTCTGTTGTGGGAAGGGAGCGAAGCCCTCCCTGGGGAGGATGCTGGGAGCTGTTCATCCCTGCAGGTCCTGAAGGAAAGTTTGAGAAATCTCGCTCACAAATCTGACAACAGAAGCCCTGAGACCCAGATTGGGGGTAGGAGTGCTTCCCTTGTCTGGATGCTCTCAAGGGGGCTATAATCAGCCATGTATCTGGGGGGCTTTCCCTTGGATTGCTGCACTTCGCTGGGGCTTGGCTGGATGACCTCAAATTGCAGATTTATCTCTGTGAGATCTCACCTGGCAGAATGGAAATCCTGTGAGATTAAATTTTTGTGTGTAGATGTGTATGCAAACAAGCTACATCATGGCACTTAGACCAAAACTTGCACACAAAGAGATTTCTCTTTCTCTGCACACACCCCAAAACAGAAATCCACTCCCCTGCCTTGCCTATAAATGCCTCCCTTCCCTTTATAAGAGGAAAAGCTTTGAATTGCCAGACTTCAGCAGAGTTGCTACCTGTGAAGGCAAAAGGGCAGGTGAGTGCAGCTTTCTCACCTGTGCATACCTGACAGGTGAGGCCCCTCCGCCAGTCCACTCCTATGTCTGTGTCTCTCCACCCGAAGGGATCTCTCTTCCAGGCGGCTGCAGGCAATGCTTATGGTTCAGCAGGTGATCTGGGAGGCAAGAACCAAGGGATCTTTTTTTGGGGGGGGGGTCTCTGGGGGGACAGAGCCTTTCTTAAGAACTCCCCCCAATCAAGACATGCTAGTTCAGGATATACTCTAACCCAGACGTTGAAGTTGCCAAGTTTGGAGACCTCTGCTCTAACCCATTAAAGCCATTGTGCGACTAAGGAGGGAGAAATGGGGGCCAGGTGGGGAGCCCAAAACTGGGAGACAAACTATGGGGGCTCCCGACTTGGAGCTTAGTGGTGATGGGGGTCCCCCTTCCTGAGGAGCCCCTCCCAAAGGCCTTGACCCTCCCCCCTTCTTCATCTCCCCTCTTTGCTTCTCTCTGCAGGGAAGCAAGGAAGACCATGAAGCGATTCACTTTTCTAAGTCTTGGCTTGCTGGTTGTGGCCCTCTCCTTAAGGGGTGAGTTCAAGCAGGGTCTCTTGTGTCCAGAGGGATCAACTCTCTTGCCTGAACCCCTTCCTGATTTGTCTCCCCGCCCCAATATCCTCTTCCTGAAGTTGCTTTTGTTCATGTTTGGCTTACGGTGCAATTTATATCCCACCGTATGTCTCTGTTGGCAAGATCTCCCTCTTTCCAGCCTGGTGCCTTAACCTCTTAGGTCAAAATTGGCTCCGTTGGGGACTCGCGGCCCAAGTTCTGCAAATTGAACCAAGACTAAACCTCACGAGGCTTTGGACAATTTGCAAATTGTAGTCACTGCATCTGTAACCCAAGCTGGATTGAATTTATTGTCATCAAAGATGGTCAAGAATGGCTACTATACCGTCTGAGGAAAGTGTGATAAAGAAAGTATTAGAATGTATCGAGATGGATAGGCTAACAATAGAAATAAAAGACAGAGGATAAACTGAATATTATTTTATTTGGAACCCTTGGTATAATTGGTGAAATAGTAGATATGAAGCTATTACAGTGGAACTATATATATGTGTGTGGGGGTGTGTGGTATTTAGATTTCTTTGGGTATTTTCCCACGTCTTAATATTTGTGCTTTTATTATAGCGACAATGTATGTAAAACATATGTATACCAAAACTGAAAAGTTGCAAAGAATGAAAATGGTGTTATAAAATGAGGAAAATTGTTTAATAAACATATTTTTTTTTAAAAAAGATGGTCAAGAATGTTCTGCAGACCCAGCTGTCTTCTCTTCCACTTCCTCCTCCTCCTCCTCCTCCATCTCCTATTCCTCTTCTTCATTCTCTTCCGTCTCCTCCTCCCCACTTATCCTTATCCTCCTCCTCCTCCTCCCCTGGCCATCTTTTCATTGGGCTTCCTCTTTTCCCACACAGGAACTGGAGCTCATCCCGACTGTCCCTTCGAGTGGTCCCCCTTTAATGGGCATTGCTACAAGGTCTTCAAAACTCTCAAGAGCTGGCGTGATGCAGAGGTTAGAAATGTTTGTGTGCCTATGAATCTCGCAGACTAGGCAGAAATCAGAAGTCTTAAGCAGAGCCTTGCAAAGTCCCCCAGGCCCCTCTGGCTACGATGAAATGGAGGGAGGAGGAAGAGGAGGAGGAGGAGGAGGAGGGCGTATGAAAAGGATAGGATTGTAGGTTAGTCTTAAATGATTCTATGGGTTGTTTCTCTGAGTCCATTTAAAGTTCCTTTCTCTACGCTTTGAACCAGGGGAGCATTTGCTGCCCCTGGCTACCAATTCCTCTCCTGCCTCTGGGCATAAGAAGGGCAGATGGCAGCAGCCTTATGGGTAGCCTATGGGGCCCATGAAGGGCAGAGATTTGCAACTTTCCTGGTTTGTTCACTCCTGCCATCCATCTCCACCAATGCCTCTCCTTAATGTGGGGTTTGGGGTTTTTTTGTTTTAGTTTTCTCCCATGTTTATTTTATTTATTTTACAAATAACTCCAGATGGCCAACACTCACAATAGTCCTTCCTCCACCTTCTGTTTTCCACATAATAACAACCCGGTGGGCTGGACTGTGCCGAGAGGGAGGCAGGGGCCCAAAGTCGCCCAGCTGGCTTTCATGCCTAAGGCGGGATTAGAACTTGCAGCCTTTGGGCTTCTAGCTTTTCTCACATGCACAAATGCACAAGGGGAGACAAGACACTCTTTCTCGGTCGTCCTTCTCTCCCAGATGTCCTGCAGGCAGCAGGAGGAAGGCAGCCACCTCGCCTCCATCCAAAGCTGGGCGGAGTCAGCTTACGTGGCCAAGTTGATCGCCCGCAATGTCTTCCTCATCAATGTCTGGATCGGACTGAGTGATCGAAAGAAAGTAGGTCCTTTCTGATGCTAACCTTTATGGATCCAGCTTGACTGTTTCTAAGGGGTTTTATTGACGAATCCTCCCATGGGAGTCACTGATCTCTCTGTTCTTGCCTTGGGTAACACCAGGGATGGGATTCAGCCAGTTCGCACCGGTTTGCATGAACCAGGTGTTAATTTTAGATCTGGTTCGGCGTACCGGTAGCTCCGACGACTGGCTGGCCCCACCCCATTCTTCCTCTCCCAGGAGTCCCCACATGGCCTGTTTTGGATCCCAGGTAAGTGCAGGGGGTGTGTAGAGCCCAGGAAAGTAGAAAATGGGCCTCCCAGAGGCCCCTGGAGGGTGAAAATGGGCCTATTTCCAGCCTCCAGAGAGCCTCCGGAGCCCAGGAAGGTTGAAAATGATCCCTCCAGAGCCCATTTTTGCTCCAAGGATGGTACAGGAGGCTGACTAGGCCACGCCCACCATGACCACGCCCATCCAGCAACCGGACAGAGAACTGGTTGTTAAATTATTTGAAGCCCACCACTGGATAACACTGTAGAAAAAAAAACATTTACTCCCATCCAGTCTCTCTCTCTCTCTCCCCCCCTTACCAAATCCTCCTGCCCCGTTGAAGAACTGAGTGCTGTCCTTAAAGCCCCAGAGGGATGAATCCTGCCCAGGCCCCTATCTCAGTACCATGCAGGGCCTCCTTTCCTCTTGAGGGCCCCTTGGGTGGGTCCTTTTTAAAAAAAAAACAAAAAACAAATTTTATTAATTTTACCATTAAAAACAAATCGACAACACATACACAGAGAGAAGAGCAAAAAAGAAAAGAAAAGAGAAAAAGAAAAAAGGATGGAAAAGCACTTATAAACATTCTCATTTTCGACAGTTTGTAAGATCTTTTCTCTTCTTGGTTTATGCCATATACGCACACCTTATCCATATGCATGTTTATATATCACTCATATAAATTTGTCCTATTCTTTTTTGCCTTATGATATAAAATTTGTCTTTCTTCTAACCATTTATACCAGCAATTCCAATTATTATAATATATTGAAATGTCTTTATGCTTTAAGGCTAAAGTTAGTTTGTCCATTTCTGCACTCTGAGATTTTTTGGATGATCATCTGTTTTGTAGGTATATGTGGTAGCTTCCAACATTGAGCACAAGCTAGTCTGGCTGCTGTTAATATGTGTATTGTTATGTACTTCACTTTTTTTGATAGCTGTTTATCGAAAATCCCTAACAAGAAGGACTCTGGTTTATACTCAATCTGTTCTTTTGTTTCTAAACCTGGTTTCCAAACCTGGTTGAAACTCTGGTGAGAGAGGAAGGAGAGTGTTCTGTCCTGAATTTGAATACTCGAAATCCCCGCGCCTTGATTGGCTAAGGCGCGGGGATTTCTGATTGGCCAGGCGAGCCGCGCTGATTGGCCCGATTGAAGTCTCCCGCGATTGGCTCGCTCCAAGAGCGGGAGACTTGAATCGCTGCCATTGGCCGCGGCCGCCGCAGCGAAAAGGATAAAAGCCGCGGGCTTTTTCCTTTTCGCCGGTTCGGTTCACAACAGTTTAATAAAGAGCTTGAATGATAGTCACCGACTCTGAGCGTCTTTTTGCGGACACGACACTGGCGACGAGGATGGGATCCCGACCCTGAACCGAACCCCGTGTCCAACAAGAGCCAGTTCCAGTGAAAGAGATGGCGAAGATCGCACCGCCCGCCCCCTTCAACCCCGCCAACGAAGACTGGGAATCGTACTCAGACTGGTTCCGAATGTACTTGGAATGCGCCGGAATGAAGGACGCCCCGGGCCCGCTAAAACGCGCCGTCTTCCTTACTCACTGCGGACCAGAGGTCTTCCAGATGGCCAAAGCATTGGCCAAGCCGGCAGACGCAACCGCCATGGACTGGGACGTCCTCGAGCCTATACTGCGGCGCCATTACGCCCCCGAGGTCCCCATCCTGATACGGCGCAACGAGTTTTACCGCCGAAATCAGAAACCAGACGAGAAATTGAGCGACTTCGTCGCCGAGCTGCGGCGCCTAGGAGGACTCTGCGAGTTTGAAGGTCTAAACAGCCTCATAAGAGACCGATTCGTGCTCGGCCTATGGGACCCTACACTCCAGAGCCGGCTTATGGCCAAGGGCGACATCAGCCTAGCAGACGCCCTCACCGCAGCCGCAGCCGCAGAGGCAACCCGCTCGTCTGCTGACAGCATGCGAAGATCTGACGCAAAGGGCGGAAACAACAACCCGGCAAGGTCGGCCGACCCTAGAAGTGAATCAACCGCACACTACGGAGAATTCCAGTCAGCCTCCAGCACGTCGGAAGACGAGGAGGACATACATCGCGTGCAGACGGGACGCGGCGACCAGCGGAATCGAAGAGGTCGTAGGTCGAGGACCAACTGTGCCGGGTGCGGCAGCGACCACCCCAGGTCAGAATGCCGATTTTTTGACTCTATTTGTAGGCATTGTGAACGACGGGGTCACATTGCTCGAGTTTGCCGCCAAAAGAAAACCCGCAGCCCGCCCAGATGGGAACAACACGACCGGAAGAAGGAAAGCCCCCCGCCCAAGACCAGAGAGCGCCAACCGGACGGTCGGTGGGACCGTACCCAGCGATCTTCAAGAGGCGGCGACGGTCGGCGAAAAGAAGAAACACACCAGACGGTGACCATCGGCCACGCCATCTCTGACGGCGCCAGAAAGGTACACGTTGAAGTCCATATTGAAGGCCAGCCATGCAAGATGGAAGTGGACTCCGGGTCCTACCTCTCCATGATTGCATTGATTAAGCGGCTTGTACCCACCCTCCATAAGAGGAACATTCATACCCAGAAAATCATCATAAAAGACTACCAAGGGAACCGCGTCCCGGTAGTGGGCACCAAGAGCTTCACTGTAACCTACAAGGGCCGCACCGAACAACTGCCACTCACCATCGTCGATCGCGACCGCCCAAGCCTCCTGGGTTTACAATGGTTCGCCCCGCTTGACATCGCGCTGACAGGAGTCAACCACGTCGCCGACGACGGTTGGGAACAGCGGCTAGCCCAGGAGTTCCAGGAAGTTTTCAATGGAAGCTTGGGCAAGTACCAGGGGCCCCTTATTTCGTTTGACCTAGACCCGAAGGTTCCCCCCAAGCGGCTTAAACCTAGGAGGGTACCATTCGCCCTGAAGCCAAAAATTGACGAGCAGATCAACAAGCTCGTCGAACAGGGGGTGTTGCAGCCGATAGACCATGCCCGATGGGAAACCCCTATAGTGACCCCAGTAAAACCAGACGGGTCCGTGAGAATTTGCGGGGACTATAAGGCCACCCTAAATGGCGCATTACAACAAAGCGCCTACCCAGTCCCAATCGTGCAACATCTGCTGCACTCACTGGGAGGGGGCAAGGTCTTTGCCAAGCTCGATCTCGCCCAGGCATATCAGCAGCTACCAGTAGATGAGAAAACGGCGGAAGCCCAGACCATCGTGACCCATCGGGGGGCCTTCAAGTGTAACTGACTCCAATTCGGAGTCAGCGTTGCACCAGGCATCTTTCAAAGCCTGATGGAACGTTTGCTACAGGGCATCAAGGGGGTGGTGCCCTATTTTGATGACGTATTAGTAGCGGCGCCAAACGAAGCCGAATTAGAAAACCGACTCAGACAGGTCTTAACAAAATTTAAAGTGACAGGACTTAAAGTTAAACGAGAAAAATGCCAACTTTGCACAAAGCAAGTGGAATTTTTGGGCTACCTTCTAGACCGGCATGGCATTCACCCTACAATTAAAAAAGTGAAAGCCATCAAAGAAGCCCCTACCCCAAAGTCTAAAACGGAACTACAAGCGTTCTTAGGATTGCTGAATTTTTATAATGTTTTCCTACCCCAAAAGGCTACGGCGGCGGAGCCTTTGCATAGACTCCTGGATAAGGCGGCAACCTGGACTTGGGGGAGACGAGAGCAAGCCGCCTTTCAAAAAACCAAAGACCTCCTCACCTCCGACGCCGTCCTGATTCAATTCTGCGAAACCTTGCCCTTAGCTGTCACTTGCGACGCATCACCTTTCGGCGTCGGCGCTGTCCTCAGCCATACCCTCCCCGACAAAAGGGAAGCACCCATCGCTTTTTTCTCCAGGACTCTGACTAAACCAGAGCGGAACTATAGCCAGCTGGACAAAGAAGCCTTGGCTATAGTTGCCGCCGTTAAGCGTTTCCACGAATACCTATATGGCCGCCCGTTCACCATTGTGACAGACCATAAGCCATTGCTGGGAATCCTCGCCGGAATCCGAGCCACCCCGAACATTTTATCACCCCGGATGACAAGGTGGTCCGAGTTCCTGGCAGCCTACAGCTACGAACTGTTACACAAGCCAGGTAAGAAAATTTCGCACGCGGACGCTTTAAGCCGTTCCCCCTTACCAGACTCTGATCCTGACCCAGCTCCAACAACAAACACCCTTAGCATTGAGAACCTACCCATTACCGCATCGGACATCGCCAGAGAGACTGTTAAGGATAAGCGTCTGGCGCGAATCCTACATTGGCTAGAAAAAGGCTGGCCTGAAAGGGACAATGACGAATCCATTAAAACGTTCAGAAACCGCCAGACTGAACTTTCAATTCTTAAGGGATGCATCTTGTGGGGTGACAGGGTAGTCATCCCGGACAGATTGCAAGGGAGGGTCCTAGAGATGCTGCATGAGGGTCATCCTGGCATCGTCAGGACTAAAGCCCTGGCCAGGAGTTACGCTTGGTGGCCGGGGATGGACAAACAGATTGAGCAATGGGTCGCCAAATGCCATCGATGCCAGGAGACCAGACCCAGCCCACCCGCAGCACCCATCCGGGACTGGGAAATACCAAGGGGGCCCTGGTCCAGAATCCATTTAGACTTTGCGGGTCCAACAAATGGGCATACTTTTTTGATCACAGTCGACGCTTACTCCAATTGGTTGGAAGTAAGCGATATGAAATCCACGACCACGGAGGCTATCATCAAAGAACTGTGTAAACTGTTTTCCACGCACGGCCTCCCAGATGTCGTCGTCTCAGATAACGGGCCCCAGTTTACTTCCCTCGAGTTTGAAAGGTTCTTGGCGGAGAGGGGCATCCGCCACGCATTAACGGCACCGGCGCATCCGGCGGCGAACGGTAGAGCGGAACGGATGGTCCAGTTTACTAAAAAAACCCTCCGGAAAATGGACCACGGGGAGATCAACGACAAAATCAACAAACTCCTCTTCATACAACACATCACCCCAAACACCACTACCAACAAAAGCCCAGCCGAACTGTTAATGGGCAGGAAGCTGAGGTCCCCACTCGACAGGTTGCACCCGACTTACAACCCGGAGCGGCCCCCAGACTCCAGCTCCAAATACCGGACATTTGCCCCCGGTGACTTAGTCTAAGCCAAAAACCTGACGGGGGACCCCCTATGGATCCCAGCCGTCATCACTCAAATCACCGGTCTACAGCCGTACCGGCTCCAAACCACCGACGGGCGAGCCTGGAAACGACACATCGACCAGCTCCGGTCACGTACGGCAACAGACCTCAACCCCCAAGACTCGAACCAAGGGGGGAGGGAACACCCGAATAAAATAGCGCAAGAAAAAATCCAAAAATACTCACCGGAACGCAGCCATCGCGAGTCCCCTCCGGAGAAGAACCACCTGGCCAGCTCAACCGACTCGGAGAAACCAAGCGGGAGCGGCGAAACCCGCAGCTCAACCGACCCGGTAGGCCCAGGCGGGAGCCACGGAGAACGAATCGGCCCGATCATCCAGCCGGTTCACACAGAGGGAGGAGCAGCCAAAAAGATGACCGCTCCGGGCGAGGTACAGCTTGAAACTGAGTTGCGCAGGTCAACTAGGACTAGACGGAGCCCCGCCTACCTGCGTGACTACACTACGTGATGGACCATACCAAGAGGGGAGGGGTGTTCTGTCCTGAATTTGAATACTCGAAATCCCCGCGCCTTGATTGGCTAAGGCGCGGGGATTTCTGATTGGCCAGGCGAGCCGCGCTGATTGGCCCGATTGAAGTCTCCCGCAATTGGCTCGCTCCAAGAGCGGGAGACTTGAATCGCTGCCATTGGCCGCGGCCGCCGCAGCGAAAAGGATAAAAGCCGCGGGCTTTTTCCTTTTCGCCGGTTCGGTTCACAACAGTTTAATAAAGAGCTTGAATGATAGTCACCGACTCTGAGCGTCTTTTTGCGGACACGACAGAGAGAAAGAGGGCCTTCCCCTTGAAACTTATCAACTTTTCTCTCTCTGCCGCTGGGCCCTCACAGCCAGAGCCCCTTCCTCAGTTGGCTAACATGGCTTCCCTGTCATTCTAGCGCCGCATCTGGAAGTGGAGTGATGGCTCCAGGTTCCTCCACAGATCCTGGAAACGAGGAGAACCCAACAACTTTTTATGGAATGAGTACTGCGTCGAACTGTGGAGCTTTTCAGGTAAGCCCAGATGAAGGGGAGGCAGCTGCAGATGTGCTTCCCACAATCAGGGGGACCAGGGATGCGATTCAACTCATGTTACAGCCAGTCTGGAGTGTGCACAGAGCATTTGCTACTGATCTTCTCCAGCCATCCCTGTGTGTTAAATCGCGGATGCGTGGCAATCCGCTGAGCTTGAAAAACAGGATATAAAGCACAGCCTAGAACCCGGGCAGGGAGGGTGGGTTCAACTGCTGTTCGTCGGAGCAAACTGAACTAGTTCCCTCCCAGCAGATCCTCGGAGATAACCGTTTCTCCGAACCAGGCCGAACCGATAGAATCCCACCCCTGAGGAGGATCCTTCTTGGTACCCTGAACCCTTGGCCACTGATGTCCTTTGTGGACCTCCTGAATCTCTAAGCCTCCACCGTCTTACCCTCTATACAGACAAGGGAAGACAAAATGTCCATGGGGCACGCCATTAAAAATGAAAGCCACACTTTCTTCAAACCCTCAAACTGTATATCCAAATAATTACAGGGCCTGTAATACTCAGAATTACTCCTAATTAAGCAAACAATCTCCATCTTGACCTACTTCCTCAGCCCATCATTGTCACAGGACATCTGACTTTGCATGGTCATTTTCCTTGCTTTAATACATTAATTGAATAATTGAATATATTAAATTATTATTGAGCCACAGTGGCATGGTGCAGTACTACAGGTTCCTTCTGCTGACTGCCAGCTGACTGCAATTCGGCAGTTCAAATCTCACCAGGCTCAAGGTTGACTCAGCCTTCTGCCCTTCCGAGGTCGGTAAAATGAGGACCCAGATTGTTTGGGGGCAAGAGGCTGGCTTTGTCACCTGCTTAGAGAGGGCCGTAAAACACTATAAAGCAGTTTATAAGTCTAGGTGCTATTGCTATTGTCAAAGGTCTACCGCACTGCAATGAGATAAATCTCAACCATTTATTTATATAGAACAAAACTATTAATGCAGGTTCAGGCCAATAATAACTCACCAGAGCACTTAAAAAGCAGTATGGTCTAGTGGTCAAGGCACCAGATTAGAAAAAGGGGAGACGGTGAGTTCCAGTCCCACCTTAGCCACGAAAGCTGGCTGGATGAAGTTGGGCCAATCCCCAACAGACGGTGAATTACAGGCTCACCTTAGGCAGGAAAACTCTCTGGGTGGTCAGAAATGTCTCTTTTGCTACCCAGGATACCTCTCATGGAACGATCAGAATTGCAGGTCCAAGCGTTATTTCGTCTGCAAGTTCCAGCCCCAGGTTGAGGGAAGCACTATGTGAAGCCTGGAGAGGCAAGGAAAGACCTCCTGCCTGCCAAAATCTCGGCTCTGCACACCCATCACTTTGTGGACATGGTTGCTTTCCGTATCTTGGATCTGACTTTGCTCTTCCTGTTGGGCCAGAAGGTCAAATAAAAATCTATCTAGCATGACTGGCCTTCTTCATTCTTCAGAGTCTTGAGGGATTCTACACCAAAGACAAATCCCTTGTGTGTCCAATCACACTTGGCCAATAAAAAGAATTCTATATTCTATTCTATTCTAATCTATTTTATTTTATCCTGAATTCTATTCTATTCTATTCTATTCTATTCTATTCTATTCCATTCTATTTTCTATTCTATTCTATTTTAACCCGAATTCTATTCTATTCTATTCTATTCTATTCTATTCTATTCTATTCTATTCTATTCTATTCTATTCCATTCCATTCCATTCCATTCCATTCCATTCTATTCTATTCTATTCTATCCTGAATTCTATTCTATTCTATTCTATTCTATTCCCATTCCATTCCATTCCATTCTATTTTCTATTCAGTTCTGTTCTGTTCTGTTCGGTCTGTTCTATTCTATTCTATTCTATTCTATCCTATTCTATTCTATTCTATTCCATTCCATTCTATTCTATTCCATTCTATTTTCTATTCTATTCTATTTTAACCCAAATTCTATTCTATTTTATTCTGTTCTGTTCTGTACTATTCTATTCCATTCCATTCTATTCTATTCTATTCTATTCTATTCTATTCTATTCTATTCTATTCTATTCTATTCTATTCTATTCTATTCTATTCTATTCTATTTTATCCTGAATTCTATTCTATTCTATTCTATTCCCATTCCATTCCCATTCCATTCTATTTTCTATTCTGTTCTGTTCAGTTCTGTTCTGTTCTGTTCTGTTCTGTTCGTTCCGTTCCGTTCCGTTCCATTCCATTCCATTCCATTCCATTCCATTCCATTCTATTCTATTCTATTCTATTCTATTCTATTCTATTCTATTCTATTCTATTCAGAGCCTCCCCAGACTCCTGTCCTGGTCCCTGTTCTTCCCCACTGTCCAATTCCACTGCCGGCTGCACCAGCTGCCAGTGAACCACAGCAAAGCTGACTTAGGCTGGCAGTTTCCTCTCACCCACAGGCAGCTACACAGCTTCTTGGGGTTCGCAAACTCCCACCAACAATTCATCCCCTCCTTCATGAAGATTGCCAAACCCTGGACAGACCTCCTAAAAACAGGGAGCCCAGGAACCAAACCCCGCCTGGGGCAACCCCTACAGTGGAGCCTAACCTGCCAAAAGTCATTTGAAACACTGGAAGAATTGTTTGCAAAAGAATCAGTGCTTAATAACCCCGAACAATCCTTCGTCATCCAAGCAGATGCCAGTGATGGGGCAGTGGGAGCAGTGTTCCTCCAAAGAAATAACCATTGATGCTACAATGCTTTCCTTCCATGCCCACCTCATGTTCTGACCCAAGTCACTCTGGCCACGCGGAGTAGGGTCAGTTTATGGATCACTTATCCCGGTGTCAAACAACTCACCAACGGTGCCAGTGAACTTCAACCCTCAGTTTTCCCTCTCTCTGGATTCCCCATGCTCCATAAACTAGGTCCTAGCAGGCCCACGTGGCAAAGAGGGAAGGGACAAGGCCCACAAGTCCAGAGTTCCAAGACCCAAAGCGCCGTCAGAGAGTCAGGTCCAAAGAGACTTTAGAAAGAGTGGGGAGAAGAGCAAGAAGGATGATTAGGGGAATTGGAGGCCAAAAACAGCGGTGGGATTCAAATTTTTCTATTACCAGTTCTGTGGGTGTGGCTTGTGTGGTCATGTGACTCGGTGGGCATGGCGAACTCGGCAAGGTGATGTGGCACCTTGCTGCGAGTGATGTCGAGTTGGCCCTACCCGCTCAGTCACATGACCGATGCTGCAGAAACAGGGCGATTTCCGACATACTTTCCCCCTCCTCCTCCTCCTCCTCTGCCTTTGGGCTGACAAAAAAAAAAGCGCCCAACTAAAGATCGCGACTGCCTGCCGAGTCTGCCTGCTCTCCTCCTTCTCTGACTGTTTGTTCTGTATGGCCGAGGAGGAGGAGAGCAGCCAGCTGGTTGGGGAGGCTTCTAGTTCTGCGAAAGAGGCGGCTGGAGACCAGAAAAGAGTCTCTTCCAGCTGCCCCTTTTTCGGGGTGAGAACCCTGTAGCGATCGCTCCGCTTCTCCAACGGGGCCGGCACATGTTGTGCTTTTTTTTCAGTGGGGCTGGAGAACATGCGGCAGTTGCAGGTTTCTTGCAGCAAAAATGACTGGTTTCTGGCTTTGCTCTGCTTCTCCAAAGGTCTTGTTCTATGCGCCGGCTGCTCGGACTCGCTGGGCCTGGCACATAGAACAGGGCGTGCTTTTTTCGATGGCACTGGACTCCAGCCTGACCAAAAAAAAGCATGCAGCAGCTGCAGGCCTCTCGCAACAAGAGGGGCAAGAAGCCCCCGGGAAATCCACCCACCCACCTGCTGTCTGGCTGGGCTGGGCTGGGCTGGAAGAGGTGCGTCTGCCAGGAAAAGGAAGAATGTGTGCTCCAGGAGGGCGGGCAGTTGGGAGGATTTCCTGGGGCTGCTACATATGTGCCCAAGCTGTGCCATGGCTGCCACAAAGCTAGGAGAGAGACCGGGGCAAGTGAGTGACTGGGCAACCAGGTCTAGGGCATGGCCAGCCAGGGGTTATCACCCATTCAGCGACCCATGCCAATTCATTACTACCGGTTTGCGCAAACCAGTGTGAATCGGTTGAATACCACCTCTGGCTAAAATTTGAAGAAGGGTTGCAGGAACTGGGTATGTCCAGTTTAATGAAATCCAGTCTTCCTTATGGTCACTTCAAGCATGCTCTGGTATGCTACTCCTTCCTTTTTCCAGCTGGGTGACCTTGAAGCAGCTTCCTGAGAAAGCGCAGTGGCCTTTTGGTTCCCTAAGCATCCTCTGCTCCCCTTTTCCATAGTTCATGGCAGACTGTCGCCACAGGGAAGGAGGGAGGGAGGGAGGGAGGGAGGGAGGGAGGGAGGGAAGGAAGGAAGGAAGGAAGGAAGGAAGGAAGGAAGGAAAAAAAGGGTGAGGGGCTCTTAGAGGGAACCTCATGAGATGTAAGAAAGGGTGGGCTCCCCCCCCTCTGTTTCCTTCCTTCTTCCCTTTTTCTGCAAAGAGACACTTCCAGGATTCTGGGTATTGGTGACACAAATGCATTCACAGGTGGAAAGCAAAAGGCTGAGGCCTCTGTTGTCCCACAAGTCATCTCCTGGGGTATTGGGGGTTGCCTCACACCATTCCCAGATGAGGTTTTTTTGAGCTGGCGAAAGAGCATGCAGTCAATTTCCCCAGGTTGTATGCACTCTGGACGTCTGGAAGCATGAAATGCCAGCATGTTTGTTTGGAGGCTGGCAAGTGGCAAAGGAGTTTTGGGGTCAAAGCCAACTTGTGAAGTAAACATTGTGCAGATCTTCTCCATATTTTCAAACATATTTTGAGTCATGCGGGCTTCATACAATGCATGAGAGGAGACAACCTCTTCATGGCAAGTGAGCCATCTTTGACAGCAAGTTTGGTCTCGTGGCTAAGGCATGATGGTAGAAAGCAGGAGACAGTGAGTGCTAGTCCCACCTTAGGCAGAAGGGCCAATTGGGTGACTTTGGGCCAATCACCAGGAGACGGTGAGTTCTAGTTCTATGAAAACTGGCTGGAAGACTTTGGACCACTTAGAAGGACACTATCAGTCCTTGGGACTAGCAGTGTGTGTGTGTGTGTGTGCAGACACACACCTCTGCAGACGTGCGTGCATAAATATAATTTGTGTTCATATAAAACATTTTGCAATATGGGATGAGAAGACTTTTGACGCGATAATTCCCGTACAGGACACTTAATCCAATCCAGCCTTGGATTGTTTCAAGGTTTCACTTATTTGTTCCTTCTCCACTTCTCCTTCCTGGTCTTCTTTTCAAAGGGAGAAGATGACGTTTGCCTCAAGGCCCTGGATGTCACAATGCTTCACGGGGCTCCCTTGTTCCATTGTTAGCACTGAGGTTGCCAAGCACAATAGCTCAACTGCTGCTCTGGGAGTTTGGGGGAATCCCTGTTAGGTGGCCCCAAATTCCAAAGAAACGGTACCTTGTTGTCATTAGAGTTTAATTGGGCCCCAGGGTAGCTATGAATGGGAGGTTTCCTGTGGGTGCAGACCAGGGCTGGGCTGTTGGGGATCCGCAGGGGTTCAGAAGATCCCCTAGCTAAGATTCAGTGCATTTCGGAAAACCCCGAAATCCCACCCTTGGCTGGCCCTCCCCTCCCCTCCCGGGAGTCCCTACGTGGCCTGTTTTGCGTGCAGGTAAGCGCTGGGTGCATGTGGAAGTTTGGGGAGGGCAAAAAACGGGCTTCCCGGAAGTTTAGGAAGCCGGAAATGGGCCCGTTTGTGGCTCCCAGAGAGTTTCTGGGGTCCTGGGAGGCTGTTTTCGCCCATCTGGAGCCTGGGGAGGGCAAAAATTCCCCCCCCACCATGGTGCAGGAAGCTGACTAGGCCACGCCCCCCATGGCCACGCCCCCCATGCAATTGGGCAGAGACCCCTTGCTAAAATTTTTGAAGCCCACTCCCGTTGCAGATTTCATTGAAATATGAGGAGAAAACACCCCGGGGATAAGATCTGATCCCATGAAACATCGGACACTGGAAAGAAACAGATTAATAAAACGAGTGGATCCCCATGAAGGGAGAAACCCTGCCAAGGGATCCTTCACAGCCTCTCAACACCAGCAAAACCTCGATGAGATTCACACGCCATGTTGATCCACTCGGAGAAATCCTGGAGTTCACACAAATCCCAAAGCTCGCTTTGCGACTCAGTGGCTCAAGCATGTTGTGCAGAGGAAGCCAGGCACAGCCAAAAACCACCTTCCTAACCTGGGTTGAGGTCTTGGCCTCTTGTGGGAACACAGCGAAGGCCTCCTTGAGGAGGATGCTGGGAGGCTGCTCATCCCTCCAGGTGCCAAAGTTAGAAATATCTGGCACACGAAAAGAGAAAGTCGACCTGTCAACAACAACCCCAGCATCTGGAGGAGGTCAGAGTGGGATAGTTAGTTATGTGTCCAGGGTGCTGAGCAGGGGCTGGACTGGATGACCTCTGGGACCATTTTACACATTGCAGTATTTTCTGTCCTGCTGGAATGTAAATCCTGCCAGATTAAAGTTCTTTTCTCCCACTTCCTGGGGGTTAGACCAAAAATTTCCTCCTCAAGCAATTTCCTTCTCTCCCTCCACCCCCCCTTCACTAAAGAAATCCGCCCCCTGCCTTGCCTATAAATGGCTCCGTTCCCTTGGCAGGAGGAAAAAACCTTGAGTTGCCACTGAGAAAACTTTCTACCTGTGGACAGGTGAGTGCGACTCTCACACCTGGGGCACTTGACAGGTGAGATCCCACCTGCATCTCTCTCCCTCCCTCTGATCTCTTGGGGGGGGCCTGCAGGTGATGTCCAGGTCGCAGCAGGGGGGCTGCAGGAGGGTCCCTCAAGCAGACAGTAAAGGATCTATTGGGGATCTCTGGGGCAGACAGACAGATATAGAAGAGACCTTCTCAGGAGGCCCCACCCCATAATCATTACACAGCAGTGAAGGGTTTTAACAGATTAACAGAGTTGAAAGGGACCTTGTAGGTCATCTAGTCCA
This sequence comes from Hydrophis major, assembly GCA_033807585.1. NCBI lineage: Eukaryota > Metazoa > Chordata > Lepidosauria > Squamata > Elapidae > Hydrophis > Hydrophis major. The sequence continues at coordinate 214,304,625 of CM066331.1, read as the reverse complement.
ACCTCCCACCCAAGCAGGAGACCCTACACCATTTCTGACAGAAGGCAGTCCAGTCTCTTCTTGAAGGTCTCAAGTGATGAAGCTCCCACAACTTCCAAAGGCAACTTCTGTTCCATGGGTTGATGGTTCTCACTGTCAGAAAGTTTATCCTTATTTCCAGGTTGAATCTCTCCTTGTTCAACGTCCATCCATCATTCCTTGTCTGGCCTTCAGATGCTTTGGAGAATAGCTTGACCCCTTTCCTCTCTGGGGCAGCCCTTCAAATACTGGAAGACCACTATCTTGTCTCCTCTGGTCCTTCTCTTCACTAGATATTAGTACTTCCCTTGATCTTGATTGTATCCCTCTGTTAATACAATTTAGGATTGCATTGGCTTTTTTGGCTGCTGCTGCACACGGCTGGCTCCTATTTAGCTGGTCGTCCACTAAGACTCCAAGATCCCTCTCCCAGTTCCTGCTATTGAGCCTGGTTTCACCCAGTCTGTATGTGTCCTTTTGGTTTTTCTTGTCTAAGTGTAGGACTTTCCTTTTCTCTACATTGAATTTCGTTTTGTTAGATATGGCCCAGTGCTCTAGTCTGTCAAGATCCCTCTGGATCTTCAGCCTATCTTCTTGGGTGTTGGCTATTCCTGCCAGCTTAGTATCATCTGCAAATCTGGTAAGTTCTTGGTGGGTCTTTGAAGCACCAAGGCTGTGACATGACCAAGGAAGAAAGAACAGGGCCCAGCTGAACAACTGATTCCAATCTCAGTCCTGGATTGAATGTGGGGGTCCCCCTTCCTTGGGGGGGGGCAAGCTTCCCAATGGCCTGCCTCCCCTTTTAATTTCTCCCCTCTTTTATTGTCTCTGCAGGGAAGGAAGGAAGGAAGACCATGGGGCGATTCCTCTTGGTGAGCCTGAGCTTGCTGGTCATGACTTTATCCCTAAATGGTGAGTTTGAGCAGGGTCTCTGGTGTCTGAGAAGACAACTTTCTTGCCTTTGAGCCAGGGGTGGGATTCAACCGGTGTGTAAGAACTGGTTTGGTGAGCGTGCACAGCATTGGGAAGCCACCTTCTCCTGCAAGCCCTGTGCACAACACACGGTGTGCACTGCAATCGGTTGTGCCGTTCAAAGCAGCTGAGGTTGAAAAAGCAGGGAATAAAGGACAGGTAAGAGCCCTGGTGGGCATGTAGGTCAAACAAAAGAACATAGGAATGAACCAGTTCCCTCTCAGCTGATCTTCGGAGCAACCGGTTTGGCCAAACTGGTATAATGCCACCCCTCTTTGAACACCTTCCTGATTTGACCCTCCAGAATCCTCTCCCTGAAATTTTTTTTTTCTTCCTCTTTAATCCCACCTTACACGTCTGATGAAGTCCATTTGCAAAAAGCCAAGCTATATCCATGCAATTGAAATGCACAATTAATTAAAAGTTAATTAAGTTTGGCAAAAAAAATGCATGTGTTTGTTATGAAGAGTGGGGCCCTCCTCCTTGGTAGGGATTTTGCTCCATTGGAGCCACACAAAAGTTTATGCCTAAGAGGTGGCTGGGCATCTTCAGTGGGTAGAAGGGGGGTTGCAATACCCCAACTAATTACCCCCTGAAGCCCCTCGAGCAGCTGTGGAACATCTAGAATGTCAGGTTTCCAAGTGATGAAATCCATTTAAAAAGAAAAATACAAAGTCCACCTTCAAAAAAGATTTCTTTCATTTTACGAAAACATCAAATTGGCAAAGTCCATGGTAATTCCAGATCTGACACAACCCGGAATTACCCCACAATATTACAAGTTAGAAACAACCCTCAAAAGTCACATTCTCTAATAGAAGTAATTCAACGCTGCTTGATGTCATAAAAGTCCACCTCAAGGGGCCCAAGCAAGGACAGCTCGTTTCCCACGGTAAGAAGAACCACCTAGCTAGCCTAAACAACTCTCTCTATCTCCACTCCTCCCCCCTTAGGAATGTATCAAGCCCGAAACCCTTCCCCCCACGACAGACAAAGAGAAAATAAGAAAAAGAATATATACTAAGACTAAGTAAAATGGCTACACTTACGTCAGTTTTGAGCTTGACATATAGTAGGAGGCCAAGGCAAATCATTCAGGACTGATCGGCGTCCTGTGTGTTGCGTTGGATCACAGCCAGGGTGCTGCCTTCTTCAGCTGTTGAAATTTCGAGGGTGTTTCAAGGGTAGCCCCCCACTCATGAAACCCATTGTGGTAGTCTAGATGGCTCATGAGACTTTCCCAGGGAAAGGTTTGCATTTCGGACCCTCGAGCCACACGTCCTTCAAATGAAGCTGGGTGTGTCCTGTTCCCAGCCAGTTGACCTTGAAGTTGTGTCTCAGGGAGATACCATATACCTTGTTTCCCTGGGAAACTTCCTCCTCCCATCCAAGCCTCCACCCACCCACCCACCCCGAGTTCATGGCAGACTGGCACCAAATGATTGTGTAGCATGGCTGAAGTGACCCCTGTCACGGAATCTAGTTCGTTAAAAATAACCCCCCATTTTCTAGCTTTCCACTGTGCATTTATTTATTTTATTTATCTGATTTGTCAATCACTTAAAGATAATAGGTACAAGTAAAAACATAGTTATGAATACGTGGATACATATAAGAAAAATAAGAAAAATAAAAGAAACAATAGGACAGGGATGGTAGATACGTTGGTTCGCTTATGCACGTCCCCTACAGACCTCTTAGGAAAGGGGTGAGGTCAATAGGAGATAGTCTAAGGTTAAAGTTTTGGGGGTTTGGGGAAGAAACCACAGAGTCAGGTAGAGTATTCCAGACATTGACCGCTCTGTTGCTGAAGTCGTATTTCCTGCAATCAAGTTTGGTGCGATTAACCTTGAGTTTGTATCTATTGTTTGCTCTTTTACTGTTATGGTTGAAGCTGAAGTATTCATTGACAGGTAGGACATTGCAAGATATGATTTTATATACTATACTTAGATCGGACCGAAGACTGAATGATAAAGCAACCCAAGTGGACAGAGTCAACCCAGACAGGGGTGGGCTTCGAATATTTGATCAAAGGGTTCTCTGCCCGGTTGCTGGGTGGGCGTGGCCTAGCCTGCCTCCTGCATCATGGGGAGGGACATTTTTGCCCTCCCCAGGGCTTAGGAGGCTGTTCTCGAGCCTCTGGGAGGGTGAAAATGGCCGCCCTGGGCTCCAGGGGCGCTCTGGAAACCAGAAACGGGCCCATTTCTGCTTCTGGGTGGCCCATTTTTCACCCTCCCTGAGCCTCCAGGTGCGTCCTGCACTTGCCTGCATCCAAATGGGGCCTCGTGGGGACTCCCGGGAAGAGAGGGAGGGGAGGAGTGGACGGGGCCAGCTGGGAGTGGGATTTGGGGGGGGGTCTCTGAACAGTACAGAATCTTCGCTAGGGAATCTCCCGAACTCCTGTGGACCCCCAGCAGCCCCACCCCTGGGAAATTAACCGAGGCTAACTCTAACCGAGGTTTGGACCGTCTGCCAATGCTATAAGTAATATCACCACTGGACGATACTTGGCTATAGATCCAAGTAGACGGAGTGACTACAGATGGAGACTCTATGGTATCATTATGAGAATAACGGTTATAATTAGGGTCTATATTATTATGTACCTTTTAAAAAGACATGATATAGACAATACACGGTCATGCAGAAACGGAAATGGGATGGATGATAAAGGAAAATGTACAATAAAAATTTATATATATGTGTGTGTGTGCACGGGTCTTGGCGTGTTCGGGTCTTTTCCCGTGTAAGATTGAGAGTATCTTGGCGACGTTTCGACGAGGTCCCACTCGCCATCTTCAGGCTGGTGCTTTCGGCTTCGTGCTTGTGTGAGCTCCTCTTCCTCCTCTTCTTCTGGCCATCTACTCACTGGGCTTCCTCTGTCCCCACACAGGAATTGGAGCTGATCATCATTGCCCCTCATACTGGCTCTCCCTTGGGAAGTTTTGCTACAAGGTCATCAAAGAATGGAAGACCTAGGAAGATGCCGAGGTTAGAAGTGCTTGTGTGCCTGTGAATCTCTTAGCCCAGGCAAAGGAGAAGTGTAGGCAGAGCCTGGAAGAGCCCCCCCCTCCCCAAAGACCCCTCTGGCTGGGCTGAAGGGGAGGGACACTGCTGGGTGAATGCAAAAATAGCAAAAAAAAATAAAATGCAATTATTCTCTCAACTGGTCTGCCTACAAACGTTAGCGAAGGTCAACATTTTAGGATAGCCTGAAATCCAGATATTCTGAGGACCTGGGCCCATTTGAACTTCCCTTTTCCACTCTTTGAGCCAGGGGTAAACAATGCCAGGAAAAAGTTTGCTGCCCCTGGCTGCCAATTCCTCCCCTGCCTCTGGGCACAAGATGGGCAGATGGCAGCAGCCTTATGGGTCGCCTATGGGGCCCATGAAGGGCAGGGCATTGCAGATTTCCTGGTTCATTTTCCTCCACTCTGGCCATACATCTCCCACAATGCCTCTCCTCAATGTGGTTTTTTTCAATGTATTTATCTATTGTTTATGTATTTATTTATTTTTATCCCATCCTTATTTTTATTTTATAAATTACTCAAATCGGTTAACATGGCGCCAATGCTTCTTCTTCCTCCTATTTTCCTCCCAACAATAACCTTGTGAGATAGCTTGGAACGAGAGGGAGTGGCTGTATTGCATAGAAGGGCTTTTCTCCCCAAGCCCCCCCCCTTCCCATCTGCCCCATCCCGAGTTCATGACAGACTGTCGCTGTTTGGCAGCGAAACGCAAGCGAGCATAAAGTGGCATCTGACGGATGGATTGAAAAAAGCCGGTGTGATGACCCAAAGGGGTGTGGCACAAAGGCAACACAGCCAGAGAATACGTATGAGTCCCTTTATTAGCTCCAACTTTGCCCCAATGTTCCAGTTCCTCTCTGGTCTGGAGAAAAACTCACCCACAAACCTGCAACAGCCTTTGGCTGCACATACTTCAGTCCAAACGTTGTAAACAGAAAACTTCAAATTATAAACCCAACAAGGCAAGATAAGGTAATAAATCCGGCAGGGCAAGATAAGGAATTCCAGAGTTGAAGTAACATGGCAGTAAATCAAATCAGTTGGGAAGATGCCAGGAATTCAGATAACAGCAGCCAACACTAGGTGAACTCAGCGGTTTTTCCCCACAATCACCCCTCCCATCTGCCTCTCCTTTAAACTCCCTTCCAGGTGTGCCTTGGGAAGGGAATCAGGGCCCTTTCCTCCCTTGTAAGCCATGCAACCCACGTTGCTCTCTTCTCTGTTCCTCCCTGCGTGCCCAAGGATGAAGAGGGGGTGGGCCTGGGTCTTCCTCCAGATTCTCTCTCCCTTGCTCTACCTCTTCCCTGCTCTGCCCAGCTGGACTTTGCCCTTCCCCAGTTTCCTCCACAGCCAATGGAGCCACTCCTCTGCCCCCTGTCAGCTGTTCATCTTCCTCCTCGGATTCAGACTCCAACAGGGCATGACAGCCGAACAGGCGCTGGCATGGACGTCTCCCAAAATGCTGAAGGCTGAGATGCATTGGGCGCCCTCCAAAGTTTTGCACACTTTTCCTTTTGCTCCTATCAGAAACTTTGGGGAGCACACACCTTTGTTGTGTCAGAGGGGGCTTCACTGGCAGGAAGCATGTGGAGCCCCACTACCCAAAAGGTTGATCTATGGGTTCAACCTAGGGTCTTAATTAAAGGAGGGAGCAGATGTTCTAACTTCTGAATTGGGAATTGTTCAAAAGCTGAGGACAGCTATGAGTCTCTACTAAATCAAGATGGAGGCTTTGTCAGAGTATATTCATGAACTGGCAGAGACATGGTTAACAAAGTAAGCATGGCAACAGACCAGCCAATGGGAGCTGGCAGCCTGGGTGTGGTTTGGCTCTGTGTGCTTGGCTGAGAAATGCTTCTGCTTGTGTTTTTGCTTAGGCTGCGTTGGAAGAAACTACTGGTATTGTACGTTTAATTATGTTTATAAAGTTAATGAACCTGCTGAATCAGTTATCTGTGTGTTTTTTGGACTTGAATTTCTGCTGCAAACTCTAACAGGCTTCAGGCATGCAATCATAGCCCTTAGACTTATATAACGCTTCACAGTGCTTCACAGCCCTCTCTAAGCGGTTTACAGAGTCAGCCTCTTGCCCCCCCCAACAATCTGGGTCCTCATTTTACCCACCTCGGAAGGATGGAAGGCTGAGTTCAACCTTGAACTGGTCAGGATCGAACTCCTTGCAGTGGGCAGAATTAGCCTGCAATATTCCATTCTAACCACTTGCCACCAGTGCCCTTCCTTCCTTCCTTCCTTCCTTCCCCTTTTCTCTCTTTTGTTCCTTCCTTTCTTTCTTCCCATTTTCTATTTTCCTTCCTTCCTTCCTTCCTTCCTTCCTTCCTTCCTTCCTTCCTTCCTTCCTTCCTTCCTTCCTTCCTTCCTCCCTCCCTCCCTCCCTCCCTCCCTCCCTCCCTCCCTCCCTCCCTTCTTAGTCTTATATACTGCTTCACAGTGCTTCACAGCCCTCTCTAAGCGGTTTACAGAGTCAGCCTCTTGCCCCCTCAACAATCTGGGTCCTCATTTTACCAACCTCGGAAGGATGGAAAGCTGAGTCCAACTTGAGCCTGGTGAGATTCAAACTGCCAAATTGCCGTCATCCGGCAGTCAGCAGAAGGAGCCTGTAGTACTGCCCTCTGACCACTGCGCCACCGCGGCTCCTTACAAATGCACAAACAGAGACCGCACGGTCCTTCTCTGTTGAACAAGGATGCTTCTCTGTTGTGCCTCTCTCTCCCAGGCATCCTGCGTGCAACTTCACAACAGCAGCCATCTGGCCTCCATCCACAGCCGAGAAGAGTCCCGTTACATCACACAGGCGATCGCCAGGAGACAGGTCGTCTTCACTGATGTCTGGATTGGACTGAATGATCCAGGGAAAGTAAGTCCTCTCTGATGTTAATCTTTACCAGATTTATCTTGACTGTTTCTGATGGTTTTTTTTTTTTTTACTAACCAGCCCTCCAATGGGAGTCACAGATCTATCTCCCTATGGAATATTCTTGCCTTGGATAACACCAGGGGTGGGATTCAGCTGGTTCACGCCAGTTGAGGAGAACCAGATGTTAATTTTACATCTGGTTTGGAGTCCCCACTCAGCCCCTCCCAAGAGTCCCCACATGGGAAAGAGAGAGAGAGGGAGGGAAGGAAGGAAGGAGGGAGGGAGAGAAAGGGAGAGAGAAAGAGAGGGAGGGAGGGAAAGAGAGAGAGTAAGAGAGGGAGGGAAAGAGAGAGGGAGGGAGGGAAGGAAGGAGGGAGGGAGAGAAAGGGAGAGAGAAAGAGAGGGAGAGGGAGGGAAGGAAGGAGAGAACGAGAGAGAGAAAGAGAGGGAGGGAGGGAAAGAGAGAGAGAAAGAGAGGGAGGGAAAGAGAGAGAGAAAGAGAGGGAGGGAAAGAGAAAGAGAGAGAGAGAGAGGGAGGGAAGGAAGGAGGGAGGGAGAGAAAGGGAGAGAGAAAGAGAGGCAGGAGGGAGGGAAGGAAGGAGAGAACGAGAGAGAGAAAGAGAGGGAGGGAGGGAAAGAGAGAGAGAAAGAGAGGGAGGGAAAGAGAGAGAGAAAGAGAGGGAGGGAAGGAAGGAGGGAGGGAGAGAAAGGGAGAGAGAAAGAGAGGGAGAGGGAGGGAAGGAAGGAGAGAACGAGAGAGAGAAAGAGAGGGAGGGAGGGAAAGAGAGAGAGAAAGAGAGGGAGGGAAAGAGAGAGAGAAAGAGAGGGAGGGAAAGAGAAAGAGAGAGAGAGAGAGAGGGAGGGAAGGAAGGAGGGAGGGAGAGAAAGGGAGAGAGAAAGAGAGGCAGGAGGGAGGGAAGGAAGGAGAGAACGAGAGAGAGAAAGAGAGGGAGGGAGGGAAAGAGAGAGAGAAAGAGAGGGAGGGAAAGAGAGAGAGAAAGAGAGGGAGGGAAGGAAGGAGGGAGGGAGAGAAAGGGAGAGAGAAAGAGAGGCAGGAGGGAGGGAAGGAAGGAGAGAAAGAGAGAGGGAAAGGGAGGGAAAGAGAGAAAGAGAGGTGGGGGCAGAGAGTTTGGTGTGCCCCTACCCCCTGGCCTTCCATAGCCAGAGCCCCTTCCTCAGTTGGCTGACGTGGCTCCTCTGTCATTACAGAATCGCACCTGGGAGTGGACTGATGGCTCCGATTTTGATTATACATCCTGGGGAATATTTGAACCTGGCAATGCTGATCGTGGGCAGTACTGCACTAAGTTGAGCAGTGTTGTAAGCAAACCGAGATGGAGGAGAGGAAGACCAAGGGGCGCTCCCCACAGTAAGTACCCAAAGAGGATGGTTAAGTAGTTAAGGCACCAGATTAGAAAACAGGAGGCCATGGATTCAAGTCCTGCCTTGGCTGTGAAAGCTGGCTGGTTGACTTTGGGCCAAGCAGACTGTGAGTTCTAGTCCTACCTAGACATGAACGCCAGCTATCAGCACTCCCACGAAACTCCCCATTTTATTCAGCACTCAGAAACAATGTTCATTCCAGGAAGAATTTATGAAGGGAGCCAAACTGGCACATCTGGGAAAACCGAAATCTGAGAGTTCTGGCTTTTCCCTTCCCAAAGGAAAGTCCAGAGGCCCATCATCCCCTGCACCCACCAGTCCATCCCATGGCCCAATCAACCCTTGTCCCAACGGGAGACATTCCTCCAGGCACACCTTTGCAGGTGCAGGGTCACTTGTCCTTGACTTTATGGGAAGAAGGTTGTTAGGTCTAATCTTCCACCTCTCCATGAAATTCCTCCCTCCCAAATTCCAGGCCCAAAGATGTGGCAGCTTGGAAGCTTCTAAGTAAAATATGCCTTCCAAAATTGACACCAGCTGGTGACTTTGGGCTAATCATCAGGAGGCAAGGAATTCTAGTCCCACCTTAGCCATGAAAGCCAGCTAGGTGACTTTGGGTCAATCGTCAGGAGGCAAGGAATTCTAGTCCCACCTTAGCCATGAAAGCCAGCTGGGTGACTTTGGGCCAATCATCAGGAGGCAAGGAATTCTAGTCCCACCTTAGCCATGAAAGCCAGCTAGGTGACTTTGGGCCAATCGCCAGGAGACAAGGAATTCTAGTCCCACCTTAGCCATGAAAGCCAGCTAGGTGATTTTGGGCCAATCGCTAGGAGATAAGGAATTCTAGTCCCACCTTAGCCATGAAAGCCAGCTGGGTGACTTTGGGCCAATCATCAGGAGGCAAGGAATTCTAGTCCCACCTTAGCCATGAAAGCCAGCTAGGTGACTTTGGGCCAATCGCCAGGAGACAAGGAATTCTAGTCCCACCTTAGCCATGAAAGCCAGCTAGGTGACTTTGGGCCAATCGCCAGGAGGCAAGGAATTCTAGTCCCACCTTAGCCATGAAAGCCAGCTGGGTGACTTTGGGCCAATCGCCAGGAGGCAAGGAATTCTAGTCCCACCTTAGCCATGAAAGCCAGCTAGGTGACTTTGGGCCAATCACCAGGAGGCAAGGAATTCTAGTCCCACCTTAGCCATGAAAGCCAGCTAGGTGACTTTGGGCCAATCGCCAGGAGGCAAGGAATTCTAGTCCCACCTTAGCCATGAAAGCCAGCTAGGTGACTTTGGGCCAATCACCAGGAGGCAAGGAATTCTAGTCCCACCTTAGCCATGAAAGCCAGCTAGGTGACTTTGGGCCAATCGCCAGGAGGCAAGGAATTCTAGTCCCACCTTAGCCATGAAAGCCAGCTGGGTGACTTTGGGCCAATCGCCAGGAGGCAAGGAATTCTAGTCCCACCTTAGCCATGAAAGCCAGCTGGGTGACTTTGGGCCAATCGCCAGGAGGCAAGGAATTCTTGTCCCACCTTAGCCATGAAAGCCAGCTAGGTGACTTTGGGCCAATCGCCAGGAGGCAAGGAATTCTAGTCCCACCTTAGCCATGAAAGCCAGCTAGGTGACTTTGGGCCAATCGCCAGGAGGCAAGGAATTCTAGTCCCACCTTAGCCATGAAAGCCAGCTAGGTGACTTTGGGCCAATCGCCAGGAGGCAAGGAATTCTAGTCCCACCTTAGCCATGAAAGCCAGCTAGGTGACTTTGGGCCAATCGCCAGGAGGCAAGGAATTCTAGTCCCACCTTAGCCATGAAAGCCAGCTAGGTGACTTTGGGCCAATCGCCAGGAGGCAAGGAATTCTAGTCCCACCTTAGCCATGAAAGCCAGCTAGGTGACTTTGGGCCAGTTGCTTTCTCTAAGCCCAACCAGTGGTGGGATTCTACTGGTTCGCATCAGTTCAAGCTAACTGGATGTTAAAGTTACAGCTGGTTCACCAAACCGGAATGTGAACTGCCCAGCTGGCCCCAGCCCTCCCAGCCCTCCCCTCCCCGGAGTCTCCAGGCAATGCAGCTGAGTGCAGGGTCTGCGCAGAGGCTCTGGGAGGGGGGGAAACGGGCCTTCTGGAAGTCCAGGAACCAGCCTGTTTCCGGCTGCCGGAGGGCCTCCAGACCCTTGGGAGGGTGAAAACGGCCTCTCCCAGGCTCTGGTGGGCCACCAGAAGCCAGGAACAGAAAGTGCCAAAAGGCCCCACCCACCCAGGAACCAGGCAGCGAACCGGTTGCTGGGATTTTTCAATCCCACCCCTGAGCCCAACCCAACTCACAAGGTTGTTGTTGTGGGAAAAAGAGGAGGAGGAAGGTGTGTGCTGCCTTGAGTGGTTTATTAAAATAATAAGGGTGGGATGCAAATGAGTCAATAAAAACAAAAGACAAAATAAAATAAACCTGACAGCCAGGTAAATTATCCAAGTTACTGCACCCCGTTGGACCCGCATCCTCTTCCCCTGTGGGGATCCTCATGTCCCCCTGGCCGAGAGGGAGGGACCCTTGAAGTGATGTCCTGGATCCAGTCTCCACCTGCGGGATTTCGCTGAAAAACTTTCTCTTTTTCCGCCCAGGACGTTATAGATGGAAAACTGCCAAGTGTGAATCCAAGAATTTTTTCATCTGCAAGATGCAGCCAAAGTCCATGGGAAGCACCCGAGGAAACCTGGAGAATCAAGGAAGCCCCCACCACACAGATCCACGGCGCCCCCCACCCCACCTGCCAAAAATCTCTGCTTTGCATGCATCCCCTTTGCTTCACGGATGCTTTCGGTAGCTTGGGTTTGATTTTGCTCACCCCCCGATGGACCGGAAGGTCAAATAAAATCTCTTTTAGCACAACCGGCCTGGTTTATTCTGCGGGAGAGGATTGAGGTCCAAATGTCGAGATGTCTACATGGCGAGGCTTGGCATTGGGAAGCTGGGAGTGGAGGGGCTGTGATCTCATTGGAAGGCGCATCTGTTAAAATGCTTGGAGGCTTCCCTGTTGGCCAATCCTCATTTTCATTGGAGGCTTGGACTCCCTGCAGAGCTGACAGAATCGGAGTTAAAAGAGACCTTGTAGGTCATCTAGTCCAACCCCCTGGCCAAGCAGGAGACCCGACCCACATCATTTCCGATGGAGAGCAGTCCAGTCTCTTCTTGAAAGCCTCCAGGGATGAAGCTCCCACAACCTCCGAAGGCAACTTCTGTCCCATGGGTTGATTGTTCTCCCTGTCAGAAAGTTTCTCCTTAGTTTTAGGTTCCTCTCTCCTTGATTAACAGATAATCAGAGTTGGAAGGGACCTTGTAGGTCATCTAGTCCAACCTCTCACCCAAGCGGGAGACCCTACACCATTTCTGGCAAATGCCAGTCCAGCCTCTTCTTGAAGGTCTCAAGCGATGGCACTCCCACAACTTCTGAAGGCAACTTCTGTTCCATGGGTTGATTGTTCTCATTGTCAGAAAATTCCTCCTTATTTCCAGGTTGAATCTCTCCTGGTTCAGTTTCCATCCATTGTTCCTTGTCTGGCCTTCAAAGGTGCTTTGGAAAATAGCTTGACCCCTTCCTCCTCCTCCCTGTGGCAGCCCCTCAGATATTGGAAGATGCTCTCCTGTCTCCCCTGGTCCTTCTCTTCCCTAGACTAGCCAGGCCCAGTTCCTGTAACCGTTCTTCATATGCTTTAGTCTCCAGTCCCCTAATCCTCTTGGTTGCTCTTCTCTGCACATTTTCTAGAGTCCCAACATATTTTTCGTAGTGTGACCACCAAAACTGGATGCAGGACTCTAGGTGTGGTCTTACTAAGGCTTTATAGAGTAGTATTAGTACTTCCCTTGATCTTGATTGTATCCCAATTTAGGATTGCATTGGCTTTTTTGGCTGCTGCTGCACACGGCTGGCTCCTATTTAGCTGGTTGTCCACTAAGACTCCAAGATCCCTCTCCCATTTCCTGCTGATGAGTCAAGATGCACAGAAAAGACAGCACAACATAACTTGGCTGTAGTGTCCTCAGTTGCTCTCTGAGTTTGGGTTTGTTTTTTTTTTGCAGATGTTTCATAACCCAACTAGGGAAGACCATCGGTTGAAGAAGGATTTGCCTAGAGGAGGAGGAAGAGGAGGAGGAGGAGGAGGAGGGAAGAGGAGGAGGAGGACTGTGGGGTCCTTGGTGGTCTCTGAGCTTGCTTGTTTTCTTGCAGACGTTTCATGACCCAACTAGGTAACATCATGCAGTGCTTACACAAGGGAGTGCAGTTTGCAATCTATTCATATACAAGCCGCTTCTATCACTGATATAGATTGTGGGAATCCTCCTCCTCTTCCCCTCCCCCAAACCGACTCCCTTCTAGCACTGATGATGTTTCCTAGTTGGGGAAATCCTTCCTTCCTTCCTTCCTTCCTTCCTTCCTTCCTTCCTTGCTTCCTTCCTTTCCTTTCCTTCCTTCCTTCCTTCCTTCCTTCCTTCCTTCCTTCCTTCCTTCCTTCCTTCCTTTCCTTTCCTTTCCTTCCTTCCTTCCTTCCTTCCTTCCTTCCTTCCTTCCTTCCTTCCTTCCTTCCTTCCTTCCTTCCCTCCCTCCCTCCTTCCTTCCTTCCTTCCTTCCTTCCTTCCTTCCTTCCTTCCTTCCTTCCTTCCTTCGTCTTCCACCTCCTCCTCCTCTCTGCAAACCTCACTCCCTTCTAGCACTGATGATGTTTCCTAGTTGGGGACATCCTTCCTTCCTTCCTTCCTTCCTTCCTTCCTTCCTTCCTTCCTTCCTTCCTTCCTTCCTTCCTTCCTTTCCTTTCCTTTCCTTTCCTTCCTTCCTTCCTTCCTTCCTTCCTTCCTTCCTTCCTTCCTTCCTTCCTTCCTTCCTTCCTTCCTTCCCTCCTTCCTTCCTTCCTTCCTTCCTTCCTTCCTTCGTCTTCTACCTCCTCCTCCTCTCTGCAAACCTCACTCCCTTCTAGCACTGATGATGTTTCCTAGTTGGGGACATCCTTCCTTCCTTCCTTCCTTCCTTCCTTCCTTCCTTCCTTCCTTCCTTCCTTCCTTCCTTCCTTCCTTCGTCTTCCACCTCCTCCTCCTCTCTGCAAACCTCACTCCCTTCTAGCACTGATGATGTTACCTAGTTGGGTCATGTAACGGCTGCAAAGAAACCACCAAGCTCCAAGGACCCCACCAAGGACCCCACAGTTCAACCCAGAGCTACAAAGGTTCTCCTCTATTGATACAACATGGGCTGAGGGACAGGCACCCCAAAATGATGCTGTACTGTCCCCTATTTATTATGGTATAAGCCAATAAAAAGAGGGATGTCCCCCAAATAGGACCCAGGGGCTATGTGGATCCCTTGGGATTCCCCAGCCAAAGCGGGGCAGGAGGGTCTCCATGAAAGTGCCACATCAGGCCACTTCATGACAAAAGACAAATGCTCAGACGTGTTCCAAAGAGAGTTTATTGTCGCATTCAGTGCTAGCTGAGACTTTCGCAGAGACCCATCAGCATAAGGCTGTGTGTGTGTGTGTGTGTGTATGTGTGTCTTTGATTAATGCTTTCAGTCCCTGGAAATTTCTTTGATTCATGTTCCCAGTAGATTAAGATGTCTTTGAAATCACCCAGAAGCTCTCTGTGAGGAATGCAGAGCTGGATAAGAACTGCTTCAAACTTGTCAAGGACAAATATTCTCCTTTTATTGTACATTGGCCTAAACTTTAGTAGCTCATTAGAATGTGGGAAACATGCCTCCTGAATATGAGCATAAAGAAGATCATTATGGGATGCTTTGAAATATTACAGGTCACATACTAAAGTTATGAAGGGACGCGGTGGCTCAGTGGCTAAGACACTGAGCTTGTCGATCAGGAAGGTCGGTGGTTCGAATCCCCAGCACCGCATAATGGAGTGAGCTCCCGTGACTTGTCCCAGCTTCTGCCAACCGAGCAGTTTGAAAGCATGTAAAAAATACAAGTAGAAAAAAAGGGTCCCCTTTAGTGGGAAGGCCACAGCATTCCTCAGTGCGCCTTTGGCATTTATGTTGTGGTTCGCTGGCAGCAGGTGCGGACGCCTGAGGTCTCGGAGAGCGAGGACTCGGATGATGGGCCTGTGTGGGATGCAGGGATGGGGCCAGGACCATCAGGGAGTGGAGTGCTGCCTTTGGAGGTGGTGGAGGCTGGCAGCAGCGAGGAAGAGGCCCCCGAGGAGCCTGTGCAGTGTGCGTAGGGCTGCTGGAAGGAAAGAGCAGCTGCAACAGCGTGGGTGACTTGGGAGTAAGGTTGCAAGGGGATGGCCCCCTCCCTTAAGGGATAAAAACCAGCTAAGAGACCGGAGTTCTTTGCAGGAAGCAAAGACGTTTTTGCGCTCAAGCCTTGTGGACATTTGGGATATCTTGCTTTGTGTTTGGAGACTCTCTGTGTTTGAAATATCTCTGAGCAATTTTATCCAGTGTTCTTGGCAGCCTTGCACCACCTTGGCAAGGCTCGTTCTTATCCGAGACAATTAGTTTGAAACAGCATTTTATCCGGGAAGGAACAGAATTCGTAAAGTATCATTAAAAGGTTTTGCTGTTACCTCCATCTGGTTTTTGTTTCCTTGGAACAAGGTTTGGGTCAGAACAGTTTGGTCCTGCTGGCCACATGACCACGGAGACGTCTTCGGACAGCATTGGCTCTTTGGCTTTGTAATGGAGATGAGCAGCGCCCCCTAGAGCCAGAAATGACTAGCACGTATGTGCCAGGAGGGGAACCTCTACCTTACGAAAGCTGTTGAGCATACATGCTTCATCACAGAGGTATAAAATGAAATAACTCATTCCAAACCCAAAATGTTTGAACTGTACATAAAGCAACTTTCCACCTTTTTAAAAGGGCTCCCTCTTCTCCTTTTTGGGTGAGATGCTTCTCTTTTCTCGTGTGCACAAATAAAGAGATTTTAATCTACCTTTCTGGCTGGGATTCTGTTTAGGCACGCTAACAGATCTACTGACTTTTACCGCATAAAATAAGGCCAGGTCTTATATTTTTTTGAGCCCCCCAAAAACGGCCAGTCCGTCTTTTTGGGGGTGACTTAATTCCCCCCTTGCATTCTCATCTAGAGGGCCCAATGGGCAGCCTCGCCACCAGCCGCTCCTAATAGGTGATCCTGACGAAGTGCAGAGAGCTCCCTACTCCCACCAAACACCTTTGCTGCAGATCCAAGACCTTTGGCACCCGTCGCTGTTGCTTTCCCTTCTGCCCATTCCGCCACCACGTTTGGAGCTGCCGCTTCCATGTTTGTAGTGCTGCTGCCATTTGGAGCACTGCTGCTGTTTGGAGCTGCCACTTCCGCATTTGGAGCTGCCGTTGTGTTTGGAGTGGTGGTGGCGCTCCAAATGGCAGCGGTGCTCCAAACAGCAGCAGTGCTCCAAACGTGGAAGCAGCAGCTCCAAACGGCAGCGGTGCTCCAAACAGCGGTGGGGTTCCAAACGTGGAAGCGGCAGCTCCAAATGCAGTGGCAGCTCCAAATGCAGAAGCAACAGCTCCAAATGGCAGCGGTGCTCTAAATAGCAGCAGCACTCTGTTGTGAATGCATAAAGGTTTAATAAAGTTATCTTGAGCTTGGAGTCAAGTGCAGGGTTCTGGCCCTGCACTTCTGATTGGCTGTTAATGGCAGGATCGGATTGGCCCGTTCAGGGGAATCTGATTGGCCATTAACGGGGTATTCGTATTGATTAACGAAGCTAGCGCTCCTGGATTGTTATTGGTTAAATAGTTATTGGGTTGCCTATATAAGGAAGGCTATGACGGCCATCCAGTTTGAGCTGTCACACCATGTAAATAAAGAGTTGAAGTTCACCGTTCCACAGGCTCGTCTCCATTCTTTCTCGTCCATGCTCCAAACATAACACTGGCGACGAAGGTGGGATGTGGAGACGTCGGAGCTGACTGAACTAAGAAGAAACACCGAGCACATGACTGACAACGCAACACGACGGAACCATGTCCGGCAGCGTCGTACCACCCGCTCCGTTCGACCCAGTGCAAGAGGACTGGGAGTCCTACATGGATTGTTTCCAAATGTTTTTGGAAACTAACAATTTAAAGGATGCCACAACCGGGAAGAAACAGGCGGTATTCCTAACGCATTGCGGACCAACCATATTTAAGATGGCTAAAGCACTAGCCAAACCTGCAGAAGTAAAGGCGATGGACTGGGACGTCCTTGAACCCCTACTAAGAGCTCATTACGCACTGACCGTGCCCACGCTCGTGAGACGGCACGAGTTCTATCAAAGAAACCAGTGCAAAGGAGAAAGCGTCGCCGACTTCATAGCAGACCTCCGAAATCTGGGAGGCCTCTGCGGATTCACCAATTTGGAAGAGGCATTGAGAGATCGAATAGTTCTGGGATTAGATGCAACAGGCATGCAGAGCAAGCTGATGGCAAAAGGCAACATCAGCCTTGCCGATGCCATCGCTGATGCTACTGCAGCAGAAGCAACCAGGAAGTCGGCTGCCCAATTACGCTGCAACCGCCAGGCAACATTTTACCCAAGTCAGAGGGACAGCTATCAATGGCCCACCACGAGGACCTCTCTTCATCGTCAGATAGTGACAAAGAAGAGGTCCATCGACTGCGGTCCGACCGGGACCCCTATCCAAAGTCCCTACACCCATGCGCCGGCTGTGGAGCCAATCATGCCAGGTCCGAATGCAAATTCCGCGACGCGCTCTGCCATAAGTGCGGGAAGAGAGGCCACATCGGACGGGTCTGCCGAAGCTTCCCAGGACCTGGCCAGGCCTCAAAAGGGGCTAACTATTGCCAATCGACAGGAAACCGTCCTGTAAGGCGAGAACCAGTAAACTACTCCTACAAAAACCGAGTTTTGAATCGCCCCACGAAGCGAGAAGAGGCTCATCAGACGATCATTATCGGTCATGCCTCTGCCTTGGATGCCAAGAAAATCCGAATTACAGTGGCCATCAAAAATCAGCCTTGCCAAATGGAAGTCGACTCGGGATCGTCTCTCTTGATGGTTTCCTGGAAGACCCTCAAGCAACTCATCCCCACTATCCAGCGCCAAGACCTCCGTTCCAAAAGACTTATTCTTAAGGACTATCAAGGGAATCAAATCCCTGTTGTTGGATCCAACCGAGTCCGGGTCTCATTCAAGAATCGCATAGCGTACTTATCGCTAACTGTGATCGATAAAGATCGGCCTAGCCTGCTAGGCCTCCAATGGTTCGCGCCACTTGGCATTGAAGTGGCAGGCATAAACTGAGTCAGCGGCAGTGACTGGGAGGAGGACTTCGTCCATGAATTCAGGGACGTCTTTGCGGAAAAATTAGGCAAGTACAAGGGGACCCCAATATCGTTCAGCCTTAATCCAAAGATAGCTCCCATTCGCCTTAAGCCCCGTCGAGTTCCGTTTGCCTTAAAGCCGAAAATCGACGAACAGCTCGATAAATTAATAGCTCAGGGGGTGCTAGAACCTACCGATCACTCCCCCTGGGAGACCCCAATCGTAACACCAATTAAGCCGGATGGTTCAATCCGAATTTGTGGGGACTACCGGGCCACCCTGAACCACGCCCTACAGCAAAATGCATATCCGGTGCCGGTGGTGCAGCACCTCCTTCATTCTCTGGGGGGCAGAAAAGTCTTCGCTAAACTAGACTTAGCTTAGGCATATCAGCAACTACCTGTTGATGAAAAGACGGCACAGGCACAAACGATTGTGACGCACCGAGGTGCCTTTAAATGTACCCGGCTCCAATTCAGAGTCAGTGTAGCCCCGGGAATTTTTCAGAGCCTTATGGAAAGGCTACTACAAGGGATTAAAGGCATAGTCCCCTACTTTGATGATGTATTAATTGCTGCACCTACAAAAAAAATCTTACGGGATCGTTTAAAACTAGTTCTACAGAAATTCCAAGACGCCGGTCTTAAAGTAAAAAAGAATAAGTGTAAACTGTGTACAGATCGTGTCGAGTTTTTAGGGTATCTAATTGACAGTCAGGGTATTCACCCTACCGACAGTAAATGGAGAGCAATAAAAAACGCTCCCAGACCTCGGAACAAGGCCGATCTTCAGGCGTTCCTAGGCCTTATCAACTTTTATAACGTATTTCTACCACATAAAGCAACTGTCGCTGAACCATTACATCGTTTACTAGACAAAAAAGCAATTTGGTTATGGGGTCATAAAGAAGAACAGGTGTTCCGTAATGTAAAAAAACTGCTCACTTCTGACGCTGTACTCATGCAGTACAATGAGACTTTGCCATTAAATATCACATGTGATGCTTCGCCTTTTGGAGTGGGCGCCATTTTGAGCCATGTACTGCCTAATGGTAACGAAGCCCCTGTTGCATATTTTTCAAAGACGCTTTCAAAAACTGAGCGAAATTATAGTCAAATCGATAAAGAAGCCCTCGCAATTGTATCGGCTGTTAAAAGATTTCATGAGTACGTGTATGGCCGGGCTTTTACTATCGTGACTGACCACAAACCGTTATTGAGGATAATAGCCAGAGATAAGCCAACTCCCTACATATTATCCCCCAGGATGACTCGCTGGTCAGAATTCTTGGCTGCTTATAATTATCGGCTGCAATACCGCCCAGGGAAAGCCATTCCTCACGCTGACGCATTGAGCCGAGCACCGCTTCCAGAGACTCTCGACGACCCCGCACCAATGGTAACCACGTTACAGATTGAGACACTCCATGCACCACCATTAACCGCCCGAGATATCGCGAGAGAAACCAGACGAGACCCCACCTTAGCGCGAGTCCTAAGCTGGGTAGAACGCGGATGGCCATTGGACCAGTTATCAGATGACTTCGCACCATTCAAGACTCGACAAACAGAGTTGTTCTCTCAAAAGGGCTGTATCATCTGGGGTGATAGAGTCGTTATCCCAGAACAACTCCAACAAGCAGTACTGAGAACTTTGCACGATGGCCACCCCGGTATCGTGCGAATGAAAGCCCTCACACGAAGCTACGCATGGTGGCCGGGCATCGACAAGCAAATCGAGAATTGGGTTAAAGCTTGTCATAGATGCCAGGAAGTGAGCAACGCCCCACCAAAAGCAATCCCAACTGAATGGGAGACACCATGGGGACCCTGGTCCTGTATTCACCTGGACTTTGCTGGGCTGACCAAAGGCCACACCTTTCTTCTAACCATCGATGCCTACTCAAATTGGCTCAAGATTCACCGCATGATGAACACGACCACCGAAGCGGTCATCAAAAGATTGGAAAGACTGTTTGCAACCCACGGATTACCAGACGTTCTGGTATCCGACAACGGGCCCCAATTTACCACACTGTCTTTCGAGCAGTACCTGGCTGACCGCGGCATCCGACATGCGCTCACCTCGGCTGTGCACCCTGCGACCAATGGCAGGGCTGAGCACATGGTCCAATTTGTTAAGAAAACTTTGCAGAAATTAGACTACGATAACATCAACGACAAAATCAACAGAATCCTTTTTCTACAACACATCACACCTCACAGCGTCACCAACAAAACTCCCGCCGAACTGCTAATGGGACGAAAGCTCCGCTCCCACCTCGACCGGTTACACCCAGCTTATGAACCGGAAAAACCACTAGGTTCCAGCGGCCGATGTCGTACCTTCCAGGTAGGCGATTTGGTATACGCTAAAAACCTATCGGGCGATCCGCTGTGGGTAGAGGCAACAGTAGTTCGTGTAACCGGCCCGAGATCCTACCTTGTACAATGCCTTGACGATAGACTATGGAAATGCCATATCGATCAATTATGATCACGGCTCCACTCCGGCATTTCTGAACTCCCTTATGACCAAACTGGGGCGGGGGGGGAGATACGGAAGAAGA
The DNA here is from genome assembly GCA_033807585.1 of Hydrophis major. NCBI lineage: Eukaryota > Metazoa > Chordata > Lepidosauria > Squamata > Elapidae > Hydrophis > Hydrophis major. The sequence continues at coordinate 214,284,508 of CM066331.1, read as the reverse complement.
CGAATTTCAATTTGAAGAAAACCCGTTCGAAGGGAACGATAGTGGAATAGAGACACAGGAACTGGAACCAGAGATGGGAATAGGTTCACCTCAGGGAGTTGCCGAAGATATTGGTGACGATGGAAACGTGAACTCTGAACCAGAGGCAACCCCTTCGCCAAACAACGATCTACCTCAGCGAGATTGCAGCCAAATGCAAAACGCACAGCGAAAATCAAGCAGACTAATAAAGCAACCGTCCTACCTTCAGGACTATGTAACTGCGCCCTGTAAACAGAAGCCAGGGGGAAGGGGTGTTGTGAATGCATAAAGGTTTAATAAAGTTATCTTGAGCTTGGAGTCAAGTGCAGGGTTCTGGCCCTGCACTTCTGATTGGCTGTTAATGGCAGGATCAGATTGGCCCGTTCAGGGGAATCTGATTGGCCATTAACGGGGCATTCGTATTGGTTAACGGAGCTAGCGCTCCTGGATTGTTATTGGTTAAATAGTTATTGGGTTGCCTATATAAGGAAGGCTATGATGGCCATCCAGTTTGAGCTGTCACACTATGTAAATAAAGAGTTGAAGTTCACCGTTCCACAGGCTCGTCTCTATTCTTTCTCGCCCATGCTCCAAACCTAACACACTCCAAACGTGGAAGCGGCAGCTCCAAATGCAGTGGCAGCTCCAAATACGGCAGCAGCAGCTCTAAACAGCGGCAGTGCTCCAAACAGCAGTGGGGTTCCAAACATGGAAGCGGCAGCTCCAAACGGCAGCGGTGCTCCAAACAGCAGTGGGGTTCCAAACATGGAAGCGGCAGCTCCAAACGCAGTGGCAGCTCCAAATGCAGAAGCAACAGCTCCAAACGGCAGCGGTGCTCCAAACAGCAGTGGGGTTCCAAACATGGAAGCAGCAGCTCCAAACGGCAGCGGTGCTCCAAACGTGGAAGCAGCAGCTCCAAACGCGGCGGTGGCATGTGCAGAAGAGAAATCAACAGCGGCGGGCGCTGAAGGTCTTGGATCTGCCGCAAAGGTGCTTGGCAGGAGTAGGGAGCTCTCCGCGCTCTGCCCTGATTGCCCATTAGGAGCAGCTGGTGGCGAGGAATTGCTGCCCGCGGGGCGCTCCTAACGGCAAGTCTCCCCGCCCTTCCCCCCATTTTGCATGTTTTAAAATAGGCCTAAATTTGGGGGGAGGGTCTTAATTTCATTTTATGCCTCGAAAACATGCTGGTTCTTCCTATTGGGGGAGGTTGTATTGTTGCAGAAACATGGTAGAAGTAACACCTGAAGGTGACCAAAAGTCAGAAGTCCACAGTGGCTTCCTTTGGCAAAGGTCAAGGAATAAGCCAGGCCCCCTCCCCAAATTTTCTGGATAGGATTCAATCAGCCACAACGACCTCCACCACTGAACCTGTTTAACACATGTGCCAGGACATAATTGAACAAATCAGCTTTGGACTGATTGCTTTGGAATGCTTTGCACACCAAGTTTTGGGTTTCACACTGACCCACAAAAAATGAATGTGTAAATATGTTGGCATCCATTCCCTTGGGGGTAGAATAAGGGCCAAACAAATCTACCTTGGCCAAAATGAAAAGGATCTTTTTCCATATTAACATTTACAAAGGAAAAGGAAAAGGAAAAAGAAAACAGGCAATTAAAACCAAGGTGTGCTTAAACCAGGGGTCGCCAACCTTTTGGACCTTAGGGATCACCAAACTCATCATTTTAAATCCCTCGGACCAGAGACCCTGGGAAATTCCCCCCCAAAAAAGTCTGCAGGAAAATCCCCCACCCCGTTTTCCTACCGATCGATCGTTCTTTATTTGGGATGGCAGGATACCGTCTCCAGCTCCGTTCTCAGAGGGAGAGAGAGGGAGGGAGGGAGAGACTTTTGGCTTCATGCAAGGAAAGCCACAGAAGTCTTTCTTTCTCTCCCCCAAACTCCGCCAGAAATGAGTCTTTGCAGCCTCTTGGAGCAGGAGGCCTTGCAGGGTCCCAAAGACTCATTTCTGACAGAGTTTGGGGGAGAGAAAGAAAGACTTTGGCTGCTTTCCTTGTGTGAAGCCAGAAGCAGAAGAAGAAAGAACTGGAAAGAAGCAGCCCAGTGGCCAGGCCAGGTGTGTGGGGCAAGTGGGGCAAGTCCCCCCTTCCCCCCTCCCCTCACTCCCTCGTGTTGTGCACAGTGCAAGCGACACAGGCCTTGTGTTCCCACGGGCCATGTGGGCGGTGCAGGCTTGTGTTCCCCCACAGTTTGGATTTATTGCTTCGGGGGGAGGGGTATTTCTCTGCAGACCACCAAAATTTTCTTGTGGTCCCCAGTTGGTGACCACTGGCTTAAACTAAAGAAACAGGTGGAAGAAAACAGGTGAAGACTTGGCCCTCTGACCTCTCCTCCTAAAAATTGCAATTTTCAAAATTCCTCTTCCCAGGTAGGTCCATGAACACCTTGTTAAGTCTGGAGCATGGGTGCGAAAGATGGAGACGAGCCAGTAGAAACAGTGAACTTCAAACTCTTTATTTACATATTGTGACAGCTCAGCTCAAAGGCTGCTCAAGCCTTACTGATATAGGCAACTCATTAACTACTTAACCAATAGCGAACCTGGAGTGCTAGCTCCGTTTAACCAATGGGAATGGTCTGTTAATGGCCAATCGGATGCTACTAAACGGGCCAATGCGATCGGGCCATTAACAGCCAATCAGTAGTGTAGAGCCAGAACCCTGCACTAGACTTCAAGCTCAGTGATAACTTTATTGGTATTATGCATTCACAACACACCTGAGGATCATTTGGGGTCATTCCTAGTTGCTCCTGTTTGAAGGTGGGGAGTGTGTCGCCAAAGAGCCAGCTTTGGCAGCAGCAGCAGCAGCTGTTTGTCGAGAGAAGAGAAAAATTGCCCTACCGCTCACTGAACCGTCTTTGGAAGTCTCCAGGACCTTTTCTATTTTAGTTTAGGAAAGCCAAGAACCAGTTTGCAATTTATTTATTTGTTAAAGGTATATGCCACCCATCCCATGGTTCTAAGGGACTCCAATTTCCCCAGCCTGATGCCCTCCGGATGTCTGGAGGCATCAAATGCCAACAAGTTTTTTTCTTTTTTGGGAGGATAGCAGGGGAAGAAATAAGTTTTGCAACCCATAGTTTCAGTTGTGTGGGCTTCTCGTACAACACATGAGAGGAGACAACCTCTTCAGGGCAAGCGAGCCATCTTTGAGAGGCAGTTTGGTCTAGTCGTTAAGGCATGAGGGTAGAAAGCAGGAGATGGGGAGTTCGAATCCCGCTTCAGGTATGAAAGCCAACTGGGTGATTTTGGTATTCAGCAGATTCTGACCAGTTCTGGAGAACCGGTCGTGGAAATTTTGAGTAGTTTGGAAAACCGGCCAATCCCACTTCTGACTGGAGATTTTCCAGTATCCTTCCCCTGCCACGCCCACCAAACCACGCCCACAGAACCAGGAGTAAAAATATTTGAATCCCACCACTGGCCAGTCCGTCTTTCTCAGCCCAATCACCTCACAGGGTTGTTGTAGGGAAAAGAGGTGGAGGAGGATAGTGTGTTGAATATGTTCTCCACTTTGACTCTATTTGTAAAAATAAGAAATGGAAGCCAACTGTGTGACTTTGGGACAATCAGACGGTCTTATGAGTTCTAATCCCATGTTGGGATGAGGATTTTGTGTGTCTCTCTCTGTGTGTGCATAAATATAATGCAGGTTTATATAAATCATTTTGCAATAATGGACAAGCAGACTTTTGACATGGTAATTCCCGCAAATGCACTTGGATTGCTTAAAGATTTCACTTGTTCCGTCTCCTCTCCTTCCTGGTTTTTTTTTTTGTTGCTGTTGTTCTTGTGGTTTTCAAAGGGAAGAAGACAACTTGTTGGCTTGTTGGCACTGTGTCACAATGCTTTGTGCGGCTGTCTTGTTCAATGCTTAACACTGATCTTGCTGACCCTTAGCTAAAACAAAACCCTCTCACTGCTTTGGGAGTTTGGGGGGGGGTCCTTATTAGGTGGTCCCAGATCCTGAAGAAATGAAATCCTATCTGAACCCACCCTTTGGAGAGCCACACCAAGCAGGTTTTTCTAGCAAACTTTTTCTTCTGGCAACTAAGTCCAGAAATCATGAAGGTGCAATTATTGGAAAATATAGATTTTTAATATATGGGGAAAGGTCTGTCCAACAATAGAATATTCTCCTTCTAAAGCTGGTGAGCTCCCCATCCTGGAGGTTTGACAGAAGAGGCTTCAGGGGTGGTTGAACTGATGAGCCTGCATCCTACAGAGCAGGGGTCGCCAACCAATGGGCCAGGGGCCACTGGTGGTCTGCGAGAAAATTTTGGTGGTCCGCAGAGAAATGTTCCCCCCCCCCAAAGCAATTAATCCAGGCTGTGGGGGAACACAAGGCTGTGCCGCCCACATGGCCCGCCCACCTGCTGGCTCCCACCCCTCAACCGAGCACAAACCTTGAGTAAAGCCATGCAAGCTGGAACTGGAACGTAAGACCAATGGCAGGGGAGGGAAATCCGCCCCTGGGTGGCTTGTTGACATCGGTGGGAGAGTCGTTCCCCTATTCCAGAGCTGCAGGAGTCACAGGACGGGCCCTTTGGTCATCCTGGAGCATTTCCTCCAGTCCCTGGCAGGCTGGTGCACCCAGGTGGAGAAGCAGTTGCTCCAGGGTGAGCAAAGAGCCAGTCCTGTGACTACTGCAGCTCTGGAATATGGGACCGACTTTCCCACCAACGTCAACAAGCCACCGATAGTAGAAATTAGTATGAGTGGTCTGCGGGATTTGAAATTATGAGTTTGGTGGTCCCCGAGGTCCAAAAGCTTGGCGACCCCTGCTACAGAGGGTGGACCAGCTTCAAACGTTGGAGATTTCAAAACTGGAAGAAATAAATTCACGAAATAATAAACTGCTTCTAGGAAGGCTTTCAAAGAGAGTTAAACCCCGAGAAGTGACTGCGCCAAGTTTCTCACAGCAGCCGAACCTCAACTCGATTCAGAAAACACGCAGAGAAATCCAGCTCTGAGAAATAATCTGAGCAGTTTTCACACAAATCACAATGCTTGCTTAGTTATTCTGTGGCTTGGAGGAAGCCATGGGTTGAGTACCTCCCATATTGTGGGAATCAGGGGTGGGATTCAAATTTTTTACTCCTGGTTCTGTGGGGGTGGCTTGGTGGGCATGGCAAGGGAAGGATATACTGCAAAATCCCCCTTCCCTTCCCTCCCCACTAACCTGCTTTCCAGCTCTGTTCTCCTGTGCAGGGCAACCCAAGGAGACTCAGGCAATCAGCTGTGGGCGTGCATTAGTCAGGTGACCCTGAGGGCCCAGGTAACCTTCCAAGGGGCCTCAGCGACTCTCAGAAATGTCTTTAAGGAAAAACAAAGGACGTCCAGTTGTCTTTTGAAGAAGAAAAAAAAACACCTTTGGGACAACCATTACCTGGACAACTGAGATGTTCCATAGACATCCCTTTGGAGGCTGCTGAAAGCTGTTCACTCCTGCAGGTGCTGAGGGAACCTCACTCACAATGAGAGGAAAAATCAGCCTCTCCACAGAAGACCCAACATCCAGGGGAGATGGGTGGGTTCCCCTCGTTTGGATGCTTTCTTTTGGATTGCAGCCCTGAGCAAGGTTTGGGCTGAATGGCCTCATGAACCGTTTCAAATTGCAGGACTCTCTCAGTGACATCCGTCCTGGCAGAAGGTAAATCCTGTCAGATTAAATTTCTTTTGTGTGCATCAGCTGCTTCCTGATGGTTAGACCCCAAAAATCCCTTCTCAAGCCATTTCCTTCTCCCTCTACCCTCCTCCAAAGAAATCTACCCCCTGCTTTGTCTATAAATGCCTCCCTTCCCTTTGCTGGAGGAAAACCTGGAATTACCACTGAATAGACTTGCTACCCGTGGAGGCAAAGGGACAGGTAAGTACAGTTCTCCCACCTCTGGGCACCTGACAGGTGAGTCCCCGGCAGCAGATCACTTCTCTCTCTCTCTCTCTCCCTCTGTCTCTCCCTTTCCCTCTGTCTCTCTCTCTCTCTCTTTCTCTCTTCTTCTGTCTCTCCCTCTGTCTCTCTGCCTCTCTCTTTCTCTCTCCCTCTCTCTCTCTCTCTCTTCTTCTGTCTCTCCCTCTGTCTCTCTGCCTCTCTCTTTCTCTCTCCCTCTCTCTCTCTCTCTCTTCTTCTGTCTCTCCCTCTGTCTCTCTGCCTCTCTCTTTCTCTCTCCCTCTGTCTCTCTGCCTCTCTCTCTCTCTTCTTCTGTCTCTCCCTCTGTCTCTCCCTCTGTCTCTCTGCCTTTCTCTTTCTCTCTCCCTCTGTCTCTCCATCTCTCTCTGTCTCTCTCTTTCTCTCTCCCTCTGTCTCTCCCTCTGTCTCTCTGCCTTTCTCTTTCTCTCTCCCTCTGTCTCTCCATCTCTCTCTGTCTCTCTCTTTCTCTCTCCCTCTGTCTCTCCCTCTCCCTCTGTCTCTCTGTCTCTCTCCCTCTGTCTCTCCCTCTCCCTCTGTCATTCTGCCTTTCTCTTTCTCTCTCCCTCTGTCTCTCCATCTCCCTCTCTCTCTGTCTCTCTCTTTCTCTCTTCTTCTGTCTCTCCCTCTGTCTCTCTGCCTCTCTCTTTCTCTCTCCCTCTGTCTCTCTCTCTCTCTCTCTCTTCTTCTGTCTCTCCCTCTCCCTCTGTCTCTCTGCCTTTCTCTTTCTCTCTCCCTCTCCCTCTGTCTCTCTCTCTCTACTTCTGTCTCTCCCTCTGTCTCTCCCTCTGTCTCTCTCTTTCTCTCTTCTTCTGTCTCTCCCTCTGTCTCTCTGCCTTTCTCTTTCTCTCTCCCTCTGTCTCTCCCTCTGTCTCTCTGCCTTTCTCTTTTTCTCTCCCTCTCCCTCTCCATCTCCCTCTGTCTCTCTGTCTCTCTCTTTCTCTCTTCTTCTGTCTCTCTCTCTCTCTCTCTTCTTCTGTCTCTCCCACTGTCTCTCCCTCTGTCTCTCTGCCTCTCTCTTTCTCTCTCCCTCTGTCTCTCCCTTTCCCTCTGTCTCTCTGCCTCTCTCTTTCTCTCTCCCTCTGTCTCTCCCTCTGTCTCTCTGCCTTTCTCTTTCTCTCTCCCTCTGTCTCTCCCTTTCCCTCTGTCTCTCTCTTTCTCTCTTCTTCTGTCTCTCCCTCTGTCCCTCTGCCTCTCTCTTTCTCTCTCCCTCTGTCTCTCCCTTTCCCTCTGTCTCTCTGTCTCTCTCTTTCTCTCTTCTTCTGTCTCTCCCTCTGTCTCTCTGTCTCTCTCTTTCTCTCTCCCTCTGTCTCTCCCTCTCCCGCTGTCTCTCTGTCTCTCTCTTTCTCTCTTCTTCTGTCTCTCCCTCTGTCTCTCCCTCTGTCTCTCTGCCTTTCTCTTTCTCTCTCCCTCTGTCTCTCTCTCTCTCTCTTCTTCTGTCTCTCCCTCTGTCTCTCCCTCTGTCTCTCTGTCGCTCTCTTTCTCTCTTCTTCTGTCTCTCCCTCTGTCTCTCTTTCTCTCTCTTTCTCTCTTCTTCTGTCTCTCTCTCTCTCTCTCTTCTTCTGTCTCTCCCTCTGTCTCTCCCTCTGTCTCTCTGCCTCTCTCTTTCTCTCTCCCTCTGTCTCTCCCTTTCCCTCTGTCTCTCTGCCTCTCTCTTTCTCTCTCCCTCTGTCTCTCCCTCTGTCTCTCTGCCTTTCTCTTTCTCTCTCCCTCTGTCTCTCCCTCTGTCTCTCTGCCTTTCTCTTTCTCTCTCCCTCTGTCTCTCCCTTTCCCTCTGTCTCTCTGTCTCTCTCTTTCTCTCTCCCTCTGGCTCTCCCTTTCCCTCTGTCTCTCTGTCTCTCTCTTTCTCTCTCCCTCTGTCTCTCCCTCTGTCTCTCTGCCTTTCTCTTTCTCTCTCCCTCTGTCTCTCCCTTTCCCTCTGTCTCTCTGTCTCTCTCTTTCTCTCTTCTTCTGTCTCTCCCTCTGTCTCTCTCTTTCTCTCTCCCTCTGTCTCTCCCTCTCCCTCTGTCTCTCTGTCTCTCTCTTTCTCTCTTCTTCTGTCTCTCCCTCTGTCTCTCCCTCTGTCTCTCTGCCTTTCTCTTTCTCTCTCCCTCTGTCTCTCCATCTCTCTCTGTCTCTCTCTTTCTCTCTCCCGATATCTCTCCCTCTCCCTCTGTCTCTCTGTCTCTCTCTTTCTCTCTCCCTCTGTCTCTCCCTCTCCCTCTGTCATTCTGCCTTTCTCTTTCTCTCTCCCTCTGTCTCTCCCTCTCCCTCTGTCATTCTGCCTTTCTCTTTCTCTCTCCCTCTGTCTCTCCATCTCCCTCTCTCTCTCTGTCTCTCTCTTTCTCTCTCCCTCTGTCTCTCTGTCTCTCTCTTCTTCTGTCTCTCCCTCTCCCTCTGTCTCTCTGCCTTTCTCTTTCTCTCTCCCTCTCCCTCTGTCTCTCTCTCTCTCTCTTCTTCTGTCTCTCCCTCTGTCTCTCCCTCTGTCTCTCTCTTTCTCTCTTCTTCTGTCTCTCCCTCTCCCTCTGTCTCTCTGCCTTTCTCTTTCTCTCTCCCTCTCCCTCTGTCTCTCTCTCTCTCTCTTCTTCTGTCTCTCCCTCTCCCTCTGTCTCTCTGCCTTTCTCTTTTTCTCTCCCTCTCCCTCTCCATCTCCCTCTGTCTCTCTGTCTCTCTCTTTCTCTCTTCTTCTGTCTCTCTCTCTCTCTCTCTCTTCTTCTGTCTCTCCCTCTGTCTCTCCCTCTGTCTCTCTGCCTCTCTCTTTCTCTCTCCCTCTGTCTCTCCCTTTCCCTCTGTCTCTCTGCCTCTCTCTTTCTCTCTCCCTCTGTCTCTCCCTCTGTCTCTCTGCCTTTCTCTTTCTCTCTCCCTCTGTCTCTCCCTCTGTCTCTCTGCCTTTCTCTTTCTCTCTCCCTCTGTCTCTCCCTTTCCCTCTGTCTCTCTGTCTCTCTCTTTCTCTCTTCTTCTGTCTCTCCCTCTGTCTCTCTGCCTCTCTCTTTCTCTCTCCCTCTGTCTCTCCCTCTCCCTCTGTCTCTCTGTCTCTCTCTTTCTCTCTTCTTCTGTCTCTCCCTCTGTCTCTCTGCCTTTCTCTTTCTCTCTCCCTCTGTCTCTCCATCTCCCTCTGTCTCTCTGTCTCTCTCTTTCTCTCTCCCTCTGTCTCTCCCTCTCCCTCTGTCTCTCTGTCTCTCTCTTTCTCTCTCCCTCTGTCTCTCCCTCTCCCTCTGTCATTCTGCCTTTCTCTTTCTCTCTCCCTCTGTCTCTCCCTCTCCCTCTGTCATTCTGCCTTTCTCTTTCTCTCTCCCTCTGTCTCTCCATTTCCCCCCCCCCTCTCTCTCTTTCTCTCTTCTTCTGTCTCTCCCTCTGTCTCTCCATCTCCCTCTGTCTCTCTCTTTCTCTCTTCTTCTGTCTCTCCTTCTGTCTCTCCCTCTGTCTCTCTGTCTCCCTCTTTCTCTCTTCTTCTGTCTCTCCCTCTGTCTCTCTGTCTCCCTCTTTCTCTCTTCTTCTGTCTCTCCCTCTGTCTCTCTGCCTTTCTCTTTCTCTCTCCCTCTGTCTCTCTCTCTCTCTCTTCTTCTGTCTCTCCCTCTCCCTCTGTCTCTCTGCCTTTCTCTTTCTCTCTCCCTCTCCCTCTGTCTCTCTCTCTCTCTCTTCTTCTGTCTCTCCCTCTGTCTCTCCCTCTGTCTCTCTGCCTTTCTCTTTCTCTCTCCCTCTCCCTCTGTCTCTCTCTCTCTCTCTTCTTCTGTCTCTCCCTCTCCCTCTGTCTCTCTGCCTCTCTTTTTCTCTCCCTCTCCCTCTCCCTCTCCCTCTGTCTCTCTGTCTCTCTCTTTCTCTCTTCTTCTGTCTCTCTCTCTCTCTCTCTCTCTCTTCTTCTGTCTCTCCCTCTGTCTCTCCATCTCCCTCTGTCTCTCTGTCTCTCTGTCTCTCTCTTTCTCTCTTCTTCTGTCTCTCTCTCTCTCTCTTCTTCTGTCTCTCCCTTTGTCTCTCTGTCTCTCTCTTTCTCTCTTCTTCTGTCTCTCCCTCTGTCTCTCTGCCTTTCTCTTTCTCTCTCCCTCTGTCTCTCCATCTCCCTCTGTCTCTCCATCTCCCTCTGTCTCTCTCTTTCTCTCTTCTTCTGTCTCTCCCTCTGTCTCTCTCTCTCTCTCTTCTTCTGTCTCTCCCTCTGTCTCTCCCTCTGTCTCTCTGTCTCTCTCTGTCTCTCTTCTTCTGTCTCTCCCTCTCCCTCTGTCTCTCTCCCTTTCTCTTTCTCTCTCCCTCTGTCTCTCTGTCTCTCTCTTTCTCTCCATCTTTCAGGGGGCAACATGTGATGTCCAGGTTCCAAAAAGGGAATCTGTGGGAAACTAGGAGCAAGGGATCTCTAGGGGGGATCTCTGCAGTAGATGAAGAGAGGGGCACAGGAGATCACAACCTGCTTCTAGTAAGTTAGAAAAATGTGAGATAGACAGCTTCCTCACCAGATGGGTTTGTAATTGGCTGACAAACATCACTCAATATGTCGCCCTTAATAGAACTACCTGGAGGGAAGTAAGCAATGGGCTACCACAAGGCTCCGTCTTAGGCCCAGGACTCTTCAATATCCATCAATGTCTTAGATGAGGGAATACAGAGGGAATTCATCAAGTCTGCAGATTGCACTAAACTGGCCGGAATAGCCAACACCCCAGAAGACAAGCTCAGGATCCAAAAAGATCTTGACAGACTTGAACAAGGAGCCCTATCCAACAACATGAAGTTTAATGTGGAGAAAAGCAAGCTTTTACATTTAGGTAAGAAAAACCAAATGCCCAGATACAGAATGAGGTGGTACTTCTTGGCTCAATAGCAGTAACTGAGGGAAGGATCTCGGAGTCCTAGTGGACAATCCCTTACATATGAACCAGACATGTGTTGCAGCTGCCAAAAGAGCCAACACAATCCTAGGCTGCATTAACAGAGGGATAGAATCAAGATCAAGGGAAGTACTAGTGCTGCTTTCTGAGACCTTGATAAGGCCACACTTGGAATATTGTGTCCAGTTTTGGATATAAAAAAGAGGCTGAGACTTGGAAAAAGTGCAGAGAAGAACAACGAAGGTGATTCGGGCACTGGAGGCCAAAATATGTGAAGAACAGTTGGAGGAACTGGGTATGTGTAGTTTGATGAAAAGAAGGCCTAGGGGAGACAGGATAGCAGCCTTCTGATATCTGAGGGGCTGCCCCAGAGAAGAGGCAGTCAAGCTATTCTCCAAAGCAACAGAGGGCAGGACAAGAATGCAACGTTTGAAAACTCAACTTAGAACTCAGGAGAAAATTCCTAATCCACTAGCGGAATTGCTTTCCTCTAGTAGCTATGGGTGCTCCACCATTGGAAACTTTCAAAAAATAGTTTAGACCACCGTTTAACAGATCACAGATCATCAGAGTGGGAAGGGACCTTGAAGGTCATCGAGTCCAACCCTCCCTGCCCAAGCAGGAGACCCTACACCATTTCTGACAGATGGGAGTCCAATCTTCATTTGTCTGAAACGGTGGAAGGTTTCCTGCTTGAGGAGGGGGCTAGGAGACCACCAAGGTCTCTTCCAACTCTGTTATTTTGTTACAATACAGGAGAGCATCGCTCAGGAGTTTTCCCCACAGCAATGCAGGATCCACGGGGGGCCCACGGGAGCAAGGGTTGCATGAACAAGGAGGGAGAAAGAGGGCCAGTGCAAAGCTAAGAAACCCACTTTGGGATCCCTGGCTTGGTCCCAAGTTGGGGGTGGGGCCCCTATTCCTTGGAGGGCGGGGGGCTTCCCAATGGTACCATCCACCCCTTTAACTTCTCCCCTCTTTGCTTCTCTCTGCAGGGAAGGAAGGAAGACCATGGGGCGATTCCTCTTTGTGAGCCTCGGCTTGCTGGTCGTGGCTTTCTCCCTAAGTGGTGAGTTCAAACTGGGTGTCTCATGTCTGGAGAAGTCAGTTATCTTGTCTCTGACCTTCCTGATTTCACACACACCCCCTGCTCCTGAATCCTCTTGCTGAAGTTGCTGTTTGGCTCATTGTGTCATTTCAACTCCACCTTGTCTCTCTGATCCCAGACCAGAGATGGTCTTCAGCCGGTTCTGACCAGTTCTGGAGAACCAGTAGTGAAAATTTTGAGTAGTTGGGAGAACCAGCCAATCCCACCTCCGACTGGCCCCTCCAACCCCATATCTCTTCTCTGCCTCCCATTGAGTCCCAGCTGATGGGCTGGGTCTTCTTTGGTTGCCCTGCCTAGGAGAATGGAGCTGGAAAGCAGGTTAGTGCGGTGGGGAGGGAAGGGAGATTTTAGAGCAATCTTCCCCTGCCATGCCCACCAAGCCATACCCACAGAACCCAATAGTAAAAAATAATTGAATCCCACCACTGTCCCAGGCTCAGGGCTGTTTGTAGCAATGCGATAACAAAGCGAAAAATTCAAAGCAATTGAAACGCAGAATTAATTGAAAGTTAATTAATTCATTAAAAAGTGGGCAGAGATGTGTGCATCGATTGTTTTTTTTGTTTTTGTTTTTTAAATAAGCTTCACCTCTTGCTAGCGGTCCCTCGGCATGAGAATTCAGATCCTTTTTCATGAACCTGAGAGTTGGCAGGGCATCTTGGGAAGGGTCTCCCCTTGGCAGTGAGTAGATCCGGAATTATGACAGGCTTTGCCCATTTGATGCATTTCCAAATAAAAGACATTATTATGGGAGACGGACTTCGCTCTTTATTTAAACAGATTTTGTCACTTGGAAACCTGACAGGGGGTCAGACCAGTCGTGGGCTGATGCCAGTTTGGATGGGTTCTAGCCAGGGGTGGGATTCAAATTTTTTAACAACCGCTTCTGTGGGCGTGGCTTAGTTGGTGGGTGTGGCATGGTGGTCATGTTATTGGCTGGGTGTGGCCAACTCAACATCACTCACATCGAGGCATGCATCTTCTCGTCTGGCCTCTCATGACTGTGGGGATGCTGCAACAGTCGTAAGTGTGAAAAACAGTCATAAGTCACTTTTTTCAGTGCCATAGTGACTTTAAACAGTCACTCCACACAAGCAAAGTACCAGCAAAGGAGCAGGAAAAAAAACTCCAGAGAAATTCCTGGGACAGGAAGTCTAATCTTGCCAAGAATGTAATAAGGGGTAACGGAGAGGCAGTTTCTGTAAGCAACACCAGAATGTTTCCTTCCTGCCTTCCTTACAGGATTAGCCCTGTAATTTCTTCTGACAACCAGTTCTCCAAACTGCTTAGAATGTTAACAGCAAGTTCTAGTGAATAGGGGCGAACCTGTAGAATCCCACCCCTGATTGTAGTGAACTAGTAGTTCCAACTGTCAGCTGGCCCCACACCCATCCCTGCCTTATCCTGTCCTATATTTCCTTCTTTCTGGCTCTGCTGGTTCTACTTACCAGGGCTGCCCTAGAAAGTAAGTAGATGAGCTTCAAACTGCTGTTTTTGAATGCTGAGACCCTGTGCAAAGCACACATTAGGCATGTGTTGCAGCCCACCACTGGGTCAGACCCACAAATAATCACCCCTGAAGCCTGTGAATAGCCATGGGACATCCTGGTGGCCAGTGCAGTTCCTTAAGCACAGACTTATATGATCCCTGTAGTGTCAGGATTCCGATAGTCAGCTATTTGTCAGGATTCCAGCAGTTACCCCAATTAAATCGTGAGTCTCAAGCCACACTCCCAAAACTTCAAAGGATTTACTAGAAGTCAACATGTCGGCCTGGGCATAGCCGACTCTGAGATACATAATTCACTGTCACCCTTGACCCGACTTTCCCCCCCATCCCTCTGAGTGTATCATAATCCATATTCTCCAACAAAGCATGTCTATTTGCTAAGAGTAATCAATCATGCTCTCCAATTAGATTTTTTCATGTCAGAAGCTTCAGTCTTTTAATCTGTCTCTGAAGAAAATATGAACGGAATGTACTTTCGATTCCACACTGCCACCTTTTCTTTGAAACTCCCCCCCCCCCCCCGTCTTTCTGTTGGCAACTATAAAACGTGTATAGAAAATGTTTTATGAGTTGACATGTAGTTTGCACTGGTCAATGGCTTGACTCTTACCTTCTTCAGCAGTTACAATTTCAGGAGAGTCTTGAAGGTAGCCCCACATAAGCCCATTGGAAGAGTTGTGAGGGTTGTGAGACCTGCTCAGGAAGGTCCCCATTTCACACCCCAAAGCCAAGTGGACCAAAGTTAAACAGGCTTAATCTGGTCCTTGAAGGAACCCTGTTTTCTGGCTTTTTGCATGGTTCACCGAATGGTAGACCAAACAAAGTGGACAGGTTCACACACAAGACACGTAGCTTTAAGGAAATTAACCCAGGTTAACCTAAACCAAGTTTTGGACATTTCCAAATGCAGCTTCCCCATCTGTAACCAGGGGTGGGATGCAAATATTTTTACTACTGGTTCTGTGGGTGAATCTAGGTGGGCATGGCCATGTGACTTAGTGGGTGTGGCTTCTTCATTTTTTTGCAGCAGCATCCACGCCTCCCCATTTTTTGCCTCCTGGGCCCCAGGGAAGCTTCCTGGGAGGCCATTTTTGCTCCATGGAGGCTTCCCTGAGGCCCAGGAGGCAAAAAATGGAGCATGGGGAGGGGGGCGCAGCATACACACACATACCCATGCACCCTCTTTTGCCTCCTGGGCCTCAGGGAAGCCTCCTGGTTGAAGCAATAAGACAGTGAGGGGGATCCCGGCACAGCTGATCATCGGGAGGAAAAGAAAAAAGAAATCCCGGTTTGGCCAAACTGTTTTTTTAACTACCAGTTCGGCTGAACGGTAACATATTTTACTACCGGTTCACCTGAACCAGGCCAAACCGGTAGAATACCACCATTGTCTGTAACAGAAGTCAAATTCCATTTATTGCCATCGAAGATGTTTGTAACTCAGCAGGTTAAGGATGTTCTGCAGACCCAGCTTTCTCCTCCTCCTCCTCCTCCTCCTCCTCTTCTCCTGGCCATCTTCTCATTGTGTTAAGCCTGTGTTCCCCAACCAGGGTTAAGGAGACAAGCTAAACAGAATGTGCAGCGTTAGTCAGATAGGCACACAGATAAATGAGTGAGAGAAGCTTGTATGTTTATTAACATACAGTAAAAATAAAAGATACGCTTGTGCTATCAAAAATATAGTTTATTCCATTTATAGCATAGTCAAAATAACAGTCCATTAGTCATGTCTCATTTAGTCAGTCCATTCAAGGATATTCAGTTAGCAAAGTCCGTGTAGAATATCCTATGTCAGTTCACTTACAAATCAGTCCTTTGTTTCTCTCCCGTTCGAGGAATGCAGTGTTGAGTCCATGCAGTAATTAGGGATCATCAAAGCCAGAGAGAGAGCAAGCTGTCGTCTTGCTTCTTTTAAAGTGCTTTCACAACCACTCCCCTAATTACATTCCCATATTTAAAGTTGCAGACACTTTAACTTACAAACTATGATTACATATTTATTATTTTACCTAAACCAGTTAGGGTAAACAATGTTATCCCTAACATTCTCCCCTTTTAGGTAATAATAATACTATAACTATTTACATCTTTAAATCATATTTGTTACAACTCTCTTTAAACTTAATTACTCCTTGAGCTTTTGTAAATTGGTCCGCAATGTTTTCTTCCGTCATGCAGTATTCCAATTTAATTAGCCCATTCTTTACAGATTCTCTAACATTTAAGTATCTTAAATCAGTATGCTTTGATCTAGTTTTTACAGCAATACTAGTAGCTAACTTTATGGCTGCCTGGTTGTCCTCGTACACAATAATGGAATCTTTAACAATTATAATAATAATAACTGTTTGTACAAAATTAAGTCAGTGCATAGTAATGACAGACATGAAAATTCCGCTTCCATCGTGGACAAGCTGATATGCTGTTGTCTGATTGACCTCCACCCTATTAGTGTCTTACCAAATAATGTAGCCATCCCAGATGTTGATTTTCTAGTGTTTATGTCAGTTGCAAAACTTGCATCTGCATAGGCACTAAGACTCAAATCACCCTTTGGTTCTATATACAATGCATGGTTCATTGTTCCTTTAAGATATCTTAAAATTCTCTTTAATGATTGCCAATGACATTGATGTGGATCTGAATTAAATCGTGCCAGCTGATTAACACTATAAGCTATATCAGGCCTTGACCAATTGCTGATATATGATAAGCTACCAATCAAAGATTGATACATGGACTTATCAAATTTGGGACTTTGATCATCAGTTTGGCAAACTTCCTGACTCATTGGAGTCTTTGCCGGTTTACAAAGTTCCATTTTATACATTTTAATTAATTGGCAAATTTTATCTTCTTGAGATATCTTAAATCCATTTTTTGTTTTGTTAATTGTCAATCCTAGATACTTTTTAATTTCACCTAAATGCTTTAATTTTATCTTTTTAGCTAATAATGATATAATCTCATTAGCTTCATTATTAGTCTTAGTTATCAAAGCAATATCATTTGTAAATAATAACAATAATGACACCGTTCCATTATTTTCTCTTTTAAACACACATGGATCTGCTAAACCAGATTTAAATCCTATATTGTTTAATTCTTTCACAATATATTCGTTCCACTCAAAGCCAGATTGTTTCAACCTGTAAAGACTCTTTTTGAGTTTCCAACAATCATTACTATTTACTTTATTGTGTTTTTTATAACTGGCTTTTGTAAATATATAGTGTGCTACAATGGTGCATGCAAATAAGCAGTTTCTACATCTAAATGGTTAATGACATAGTTTTTATTAGTTGCCCACACTAATGCTGCTCTTAAAGATGTTGCTTTAAGACTTGGTGCGAAAACTTCATCATAATCAGATGCAGCTTGATTAAATCCTTGAGCTACCAACCTAGCTTTATGCGAAACAGTCCCATCATTTCCAGTTTTTACTTTAAATATCCATTTGCACCCAATGGATTTTTCTCCTGGAGGTAATTTAGCATCTTCATATACTTTCATTACCTTTAATGAATTTAGTTCTTTTTCCATTGCCTTTTGCCAATTCTCCTGATCCGTAGCAGGATACATCCTAAGTTCATCTGCACTAGCTGGAACTTTAGTTACTTGGCAAACTATACTTGCTTGATACCTATCAGGTGGTCTAGTTACACGTGTAGTACGTCTAGGTATTACAAGACTTACAGGTGGACTTTCATTTATTAACTGTTCTTGATTATCTAACTCTTCCTGATCAACAGTTTCCTCTTGTTCTGGTCCTATTTGCTCTTCATGGACTTCTTCTTTTATTGGACTCTTCTTATAACTAGTCTGATCTTTTTGCCTTTTGTAGGGTTCAATAATTACTTCATTATTTAAATCTTGCTCTAATCTATTCCATCCTACACGTTCTAGGAATTTAGCACTAGCACTGGTGTAAACTCTAGATGTACCTGGTTCCCAGAATCTATAAGATCTATGATTAGATTCATATCCTACAAAAAATAATCTTTTAGCTGTATGTTGTCCTTTGTGTTTCAGTTGTGAAGGGATATGCACCCATGCTGGTGCTCCAAATGTGTGCATGTAACTTAAATCAGGTTTTGTACCATGCCACAGTGTGAATGGTAATTCACCTGTTGTTGAATTAACAACATTATTTAATATATGATTACCACACATTATTGCTTCTCCCCACAAATTGTCAGGTAATCCTGAATCAAACAACATAGTACGTGTCATTGACTGTAGTGTTTGGCCTCGTCTCTCTATAAAGGCATTATGTTGTGGCCTATATGGTGCAGACATTTTATGCTGAATACCTAACATTCTAAGTCTGTTCTGGAATTTATTATTTGTAAATTCCATACCATTATCTGTTATAAGAGTTACTAATTTCTTTTTAGTTTTTCTTTCTGCAAATTTAATCCAATTAAAGAGATTTAGATACGTTTCAGTTTTGCTCTTCATTAAATAGCAGAACCCATATCTAGAATAGTGGTCCATTATACTTAATATGTATCAAGCTCCTCCTACACTTGGTTTTTTCGGACCTATTAAATTGGCAAATACTAGCTCTAAAGGCTCTTTGGTAGTAAATCCATCAACTCTATTTGCTGTTATGACCTTGTCTTTGCTTTGATTACAAGCAAAACATTGCAAATACTTATTACAAGGTTTCAAACTTATACCTTTAGATAGTTGAACAGTTCTCTTAAGCATTTTAAAATTTAAATGCCCTAGCCGTCAGTGTAACAAGTGAATACATTCATCATGAGGTTTCTTATTATCATAAACCATGTTAGCCACCTCTAAACCATTTTCATTTAAAACATATAATTCACCTCTTAAAGATGCAGTAATTTTCTTATCTTTTTTTTTTCAATTATGCAGTTATCTCCCCTAAAGGTAACTACATATCCTAGTTTAACCAAAATTCTAACTGAAATTAAATTAAACTTAAGTTGTGGTACATATAACATTTTTACATTCTCTTTTATGAAAGAACAATATGCTATACCTTGACCTTTAACTTTCAGTTTCCAGCCATTGGCTAACGATATTTGTTGTGTACTCTTGGACATTTTAATAAAACTTTTGTTATCATTTGTTATACAGTGGGATGCTCCACTGTCAACCACCCATAAATTATTTTTTACAGCTCCCTTAATATATATGGCTAACTCTAAATTTTTCTTTTTCTTTTGATTACTTTTGATATTCTGGTCAGCGTTCTGGCGCTTTGCTTTTTTACAAAATCTTGCCAAATGTCCTCTTCCTCCACAATTAAAACACTTTTTAATTGCATATGCAGTAGGAGATTCAATATCTTCTTTTTGAGGTTGCTCCCTCCTTAACTGGTCTCTTTCAAGTCTTCTTCTTGCCTCTTCAATCAATCTGCCAGTTATATCAGTTAAAGTTAAACTTTCCTTAGGCAAAATTTCAAGGGAAGTGACGTAGTTATCATAACTTACATCTAGTGATGATAGAATTTTGTAGACTTGGTGTAGTTCAGAGAAAATAAGCTCTTTCTCGTGCAGTTCTTGAAAAATGCTTTTTATAGAATTCAAATGACTAAGCATATCACCATTCGTCTGGAGATGCGTCCTGAAAAGCTTCCGTGTAAGATTTATGTGTGCACCAACGTTATCTCGGACATAAATCCTCTTCAGCTTCTGCCAACACCCAACAGCTGTTTGCTCTCCATGGATATGAACAAGTTGCTGGTCAGACAGTGTTAGTCCTATTATGCAAAAAGCTTGTTCATTCTTCAGTTTAAAGTCTTTTATCTTTTGTCTATCTTCCTCAATCTCTGGATCCCATTCCTCTACATTTGGTGGATTTTCAATTATGTTTCACAGACCTTCTCTTCGTAGAAGTAGACTACATTTCATAGACCATGATACATAGTTTGTTCCATCCAGCTTGGATATAAGGGACAAACTTTGTAGATTGACTTGTGCCATGTTTTCTTATATGGATATAAAACTATAATTAATAAAACACAGCTGTCTGTTTACTGTAATGTATAACAACACAAACTCTCACTTTACATAAATCTGTTTTATCCTAGTTAAACTGACTTTGCAGCCTCTGGGCCCATAACCAGTGTTAAGCCTGTGTTCCCCAACCAGGGTTAAGGAGACAAGCTAAACAGAATGTGCAGTGTTAGTTAGATAGGCACACAGATAAATGAGTGAGATAAGTTTGTATGTTTGTTAACATACAGTAAAAACAACAGATACGCTTGTGTTATCAAAAATATAGTTCATTCCACTTAGAGTTTTATAGCATAGTCAAAATAACAGTCCATTAGTCATGTATCATTTTAGTCAGTCCATTCAAGGATATTCAATTAGCAAAGTCTGTGTAGAATATCCAATGTCAGTTCACTTACAAATAAATCAGTCCTTTCTCTCTCCCTTTCCAGTAGGAGAAAAACGCAGTCTTCAAACCATCCAGTAATTAGGGATCATCAAGCCAGAGAGAGCAAGCTGAGTTCCTTGCTTCTTTTATGGTGCTTTTACAGCCACTCCCTTAATTACATTCCTACAGTTAAAGTTACAGACACTTTAACTCATTAACCATGATAACATATTTATTATTTTACCTAAACCAGTTAGGGTAAACAATGTTATCCCTAACACATTGGACTTTCTCTCTTCCCACCCAGGAACTGGAGCCAATCTCTTTTGTCCCTTTGATTGGTTGTCCTACAATGTGTCTTGCTACAAGCTCTTCTACTCTCTGATGACCTGGGACCAAGCACAGGTTAGATGTGCTCTGTGCCTTTGAATATGAATTGAATATGAGAGATTGTTTGAGATGGGCCATAAAGGGAGACCTGGAGGTCAACTAGACTGTGTGCATGAAAAGGTAGCACAGATCACCATTTTAGGACAGTCTGAAATGCAAGTATGAAACGTGGACTTTATATTGGTGTAGACTTTTGTCAGAGTGTGAACAGTGTGACTATGTGAGACAACAAGGAGCAAATACAGTTAAACAGAGGTTTGCATTTAAATAGTGGCTTTTATCTACAAAGAATATATACATGCTCATACTTTAATCAGATCTCAAAAACAATCAGCAATTGCAGCATGGAAGCACACACAGGGTGGTGGGGAGAGATACACCCCAACAGGTCCTCTTTTTATTACACAGGCTCTTAAAGGGATATCAGCCCAAAAACCTTGCTGACTCCTCCCCAGCATTGCATCCTCGCAGCAGCTGGTCAGCTTTCAAATCATTACCCTGACAACTTTCATGGCCAGTTGATCTTCTGGGTTGAGTGATTATCTTTTAGACCACAGATTTCCTGATGTTTTCTTGGCAATTCTGGCTGGTATTTTCAGGCGTCTTGACCACCTGGCCTCTGAAGGGATGGGGGAATTTGAGATTTTAATACATGAATTTAAGCCAGGAACTTTTCAAGAGCTGCAGACTCCATCAAGGACATCTGCAGAGGGCAAGGAAGTCAAGACAGTGGCCAGGACCACACTCTTTTCTCATAGGCATAAATACACACAGATGGAAAAGATGTTCCTTCTTTGCTGAACAAGTGTCCTTCTCTGTTGTTGTTTTCTTCCAGAGGTTCTGTGTGGAACAGCAGAAAAACTCCCAACTCGCCTCCATCCATGATGTGGGAGAGTCAGTGAAGTTGTCCAACTACATCTCCCAAAGATGGGGATTCTTTGATGTTTGGATGGGACTGAGGCTTTCAAAGAGAGTAGGTCCCTGCTGATCTTTTATCAATGCTTTTTGTTATCATTTCTAAGGGGCTGTTTGAAGGGGGCTAGGGATTCTCCTGGCCAAAAGTTTGATGAAGAATCGTGTGGCAGAATAACCCATAGCCCTAGGGTTTTTTCTGGCAGTCTCTCACACAGGGACTCATTGACTTTGACCCTATTTCTCACTCTGAGGTCAAACCAGTATCAGCTGAGCTGGTGACTTCATGGACACCTCCAGAGAGTTTTTTTCTGGGGCGTTTCCAAAATGCAGGGCCCAAAACCTAATCGTTTATCATTAACAGAGTGGATGGGAGGAATTCCCTCCAGAAGATAATGGGAGAGGGTCTTACATTCTAAAAAAAAATGTGCTCATATTTAAACATTGTAGGAAAGGAGGTGGAAATGATACAGCCATGCACATACATAGGTAATAAATAATGTAAGCATGAACAGAAAGGCCTCCACTTGTTCAGTCATATCCAACTCTAGGGGAGTGTTCATCTCTGTTTTTGTGATTACCCAAAGGGGCATGGCACAAAGGCAACACAGTGAAATAAGTAGGAGTCCCTTTATTAGCTCCAACTTTGCCCCCAATGTCCTGGTTACCTTCTGGATGCAGAAAACTCTCCCAGGAACAGCCTTTGGCTGCAGAGAATCAAGTCCAAAACAAGGTCAACAAAAACTGTAACTGTAAGTCCAATCAAGGCAAGATGAGATAATTAGTCCTACAGGAGCAAGAATTCCAGATGTGAAGGCATGGCAATAACTTAACACAGTTGGGAGGATTCCAGGAACACAGATAACCAAAGTCAACACAAGATGAACTCACATTTGTTCCCAGCAGCTGCCGCACTCAGCATACATTTCTTTTAACTCTCTTCCCAGCTGTGGCTAATGAAGGGAATAGTTGAGATATTCCCCATTAGGAGAATGAACGCGCTCAGGGAAACATAGTGAGAGTGGTGATGAATAACACACAACCAGCACACAGACACACTGAATAGTAAAATGTAAGTTTTACTTCTAGTAAATGGGTAAACAAAGTCTAACAAACAGTCCAAATCATATATGGTTAAAGCAGTTACTATTCAAAACAATCAGTCCAGGGATAATACAAAAATGAAGTCCTTTTCTTTACCAGTATCATAAACAACATTCAGTAAACAGAGTTTGCGAACAGTTGCAAGACTCACAGCAATTCATGCAGAATGACCATCAGGCAAAGGCAAAAAGGGAAATGCAAAAACGAGCAAACCAGGTTTCTGGCTCCATCTTATGGCCATTGGAGGAACCTCAGCCAATCACAATTCTCTTAAAGATATAACAGTATTAAATGACTATCCTGGTTTATATATTGCCCTACATAACCAGAGCCCCTTCCCCAGTTGGTTAACATGGTTTCCCTTTCATTACAGAACGGCATCTGGGAGTGGAGTGATGGCTCCAACCTCACTTACACATCCTGGAAAGAAGGTGAACCCAACAACCTTTTCAACATGGAATTCTGTGCTGTGCTGTCAGCCGGAACACATAAGTCAACATGTTGGGGGAAATTGAGGGTGACCTTCCAATAATAAGGACATCATCTGATCCTGTCTTGCAACATTCACCCCTTGGCCACTGGTGGCCTTGGTTGCATCTCTGATCTTTCACAGTCCTACACTCTGTACAGACCAGGGAACACATAAACATCTGCAGGAGAAACAAAATCGAAAGCATCATTCCTTCGAAAATCGGGACTGTAAGTAGAAATTGTTGCAGGAATATCACCCCATAATTCAGAGGTGTCAAACTCAAGGCCCTCTGGCTGGCCTGGAAATAGCAAAGGACCGGCCTGCGATGCCACTGCCTAGCTAAAATGTGGCACGAAGGGTGGTGCTGGTGGTGCACGCCCCATTTTCTCTGCCAGGGTGTTACAGGAGGCAGCCCAGGCCCAAAATGCTCCCTTCCCCCCTGCCCCACTTTGGCTGCCAGAGTGCTGCAGGAAAATAGTTTTGGAAAGAAAAAGTTGGGAACAGAGGCAGCAATCAGAAGAAAAAGAATTGGTCAGGAAAGCAATTTTTCCCAAAAAAGGAGGTGGCCAAAGAGAGCAGAGTCTAAATATAAGGTGCTGGGAGACACACAGCCAACAGAAGAAATATGGATAACATAGAAATGAGAAAAGCAGTTTAAAAAAATGAACTGTGGCTTAATCCAGGGGTTGCTAACCTTTTGGACCTCAGGGACCACCAAACTCATAATTTCAAATTCCATGGACCACTAATATGAATTTTGACTGATGGCGGCTTGCTGACGTTGGTGGGAAAGTCGGTCCCATAATCCAGAGCTGCAGTAGTCACAGGACTGGCCCTTTGGTCACTCCAGAGCAGCTGCTCCTCCACCCGGGTGCACTGGCCTGCCATGGACTGGAGGAGATGCTCCGGGATGGCCAAAGGGCCCGTCCTGTGACTCCTGCAGCTCTGGAATATGGGACCGACTTTCCCACCAATGTCAGCAAGCCACCCCGGGGCGGATTTCCCTCCCCCGCCATTGGTCTTACCTTCCAGTTCCAGCTCACATGACTCTACTCAAGGTTTGCGCTCAGCCGAAGGGTGGGGGTCAATGGGTGGGCCGGCCATGCGGGCATTGCAGCCTTGTGTTCCCGCACAGCCTGGGGAACATTTCTCTGTGGACCACCAAAATTTTCCTATGGATCACCAGTGGTCCCTGGCCCACCAATTGGTGACCACTGGACTGGATAACAAACTCCTGTTGCAAGGAAATCCTTCTTCCAGGGTCAATGTCTTTTTTTTTTTTTGAAACAAATTTTTTATTAGTTTTAAAAAGACAAACAAAACATCATTAAACATTGCAAACATAAAACTTCTTTCCATTGTGAGTTTTTACAAGGCAGATAAAAATTATTTTATACAGAGTTTCCGGTTTCGCGTGGCTTCGGGGCAACAGGAATTCGCGACAGCTCGCGATTCCTGCTGTGCTAAGCCGCCGAGGTACCCCCGATCCAGATGGGTCAGGGGGATATGGCTGCCCTGTAGGGACAGCCGAAGAGAGAGGGGAGCCGGACAGGGGGTTGGGGGTGTCGCAGACCCCCTCCTCCTCCTGGAAAACCCCTTTTTCCCAAGGCGGTGGAGCGGCGGTCAGCAATGGCCGCCACGAAGAAGCCAGCAACCGGGTAAGATTGTGCTGGAGGAAGTGTGAAGAGTGAAAGTGCTGTCTGAACCGGGTCAAGTAACATCTTTCAAATTTGTTGGAACTGAGCTGTTTGAATTGCTGGAGGATACATTGTATCCCTAAGAAGATCGAAAGCGGCGGAGAAGCTGTTAAAGGGAACTTTTTTTTTTTCTTCAATCTCCCACCCCATGGAAACAGCAGATATGTTTGGACATATTGGACATTGAAAGTGAATTGTTTTGAGAGTTGAAGCTAAGGGACAAAAGGGTTTTTGGACATTGAAAAACTTAAGAAATTGGAAAACCCTTGTTGGAGGTATGGATTTCTGATTATTTAAAATTGATATTGCAAGTGGGAAGGGAGAGGAAAAAAAATTGGAGCAGAAGCTGAAAAAGGAGGAGATTGCCTAGAATCCCAAAGAAAGGTATATGGTAATTGGACCTCTTTGATTAAACATTAACCCCAGAAAGAGAAAGAGAAGAAGGAAGAAAAGTATTAATTTTTGGAATTTTTTTTTTTAATTATTTTTGATTAAAAATATTTGTGGTTGTTTTGGGAAAAGTTTCTTTTTTTATAATGGCATCGCTTGTGGATGAACTAAAGACTGAACATCAAAAATATAAAAAGGAAGATACTTTGGGCACTTTGTTTCAATTCTTAGAAATGGCGTTAGGTACTTATGAAAAGTTGACTACGCAGCAGAAGGACTGGGACAAAGAAGAAGAGGAAGAAGAAGCCATCTTTGATGAACAATGGGTTTTTTCCGGGGAGGAGGAGAAAAAGGATAAGAAAAAGGGGATTTTAAGAATTATAAAAACAACCAAAAAAGAGAAAAATGAGCGGAAAGGTGGAGGCAAGGTTAGAAAGCAAAGGAAAAGGAGTAAGAAAAGGGAGGAGGAAAGACAAAGGGGTAAAAAGGGCAAGGAGAAGAATAAGCAAGAGAGAAAGAGGGGGAGGAGAAGCCTCAATGGGGGGAAGCAAGATCTAAAGAAAAAAAGTTTATTTAGAGACAATGGGTGAATTTAATTTAGGATAAAAGAGGGATTCTGGAGGGTACATAAGATTGTGTTTTTTATATGTGTATTTAGAGTATAAAATTCATTGTATAATTTTAGAATCTATTAAACAGAATCCCAAGAAAAATTGTTATATGAAGTACTTTTAAGTTAGGGTAATGAGTTATAGACGTTACTCCAATGGGTGTATAGGAGAAGTATAATAAAAGAAAAAAGATGAATAGATAGTTGGAAATAGAACAGACAAAGAATATTATTGAAAATGGTAATAAGATATGAAAGGATATATAAAGGTTTTGTTATGTTTTTTTTTTTTTTGGATGTTGTATATTGAAAAAAGGCAAAAAAAATTTTAATTAATAAGAAATAATTCGGATGAAAAGGAGAAGTTGGGATAAGATATGAAGTTAAATAGACAAAGTATTGATACTATAATTTGGAATTGTTATGTTCTATTGGTTTTCTTCTTCTATTATTTTTTCTTAGAAAAGAACTTATAAGCTGTTATGCCTTGTGCATTGTTTATATAAAATTGATAAAAATGGTTTATATATATATATATATATATATATATATATATATATATATATATATATATATATAAAAGAAAATGATAATAAGATATGGAAGGATATATAAAGTGAATATGATGTTTGAACTTGTGTCTGTGTGAAGAGTTTCAACCCGGGATCAGACAACCTTCAGAAAAGATCTTTTAGTTTTGTTTATGTTTTATTGTGTTCTCTGTAAAATTAATAAAATTTGTTTAAAAAAAAAATTATTTTATACAGCATAGTTCTAATTTATCCCATTTCCTTATAGACACATAAATATCTTTTAGCAAATTTCTCATTATTTCTCTTTACTTTTATTCAATTACATTTCTTTTCTATATTTATCTATTTTATAGCCATCATATTTATATTTCCAACTGACTTGTTTACAAATATTCTCGTCTAACATTCCTCCAAGTTTTTATTAATTCTTAATCAAACATAAACACACAAAACACAAAAACACAAAACTTCTTTTTAGAAAGTGGCTTGGCCCCAGATTACCTCTCTTTGTACGGACTTCAATTAAATTCATGCTCATCTTATATATCATTACCTATCTTGTTTACCATTCCATATCTTCTATATAACTTCTCCCCGCTTTTCACTCTTCTTATTTCTATTTTATTTATTTCATCTTACTTTAGATCATTATATTTGTATCTTTTGTCCATTCTTTTAATTATCCATTTATCTCATTCTCTTTAATTTATTAAAAAAAAAAAAAGATTTCTCCTGGAATCACTAATCGAAGTATGATGCCTTTCTATCCCCTAAGTTGACATTTAAAGTAATACCTAGATCCCAATCTGATTCTGCTTAGTACATTCTACCTATTAAATTTTAAGGAAATGAAAAAAAGAAAAAAAAGAGAATAATAAATCTATAAAATAATTAAGTACATAATTACCATTCTAATTTTTAATACATTTTAAATAATATATTTTGAACTAAAAAAATAAAAAAGAGAAAAAAATAAAGTTATGATAACATTAAGAGAATAACAAATTAAACTCTATCATTAATACTACAACAATAAGTTTAAAATAACATCAACACAATAGCCAATAAATATATTTTAAACATTCCCTTTAATATTTTATTAAAGCATTTTAATATTTCAATATTTTATTAGTTCTTATAAAATTCTAATTTTCTATTTCTAATACAAGTATTACAATACTATCTCATGTACTTTTGCAGAATCAAATTGTAGATTACCCTTTGTCCCTAAAAAAAAAAAATCTTTTTCCCATCTTGTTTTATACCTTTGTGGCTTTTTCCCCCCCTTTCCCTTCCTTTCTTATCCCACCGGGCCTTTTTACCCCCCCCCTTCTCCAAACCTCCGCCTTTTTAGCTTCCCCTCTCCGTTGTCTTCCTCTTTTCTTTTGCTTTCTAACATTGTATTGATTTTGCATCTCATTTTTCTCTTTCTTGGGTGGTTTTTTTTTTTTTTTGACCTTAATTCCTTCATTTTCCTTCCTCTCTTTCTCTTTTCTTTCTTAGTCCGATTTTTTAATTCATTAAAACTGGCTTCTTCTTCTTCTTCCTCTGCTTCCTCCATTTGTTGTTGTATTTGCTGGTAAGTAGCAAGCCCCATTTCTAAAAAATGAAAGATATCTCCCAAAGAATACTTTCTTTATTTTTCCATATTCCTTTCTGCTCATCAATAGATAAAGCCATTATAAACCTTTCTTCTTCTTCTTCTTCTTCTTTTCTCTCTTCTTCTTCTTAAAACAACCAAGATGTTTCAAAACTTAAAAGACAGTTCCCCAAAGTCCCAGAGTCATCAAGCATCCAAACAGAGCAGAAAGTTCTTTCCTTTATGGGGTAATATCAATTAAGAAAAAAAACCAGTCTGTAGTTTAAAGCCTTATTGCAGTTAAAATCTTCAAGGCATCTCCTCCAACAAGATCTTAATATAGGTTTTTTTTTTTTTGTCCTCTCCCTTCCCACTTATAACAAAGGGCTTTAAATTTTACCTTCTTTAGAAAAGAAAAGCAGTTTTTTCAGTGCCATTTGCTAGGTCTGTAGGGAAGGAGAGTAAACTTTCCCTTTCAGCACCTCCATTCGCTGCCTTTAGAATCTCCTCTGGAAACAATCCATCATTCAAAAAATCGTGATTTTTCAGGATATTAGATATTTCTTGAAGTCCCGGTAGCCAAAGAACTTTCACTTCAAAACTTTATCCTTCTTCCTCCTGCACATTCTTATCCAATTGCTGGCTTCTTTGTGGCAGCCATTACTGACCGCCGCTCCACCGTCTTGAGAAAAGGAGGTTTTGCCGGGTGGGGAGGGTGTCTGTGACACCCCCAATCCCCTATCCAGCTCCCCCCTATCTTCGGCTGCCTCTACGGGGCTGCCTTATCCTCCAGACCCGTCGGGATTGGAGGCACCAAGACGGCTAGCGCAAACAGGGATCGCGCTGAAACGCGAATCTCTGCCACCACCGAAACCTGGCAAGTTCAGGGTCAATGTCTTAAGGCACTGAAATTGGGCACGTGGTATAATTCTTTGCACTGGCAGGTTCAAGAGATTTCTGAACTGGGAAATTTTGACCCTAATCTTGTTTCACTGACCCTTGTTGAGAGGGCTGGAAGAGTTGGTGGCAGAGAGGACAACAGATGTCAACTCGTAAAGCATTCCTGGTTTGCTCTCCAAGTTGCCATAAGAAGGAAGGAGGGAGATCTGATGGAGCAGTTTGGTTATGTCCAGAAGCACATTCCACACATACCTTTCCCCAGATTGCATCCCAAGTTACCAGAGCCAGAGAGGCATGCTTTCTACAGCTGGGGAGAGGAGTCATATAGGACAAAAAGGAAGCTTTGCTACCCTCCTGTGGCTGAAAGCTTGATAGGCAAGATCTGATAGCCATGACTTCACTTCTCTCTCTCCCTCTCTCTCCCTCCCACTCTCTCTTTCTCTCTCTCTCTCTATTATCTGTCCCTATCTCTCTTTTTCTCTCTTTCTCTCTCTATCATCTATTTCAGAAGTCTCCAAACTTGGCAACTTTAAGAATTGTGGATTTCAACTGGCTGAGGAATCCTGGGAGTTGAAGTCCACAAGTCTTAAAGTTGCCAAGTTTGGGTAACCCTGCTCTCTCTCTCTCTCTCTCTCTCTTTCTCTCTCTCCCTCCCTCCCTCCCTCCTCATCTCTATTTAGCTAGCTAGCTAGCTACTATCTGTATCCTATCTGTCTGTCTCTCTCTCTCTCTCTGTCTGTCAATCAATCTATCTACCTTTATCTATCTGTCTGTCTACCTACCTATCATTAAATTATATGCCACTCATTTCACTATCCAGCTGAGTTACAATCACCTACTGAGCCCAAAGCCCATCATAAGCAGGTGAGGTTCTCCTCCTGCAAATGAAGGTTCCAGTGTTCCAACTAACCAACTCCGAACCAACAGACTCCAAGACAGGCATTTTCTCAAAGTTCCATTGTATTAGAGTAGTCGTATCGGCGCATCTGGGAGGACCAGAACCTCTCAGATTCGAGTTTCCCCTTCGTAGTTGAAAATTCAAAGACCCACCCCCTGCACCCATCCATCCATCCCATGGTCCAAGCACCAGCCGTCCCAACTGGAGACATCGCTCCAACCACTCCTTTCCCAGGGATGGGATTTCACCAGTAGAGCAACCAGTTCAGTGATCGTGTGGTTCCTCGTCGCAGCGAACTGGTTTGGAGCAAGATGAAACCCTGGAACAAGGGGTTCGCTCAAACCGGTCCAAACCAGTAGAATTCCACCCCTGGCAAGTTGGCGCATCCTTGACTTAAGAAGAACGTTGTTAGGTCAAAACTTCCACCTCTCCGTAATTCCCACTAAAATGTGGCAGTGTGGAAGTTTCTAAGTAAAACTTCCAAAGCTGACAGAGGGAGGTGCCACTGAAATGCTCCTCTGGGACTCTGAGGAGTTCAGTGGGAAATTTCTCTTTTGCTACCCAGGGTATCTCCAATGGAACGATAAGAAGTGCACATTCCTGCATCCATTTCTCTGCCAGTTCTAGCCACGGAGTGAGGCAAACGGCTAATGGAGGTTGGAGAAGCAGCGAGGCCTGCCTGCCTGATCGCTGAAATCTCTGCTCCGCACCCCTTTGCGGGACAGAGGCTTTGTGTAGCTTGGACCTGATTTTGCTCATTCCGATGGGCCAGAAGCTTGAATAAATTCTCTCTAGCATAACTGGTGTCCTTTATCTTCAAACTCAGAGGTCTGTAGCTCAAGATCCCTGAGACTTCTGCACAGCAAGGGTTGGTATGAACAAACAACAGATAATCAGAGTTGGAAGGTACCTTGGAGGTCATCTAGTCCAACCCCCTGCCCAAGCAGGAGAGACTACAGCATTTCCAACAGAGGGCAGTCCAGTTCTCTTCTTGAAAGTCTCCAGGGATGAAGCTCCCACAACTCCCAAGGGCAACTTCTCTTCCACGGGTTGATTGCTCTTACTGTCAGAATATTTCTCCTTATTTTCAGGTTAAAGGGTATTAAGGGGTGCTTTCTTTACGAGGACCATCCATTGATGCTATTGTTGTGTGGTGGGCTGCAGTAGGCAAGAGCCAGACCAGCATAGCTGCAACAGCATTTATTGACTCAAAATTGGAACTGAGGAACTGCAGGCAAATGCCTGTAATTTATACCCTGGGCCCACAGGGCCTTAATCATAATGCTTGAAAAACCTGCTCAAATATAAATGTTCAAAGTTTTCCCTCCAAAACAGTGGAGGTGACAGAGAGGGTCATCTAAAGCAGGGGTCGCCAAACTTTTGGACCTCAGGGACCATCAAACTCATAATTTTAAATCCTGGGGACTACTAATATGAATTTTTAATTGATGGTGGCTTGCTGACATTGGTGTGTGTGTGTGTGTGTGTGTGTGTGAGAGAGAGAGAGAGAGAGAGAGAGAGGAGAGAGAGAGAGAGATCTGATCTAATTTCTCTCTCCCTCCCCCCTCTCTCTTTCACACACACACACAAACACACAGAGGCAGGGGTGGGATTCAAATTTCTTAACAACTGGTTCTTGGGCATGGCCTAATTTGTGGGTGTGGCTTGGTGATCATGTGATTGCCTGGGCATGGCTTGTATGTAAATATTATAAATATTTATGTAAATATTGAATTTTTTATTTAAAAAAGAGCAACTTTTACCCCAAATCAGGCAAAGCAGACAGGCAGATTGAGTTGCTCACAGAATCACAGATTCACTTAGAGATCTGTGTTTCTGCCATCAGCTACCTGAGTCTGCATTGCTTCAGTCCTAAGGAAGGTTCAGCTCTGCTTAAAAGCAGAGCCCAAGATCTAAAGATTAGCTAGAAAGCAAGAAATCCAACAATTACTTATACACAATAAATCTCCT
Source organism: Hydrophis major (assembly GCA_033807585.1). NCBI lineage: Eukaryota > Metazoa > Chordata > Lepidosauria > Squamata > Elapidae > Hydrophis > Hydrophis major. The sequence goes on along the minus strand of CM066331.1, from coordinate 214,253,329 downwards.
GGCACAGCAGAACAGCTGTGTACAATCACATTCTGGTAATTGCTGGGATGCAGCTGGAACTCATCGTATAGGCTCTGCCATTAGACTATTTCAGCAACATGGAGAGTGGGGTGATCTGCTGCTTGGGTAACAGTTTATCCTCCTGATTAAATTACCCAGGACACTCCAGCTTTGCATACAGCATGGAAACAACACAGGAAGTGGCTGTTACCAGTTTCATAGCAGGAGACCATAGTTTCTTGAGACTGAAGGATGCCAATTCAATTCAACATTCATAGTCTTTGAGATAGACTGGGAGGCCCACAGATCCTGGTGGTCCACCGCAAGGTTACTGGAGAGTCCCGTTGAAGTGGAGTATTGTCCATCTCTAATTGGACAGTCTTCATGGCCGTTTTGGTCACCCATGAGTTGTGGTGGCTCTACTAAGACGGTTGTTCTCCATGGACAACAAGAGGATAGGAAGTAATCTGAGATCTATTTGATTATTACTTATAAATATGTGTGTATCCATCATTTCCCTCTTGCCTCACGCAGGAGCCAGCATTCTCCAACCCCATCAACCACAGCTGTGTGTTCTGGCTCATTGCACAACCCTTCTCCACTGCTCCAGCGGATAAATTTAAATATATTAACATACTTCCTGCCTGTCTGCAGCCCTCCTACTCAATGCTTAATGGTGGAACGGATAGCACACAAGGTGGTCACATTCAAACAGGCCAAGAGACAGTATCCCAAGAAGTGTAGTGTTCCATCTTCTTGTTCTCTTAAAACACACACACACACACACACACACACACACACAAGTACAATAAGTGAAACCCAGAAGATCTGGGATGATTGCACCAGCACAAGGCCAAACCAAAAGTGGAAGAGTGACAGAGCATAGGTGCCTCCTTCTGTTGGGACTAGATGTGGAAACCAGGCTAGGAAGACAAAGAGTTCTAGTCCCACTTTAGCCACAAAAGCCAGCTAGGTCACTTTGGGCCAACCACCAGGTGATGGGGAGTTCTAGTCTCGCCTTTGTTCTGTCCCTTAATTAGCATTCTTGAGATCCCCGCGCTTTGATTGGCTAAAGCGCGGGGCACTCTGATTGGTCAGGCGAGCCGCGCCGATTGGCTCGCTAAGAATCTCCCGCGATTGGTCTATTCGAATCGCGGGAGATTCAAAGTGGTGCCATTGGCTGCGGCCGCCGAGGCTAAAAGAATAAAAGCCGCGAACCTTTTGCAAAGAGCCAGTTCGGTTCCTACTTTAATAAAAGAGCATGATTTGAAGTCACCGACTCCTGGCATCATTTTCGAGGACACGACACTGGCGACAAAGGTGGGATCCAGACCCTGAACCGAACCACATGTCCGACAGAAGCCAGACGAACCACCACAATGGCGAAAATCACACCCCCCGCACCCTTCAACCCCGCCACCGAGGACTGGGAATCGTACTCCGACCGATTCCGCATGTTCCTCGAGTGCAGCGACCTGAAGGACGCCACCGGCCCCATGAAGCGCGCTGTCTTCCTGACCCACTGCGGGACCAAGGTATTCAAGATGGCCAAGGCACTTGCCAAACCCGCCGATGCGACCGCGATGGACTGGGACGTCCTCGAGCCAATACTTCGGCGGCACTACGCTCCAGAGGTACCCATCCTGATCTGACGCAACGAATTCTACCGTCAGGACCAACGGTCGGGTGAGAGCTTCAGCGACTTCGTCGCCGAACTACGGCGCCTAGGGGGGCTCTGCGAATTCGACAACCTGAACGACGCCCTGCGAGACAGAATCGTGCTCAGCTTGTGGGACCCCGTCCTCCAGAGCCAGCTGATGGCCAAGGGCAACATCAGCCTAGCAGACACCCTCACCGCAACCGCAGCCGCCGAAGCAACCCGAACCTCCGCTGACCGCATGCGCAGACCGAACGCTGGGGACCGCAGCGGGAACAACAACCCTGCAAGGTTGGCCGAGGCCCAACTCGAGACGACCACCCACCAGGGCAACTTCCACTCGGCATCGGGCACTTCAGATGACAAGGAGGACGTCCATCGCCTCCAGACAGGCCGAGACCCACGGAACCGGCGGGGTCGTAAGTCGAGGACCAACTGTGCCGGTTGTGGCGGCGACCACACCAGGTCGGAATGCCGGTTTTTCGAATCGATCTGCCGGCATTGTGACAAGAAGGGACACATCGCCCGTGTCTGCCGCCTAAAGAAGAATCGCAACCCGGCACGATGGGACCAGAGCGACCGGAGGAGAGAGAGCACACCACCCCGGACCAGAGATCGCCCCTCGGACAACAGATGGGACCGGAACGGACGATCCCTGCGAGGCGGGGTGAAGAGAAGAGACCCACCAGAGGTCACCATCGGCCACGCCATAACCAATGACGCCCGGAAGGTCCACGTGGAGGTAGGCATCGAGGGCCAGCCATGCAAAATGGAGGTGGACTCCGGGTCCTACCTCTCCATGATAGCATGGCATGAAATAAAGCGCTTGGTGCCTACCATCCAAAGAAAAGGCCTAGACAGCCAGAGACTCATCGTAAAGGACTACCAGGGAAACCGCATCCTGGTAGTCGGAACCAAACACTTCAACATCACATATAAAGGGCACACCGAAAGGCTTCCCCTGACAATCGTCGACTGCAACCGCCCAAGCCTACTGGGACTGCAATGGTTCGCCCCACTCGGCATCGCAGTCACGGGAGTCGACCACATCACCGACGACAGTTGGGAGCAGCAACTGGCCCGGGAATTCCAAGAGGTCTTCGACGGAAACCTAGGCAAGTACCGAGGGCCCCTTATATCTTTCAACCTAGACCCTAACGTCCCCCCAAAATGCCTGAAACCAAGGCGGGTGCCATTCGCACTGAAACCCAAGATAGATGAGCAAATTGACAAGCTCGTCAAGCAAGGGGTTCTACAGCCCATAGACCACGCCCGGTGGGAGACCCCCATAGTCACCCCGAATAAGCCCGATGGGTCGGTGAGGATCTGTGGAGACTATAAGGCCACCCTAAATGGCGCACTACAACAAAGCGCCTACCCCGTCCCAGTGGTGCAACACCTACTGCATTAACTGGGAGGGGGCAAGGTTTTCGCCAAGCTCGACCTCGCCCAGGCATACCAACAGTTGCCAGTCGATGAGCAAACGGCAGAAGCGCAAACCCTAGTCACCCACCGGGGGGCATTCAAATGCAACCAACTCCAATTCGGAGTCAGCGTGGCACTGGGAATATTCCAAAGCCTAATGGAAAGACTACTGCAAGGCATCAAGGGGGTGGTACCTTACTTCGACGACGTCCTAGTGTCGGCAACCAACCAAGCCGAACTAGAGGGTTGCCTAAGGGAAGTCCTAACTAAATTTAAAGAGACCGGACTAAAAGTCAAGAGGGAGAAATGCCAGCTATGCACGGAACGGGTCGAATTCCTAGGATACCTCCTAGACCGTCACGGCATTCACCCCACAAACAAAAAAATCAAGGCCATCAAAGAAGCCCCCACACCCAAGTCCAAGACAGAACTACAGGCATTCCTGGGGCTACTGAACTTTTACAATGTTTTCCTGCCCCAAAAGGCGACGGCGGCGGAGCCCTTGCATAGGCTCCTGGACAAGGCGGCGACCTGGACTTGGGGGAAACGCGAGCAAGCCGCCTTCCAAAGAACAAAGGACCTCCTCACTTCGGACGCCGTCCTTATACAGTATAACGAGACCCTACCTCTGGCCGTCACATGCGACGCATCACCCTTCGGCGTCGGCGCTGTCCTCAGCCATACCCTCCCCGACGGAAAAGAAGCGCCCATCGTGTTCTTTTCAAGGACCCTCACCAAACCGGAGCGGAACTATAGCCAGCTGGACAAAGAGGCTCTGGCTATCGTTGCCGCCGTAAAACGATTCCACGAGTATCTCTATGGCCGAACTTTCACCATCATAACCGACCACAAGCCGCTGCTGGGAATCCTTGCAGGAAACCGGGCCACCCCGAACATTCTGTCTCCCCGAATGACAAGGTGGTCCGAGTTCCTGGCGGCCTACAACTACGGACTCATACACAGACCGGGTAAGACGATCTCCCATGCAGACGCCTTAAGCCGCTCGCCGCTACCGGAACCTGACACTGACCCAGCACCCACGACGACCACCCTCAGCATAGAGACTCTACCCAACCTGCCCATAACTGCGTCAGACATTGCCCGAGAAACTAATAAAGACAAACGTCTGGCGCGGGTGCTGCATTGGGTAGAGAAAGGGTGGCCGGAAAGGGACAACGACGAGTCCATCAAGACATTCCGGAACCGGCAAACGGAACTCTCGTTATTAAAAGGGTGCATACTATGAGGGGATAGGGTGGTCATTCCAGAAAAACTACAAGGGAAGGTTCTGGAACTGTTACACGAGGGGCACCCGGGCATCGTTAGGACTAAAGCCCTGGCCAGAAGTTACGCTTGGTGGCCAGGGATGGACAAACAAATTGAGACCTGGGTAGCAAGGTGCCAACGATGCCAGGAAACTAGGCCAAGCCCACCCACAGCACCCGTCCTAGAGTGGGAAACCCCAAGGGGACCTTGGTCTAGGATTCACATAGACTTCGCCGGGCCCACAAAAGGACACACCTTCCTCATAACAGTTGACGCTTACTCCAACTGGCTGGAGGTAAGCAACATGAAGACGACAACCACGGAGGCCGTGATCAAGGAACTCAGCAAACTCTTTGCAACACACGGCCTCCCAGACGTCGTCGTTTCCGACAACGGGCCCCAATTTACCTCGCTGGAATTCAAAAAATTCCTAGCGGAAAGGGACATCCGCCACGTGCTGACAGCACCGGCGCACCCGGCGGCGAACGGTAGGGTGGAACGGATGGTCCAATTCACTAAGAAGACCATCCGGAAAATAGACCACGGGGAGATCCAGGAGAAAATAAATAAACTACTCTTCACCCAACACATAACCCCAAATACCACAATGAATAAGAGCCCAGCAGAACTATTAATGGGCAGGAAACTAAGGTCCCCACTCGACAGGTTACACCCCACGTGTAACCCGGAGAAGCCCCCAGACTCAAACAGCAAACATCGAACCTTCGCACCCGGCGACCCCGTATACGCAAGAAACCTGACGGGAGACCCACTATGGATACCGGCCGTCATCACACAAATAACAGGCCCACACTCGTACCGGCTACAAACAGCAGACGGACGAGCGTGGAAACGCCACATCGACCAACTAAGGTCGAGGACTACCAACCAAGAAACCACCGACGCACAAACAGGCGAAACCAACCCCCACAACACAAACCAAGGGGGGAGGGAATACCCAGGGGACCAAAACCAAAGAAGAATAAACCAGCAGTACTCACCGGAAAGCAGCCATCACGACCCCTCGCCAGGAAGGAACAGCCAGGCCAGCTCGACCGACCCAGAAAGACCGAGCGGGAGCGGCGAAACCTGCAGCTCAACCAACCCGGAAGGCCCAGGAGGGAGCTACGGAGAAAGGACCGGCCCGATCGACCAGCCGGTTCCCACAACGGCAGCAGGAGCAGCAGAGATCCCGACCGAACCGGCCGGGATCCAACCTACGACTGAGTTGCGCAGGTCCAGTAGGCTCAGACGGAGCCCCGCCTACCTACGTGACTACGCGACATAAGGACTGAACCAAGAGGGGAGGGGTGTTCTGTCCTTAATTAGCATTCTTGAGATCCCCGCACATTGATTGGCCAAAGCGCGGGGCTCTCTGATTGGTCAGGCGAGCCGCGCCGATTGGCTCGCTGAGAATCTCCCGCGATTGGTCCATTCGGATCGCGGGAGATTTAAAGCGGTGTCATTGGCTGCGGCCGCCGCGGCTAAAGGAATAAAAGCCACGGGCTTTTTCCTTTACGCCAGTTCGGTTCCAACCTCAAATAAAAGAGCATGATTTGAAGTCACCGACTCCTGGCATCATTTCACGGACACGACAAATGTTTTCAAAGACAGTAACTAAATGACTGAAATTTCTGCCGTGCAAAATTCTAACTGGAGAACATGATTGGTGACTCTGGGCTATGGATGTGTCCCATTGGAGGATATGGATTACAATACACCCAGGGAATGGGAGGGGAACCAGGGTCAAGGGTGACAATGAATGTTGTTGTGTCTCAGAATCGGCTATACCCAGGCAGTGCCGGATGTGTTTATTTCTAATAAATCTTTAAGCTTTAAAAATCCGGCTAGAGACTCATGATTTAAATGGGGGCAACTACCGGAGCCCTGACATTTTCTATTTTCCACGGTGTTGTCCAAGGCGAGAACATTCAACAGACAGCTCCCTATCTCCCATGGGAGGATTTGTCAATAAAACCCATCAAGATAAATCGATAAAGATGAACGTGGGAATGGAGGACTTACTTTCTCTGGATCGTTCAATCCGATCCAGACACTGGACCCGGCTCTGGCCCTGTGGTAGGCCAGCCTGACTAGGAATCCCACCTCTGGCTGGCCCCACCCCTCCCAGGGGTCCCCACACAGCCAGTTTTGGATGCCAGGTGAATGCAGGGCCTGGGAGGATGTTCAGGGAGGGCAAAAAATGGGCCTCCCAGAAGTTTGGAAAAGCCAGAAATCAGCCCATTTCCAGCCTCTGGAGAGCCTCCAGAGCCCGTGGAGGGCAGAAAAGCCCCCCCCCCCATGATGCAGGAGGCCATCTAGGCCACGCGCACCATAGCCACGCCCACCCAGAAACTGGGCAGAGAACCCATTGCTGAAATTTTTGAAGTCCATCCCTCGTTGGTCCTGGTATTTCCCTGGAAGCTTCATATCTTGTGTGACTCTTTCCACTTGGGTTGATTTATCATTCAGTGAATGATGCAAAGGAACCTCCAAGAGCCAGATTAACCTTTGCATGCCTCAAGTCCCAGTTGACCCACGTTGGCCTAGTGGTTAGGGCACCTGGCTAGAAAGTGGTAGACCAGGAGTTCTAGTCCTGCCTTAAGGACGAAAGCCAGGGAGGTGGTTTTGGACCATTCCACCCTCTCTGTGTGTATGCCCAGCCCACCTCAGAGGGTTGTTGCTGTGGGGTAAACTGGAGGAGGAAGGTATGTTGGATATGTTTGCCGCCTTGAGTTCTTCACAAAATAATAATAAAGGTGGGATAAAAAAAATAAGTAAAAAGTGTGACGCTTCCCAGGCTAGTCAGATGTAGCAATAATTATCCCTACTTTGGTTGCAAGCTATCCAGACTATTACAGTGTATTTTTTGTGTGGCTGCCCTTGAAAGCTTCCTAAAATTGAATTTGAGTTGAATTTGAATTGACTTTGAATGGACTTTGAACTGAAATTGAACTAAAATTGAATTTGAATTTGAATTTGAATTTGAATTTGAATTTGAATTTGAATTTGAATTTGAATTTGAATTTGAATTTGAATTTGAATTTGAATTTGAATTTGAACTTGAACTTGAATTTGAATTTGAATTTGAATTTGAATTTGAATTTGAATTGAAATTGAATTGAATTGAATTGAATTTGCATTTGAATTGAAATTGATTTGAATTTGAATTTGAATTTGAATTGAATTGAATTGAATTGAATTTGAATTTGAATTTGAATTTGAATTGAAATTGAAATTGATTTGAATTTGAATTTGAATTTGAGTTTGAGTTTGAGTTTGAGTTTGAGTTTGAATTTGAATTTGAATTTGAATTTGAATTGAATTGAATTGATTTGAATTTGAATTTGAATTTGAATTTGAATTTGAATTTGAATTTGAATTTGAATTTGAATTGAAATTGATTTGAATTTGAATTTGAATTTGAATTTGAATTTGAATTTGAATTTGAGTTTGAATTTGAATTTGAATTTGAATTTGAATTTGAATTTGAATTTGAATTTGAATTTGAATTTGAATTGAAATTGCTGAAGCCGCACTGCTCCCCTGTCCCTTCCTGTTGGCAACTCTCAAAAGACCACAGACATATTTTATGGGTTGACAGTATGCCTGTCCTAAAGAATCTCCCCTGGCTTCCTGCGTACCCCCAAACCAGAGGTGGCCTTTGAAAACTTCAGCAAATGCTTCTCTACTCAGTTGCTGGGTGGGCGTGGCCTAGTCAGCCTCCTGCACCCTGGCGGGGGGAGGCGTTTTCCCTCCCGGGGTGAAAATGGCCTCCCGGGGCTCCGGAGGCTCTCCAGACTGCTCAGAATCTTAGAGAGGGGCTCTCCTGCACCCCCGTGAACCCCCAGCAGCCCCCAACCCCCCAATCCACCAGTGCCCAGGCGAGCCCTTTTTGGAGCTGTCCCTGGCAGCTGCTCCACTCTTGGGCCTCTGGGAATGAGGCTCCTCACTCCACCAGAGGAGGATGTAATTCAGAAGATACTAGATGGTGCAGAGGTGGATAGATGGGCATTAAAAATAAAGGGCAAAGAAGACACCGAATCTCACTTAACACAGAATAGATTTTATGAGTGGTTGGAGATAAGGGGTGGAAATTAGTTGAAGACAGATCATTGCTATGCATGAACTAAATATAAAGAGGGTTTATAATGATAAATATGCCAATATAACTGTCAGAACTACAAATAAACGAACATAAAGAGAAATCTAGTCAAAACTATTCTGCTATGCTATTCTGCTGTTATTAGTATATATGTTAATATCCCCTTTTGTTCTTTCTTTGCTTTTCTGTAAATGACATGCTTCCTTCATGGGAATTATGGCCTTGTAATTGGAATTGTAGAGGACAGAAAGGCCTGGAGGAACGTTGTCCATGGGGTTGCAATGGGTCAGATACGACCAGGGGTGGGATTCAAATTTCTTAACAACCGGTTCTGTGGGTGTGTCCAAATTTGTGGGTATGGCTTGGTGGTCATGTGACTAGGTGGGCATGGTTTGCTGACTGGGTGTGGCTTCACATGATTGGCTGGGGGTGGCTTGTATGTAAATATTGAAAATATTCATGTAAATATTGAATTTTTTATTTAAAAAAAGAACAACCTTTACCCCAAATCAGGCAAAGCAGGCAGGCAGATTGGGTTGCTCACAGAATCACAGATTCCCTTAGAGATCTATCTATCTGCAAACTGCTACCTGAGTCTGCACTGAAAAATAGAAGCTTCAGTCCTAAGGAAGGTTCAGCTCTGCTTTTAGATTAGCTAAAAAGCAAAAAAATCGAAATATTTCCTGCTTTCTAGCTAATCTAAATCTCCCAGTACAGCAGAACAGCTGATGGCCAGGGGGAGGGAAGGGAAAATAGCAACTTGGGAGGCAAGTTTGATGGCGTGCATGCCAGGTAAGGAGTGAATGGCCGGGGCGAGGCCAACCAGTGGCACGATTTGCCGGTTCTCTGAACTGGGCAGAATCATAACAATGCATGTAGGGATGGGATTCTACCTATAGAACAGGTCCAATCAGGTAGAATCCCATCCCTACATGCATTCATGCATGCATGCATGCATGCATGCATACATACATACCAAAAGAAAAAAGGAATCAGCTTTCCCTTTGGTGGTTTTTCTCGCCCTTCTACTGGCATTCTATGTTTAATGACCAAGGCATGCATATTTGCCAAGGGTTTAATTTATAATTAATTCTCCATTTCAATCCTGTTGAGTTTGCTTTGGTTTTGTATCATTGCAAACAGCCCTGAATCTTGGAGCAGAGAAATAAGGTGGGATATACATTGCAGAATAGGCCAAGCAGGAATAAAAGCAACTCTGGGGCAAGGATGCCAGGAGGGTCAAATCAGGAAGAGGTTTGAGATGCACGAGCATTGGTTTCTCCAGACCCTATTTGAGGCTAACCCCATTTGGTAGAGCACCCCCAGGCCTTGTGGGTATTTATTTATTACATTTATAGGTCGCCCATCTAGCACTTAAGGAGCATCATGGCATCCCCACGTCACATCCTCAAAATTCGGGCGCTTAGCATCTGGCATGTATTGACGATGAGGGCAGTGTCCCTGGAGTCTACTAGAGGCTTTTAAGAAGAGATTGGACAGCCATTTATCCCGAATGTTATAGGGTTTCCTGCCTGAGCAGGGGCTGGACTAGAAGATCTTTATGGTCCCTTCCAACTCTGTGATTCTGTCACGGTCACCCTGCTGGAACTCACCCCTTAAGGAGAGGGCCACGACCAGCAAGCTGAAGCTCACGAGGATGAATTGCACCATGGTCTTCCTTCCTTCCTTCCCTGCAGAGAAGAACAAAGAGGGAAGAAGTGGGAGACGGACTAGGCTGGTGGTAAGGGGAGTGAAAAGAAAATATACCCACAGATGAGAAGGTAATAAAAATAATATTAGAATGTGTTGAACTGGACAGGCTAAAACAATGGAACTGAAAGATCAAGAGAAAACAGAATGCTACTTCACATGGGATGTATTGCATAAATGGCTAAATAACAGGTGTAGAGATTAGTATTCAGTAATGAAAGAAGATCAAGAAGATATAAATACAGATATATTGAAATATGTAAGAATACACAATGTAAGCAATGCCACTGTTGGATTGTACATAAATATAGTTTAAAATGGATAGAATGATAAATGTAACAGCGTACTATGGCACACATGCGAAAATAATAGTCATAAGTACAATGTACAACACCATGTAATCAAAAGAGACCATATGACTACGAAAATAATAGTTATAACTAGGATGTATACTATAATGTAAAAAAAAAGACTTGATATAACCAGTACACCAATGTGGTAAAATTGGAAATGTGATGAATAATAATGAAAAATGCATAATAATTTTTTTTTTTTAAAGGAAGGGGGACCCAACATCCAACCCAGGACCAAGCTGGTCCCGGGTTGGAAGTTGCGTCCCTCTTCCTTTAAAAAATTTTGTTTCACATTTTTACACTTGCCCAGCTGGACCTAATTTCTCCCTCCTTGTCATCCAGCAGCCATGGTGGGTCACAGTGGATCTTGCATTGCTCTGTAAAGGACAGAAGCGGTTTCCCTGGAAATCTCTTTCTCCTGTATACCTCTTTCTCTTCCCCAGAGATCTCTCTAGATCCTTTGCTTGCTGCCTCTCTCAGATCTCCTGCTACAACTGGACATCATGCACAGCCCTTGCTAGAGTTCTCTGCAGAAAGAGATGCAGAGCCATCTGTTGCAGGGGCCTCACCTGTCAGGTGCCCCTGGGTGGGAGAGTCACACTCACCTGTCCCTTTGCCTCCACAAGTAGCAAGTCTGCTCAGGGAATGGAGGCGTTTATAGGCAAGGAAAGGCAGGGTGAGCGGATTTCTTGGGGAGGGAGAGCGGAGGAAGGAGGAAATTGCTTCAGAAGGGAAAATTTTGGTTTAACCATAAGAAAGTAGCAGAAAAGAACTTTAATCCAACAGGATTTACATTCTACTGGGACAAATCTCACGCAGAAATCTGTCGATTTGTAATAGTCCCTGAGGCCATCCAGCCCAGCCCCTGCTCAGCACCAGGGACACATGGCTAACACACATACAGAGAGAGAGAGAGAGAGAGAGAGAGAGAGAGAGCATCTGGGTCTTGGGGTCACTGTAGGCAGGCTGAATTTTCTCTGTTTGTGAGTGAGATTTCTCAAACTTTCCTTCAGGACCTGCAGGGATGAACAGCTCCCAGCATCCTCCCCAGGGAAGACTTCGCTCCCTTCCCACAACAGGCCAAAACCTCAACCCGGGTTAAGAATCTGCTGAATGAGCAGCTGGGTTTTCCAGAAAAGCCGAACCATAAACCACACAGGTGTTTTCACTGGAAACTCCCTACAACACAGAAGGATAGGAAGCTGACAGCCAAAAAAGACCTTGTGGTCCATCACAATTTATGTGGTTTTATTTTACTTCTTAATTTTTTTTTTCTGGATGTTAGACATGTCTTTATCTCAGCCATGTTCAAACTCAGTTACTGAGGACTGGCCCATCCCCTGTGCTGGATGCTGGTTCCAAGCTTTGATGGCTCTTTCTGTGAAGTCTAACTTTCTAACGTGGCTTCCCAACATCCCTCCTGTCCATTTGACTTCATGCCTCCATGTTCTTCTTGTGTTTTGATGAGCCCAAGGAAAGAGAGGGAGAAGGAGAGAGAGAGAGAGACAGACAGACAGACAGACAGAGACAGAGACAGAGACAGAGACACAGAGAGAGTGTCAGGCTACAGAACTTTTTCCCATTCAATTAACAAGAATGAACTTCTGAACACCAAATGTATCAAAAGGAAACCTTTATTGAGATGAGACAATTCATGTAGGAGTTCAAAGCAGCGTCTGAGGTCCCCCAGGCATACAGGGATAGATAAGGGAGTTTAGAAACCCCTCCCCTTATCTCAGTGTGTATTTGGTGAAACAAAAGCCAGGATGTTATTTCCCACCTCCACCCCTTCTGTAGAAACGATCTTTTTTCAGTTTCCCAGGGCATACCTAATTTCCCCTCACCCCTTTTTAGAACGAACTTTTCCAGAGATTCCCAGGACACATCTCAGTGTGGAATTTTTATGATCTTCTCATCTCCTGGCTGTGCCTCTCAGACGTGATAAGTTCTTGCCATCTGGCTTTTCTCCCTCCATTGTATCATGTGTGGGTTATACAAATTTGATATGAAATTAAATATATTCAGGTTACATCAAGAAAGGATTTCTTTATCAGTCCCCCCCCCCTTTTCATCTTCCACTGAAGAAATGACAGATACACAGATCTGACAGAGAGAGACAGACAGAGAGAGAAAGGGAGGGAGGGAGGAGCGGCTTTTCCACTTCATTCTTTTAATTTGGGACCAAATGAAACTCTCCTTTCTGCATGCGCCACAAAATGAAACCCACCATCTTGGCTTCCTTTGCATGACACACTAAGCCACAGAATAATTAAGCATTGTGGGTTGTGTTAAAAACAGGTAGAAATTATATCTCAGAGCGGATCAACATGTTGTCTGAATCTAGTCAAGGTTTTGCTGGTGTGAGAGGCTCAGCACTGTCACTTCTCGGGTTTTGAACACTTTTCACAGGGAGCAGCTCGTCTTATTAATTTTATGCCTTTCATTTTTAAAGTGTCCGATGTTTGAAGCCGGTCCCTGGAGCCTCCAAAAGGGAAAACACCACAAAGCATCAACGCAAAGTGCCACAAGCTCAAAGTTGTCTTCTCCCCTTTGGAAAGGAAACCAGGAAGAAGAAGATGAGAGGGAAGAAGGAAGTAATTTTTTAAACGATCCGAGGCTAGATTGACTTGGTCATCAAATGCCATTTCCTCAAATCTTTGCTCAATCCATATGGCAAAATGTTTTACATAACCCCCATTATACTTATACACACATAGACACATGCATACACAGAGAGAGAGAGACGATTACAATCCTATAACTGTCAATACAAGAACATTGATGTCATTTCTGCTTTGTTGTCTCACAGCCTCTAAAGGATAGAACAGACCAAGGTATGAATTTCAACTCAAGCCGTAGGATGCCGAAACTGATGCAAATACATTTTGCTGGATCATTGTCTTCAGAGGTCTTGAGTCAGGAGCTCTTAGCCAACTTCCATTCAGGCTCCAAGAAGGCAACAATCATATCTCACCCACCCACCCACCCTAACAAAATATTATCTGGTGCAAAGAAAGCCCCACTTGGAAGCCCTATAGGGGAAGAACTAGGGACTCACAAAGTTCAGTTTGGACACATAGGTTTGCTCCCTTCTCCCAAAATGCCCCGATAGTTTGCTGATGGTCGCCAACTTCCCAGGGCTGCAGACAAAGATCAAACCATCTTTCTAACTTGCCATTGCTTCTGATAGAAGAGAATCTGTAGCTCAGGATTGAACTGGAGCAAGAGTGTCCCTGGTGACCTCTGAACTTGGTGGTTTTCTTGTAGAGGTTTTGGGGCCCAATGAAGGAATATCATCAGTGCTGGAAGCATCAGTGCAATCCTACCTGTTCCACTACCAGTTTGGTGATTGTGGGCATGCATGAGTGCAGCTGATTTTTTTTCCATTTTCGCAGCTGATCCTGGGAGGTGTTTTTTACTACCGGTTTGGACAAACCGGTCTGAACCACTGGCTGGAAGGGGGATGGGGTTTGTGGAATGGAGAAGGAGGATAAGAGGACAAGAAAGGAGAAGGAGACAGAGAAAAAGAAAGAGAAAGAAAGAGAGAGAAAGAAAGAAAGAGAGACAGAGAGGAGGAGAAGGAAGGAAGGGGAGAAAGAAGCTGCTTCATCCTAGCCAATGCAATCTCCCCTGACAGAGAAGGTGTTTATGAAATGAAAGCTAGAAATAGCTAACATATTAGTGAAATATAGAAAAAAAGGTTTATAGAATTAAACATGTTAAGAAGAGGAGTGTTATAGTAATAGAGATGTTGTGTATATTAATAAGATAAGAATAGGACAGAGAATTAATACCAAATGAACATGGATGTAAATTTTAATTGTTATTGCACAAGATATTTGTACCCACACCGTTAAACGGAAGATGAGTTGTATGTACCTTAAATATTTTTTTTAAATTACCAAAAAGAGAGTGCTTTGGTTCCCGCCAAGATCACACGACCATCCTTGTGCCTTTTGGACTGAAGGCTTTCAAATTCTTTGCAAACCAAGTTCTGGGGGTCACACTGACCCACCGAGAAGGGTGTGCAGTAGCTGTGTTCTTCACATCTATTCTCTTGGCAGTGCAATAAGGGCCAAAGTAATCTACGGTGACCAAAAGAGAAAGGACCTTTTCCATTTTAGTTCAGTAACCCCAAGAAGCAGTTTGCTATTGATTTATTTGATCAATTTACAGGCAGCCAAGCATCCCAGGTGATCCTGGGCAGCTTACAGTAGAATAAAAATGCAGGTGCAAACATCTTAGAAGCATTCAGGTTAGCAACCACCCACGATCAGCAAGAACCACAGGAGGGGGTGCAACTTTGCACCAGGGCACACCAGGAAGTGAGGTGGGTTGTCCTATTGGGAGGAAGACGGCCAAAAAGGCTCAGGAGGTTGATCTCCCATGGAATTGGGGCATTGCAGAAGCCACCTTAGATGTTCCCCAATGAGGAAGAGGCCATCTGCTCGCTTCCTCCACAGGTGGTTAGACCTAGAAGGGAGATCTGTACTTGCAGATGAAGGGCAGGGCAGTGGTACAGGGGCACTGGATCCACCTGTCTGCATCTGGAGGGGAGAAGGACCAGAAAGGCTGTTAGACTTGGGATGAAGAAAATCATCATTTGAGTTGCTTGAAGGATGCCATTGAGGGGGGAAGAGGGAGGGGGAGGAAGAAAAGGAAGGGGAGAGGGAGACAGGAAGGAAGGAAGGAAGGAAGGAGGAAGGAGGAAGGGAGGGGAACAAAGAAAAGGCAAGGGGGAGGGAGAGAGAGTGAGGGAGGAAGGAAGGAGGAAGGAAGGGAGGGGGAGGGAGATCAACCTCCTGGGGGGGGGCTCCTGAAATGCCCTTATAAGGAAAGGTCAGCTCCCCCCTCCTCATTCCCCCCTCCCCCTCTTTTTCTGAAGAGAGACTGAGTCGTACTTCCTGGAATATGGATGTTGGTGACGGAGATGCATTCAGCGGTGGAAAGAGAGCTGCTGGGGGCTCTGTTGTCCCAGAGGCGGGATCCTGGGGTGTAGGTGGTCCCATCGATCCATTCCCAGATGAGTTTCTATTGGGGCGGAAAAGGGACATTCAGGGAGAAAAGTATTTGCTTTATCCTGTTTGCCCTCCAGACATTGGAACCCTCAAGTGTCGATAAGCTTCTTCGGAGGGTGGCAGGGGAGGAAATAAGGTGTCAATCATAAATCAAAGCAATAAATCACAGGCAATTTGTTCAGGAAACATAGTGTAGGCTTTGTTCTCTCTTCCTCCTAGTCTCACACAGATTGTGTTTGTGAGGACTTCACGCAATCAAGTGACAGAAGACACCCAATCCAATCCAGGGGAGGAAAGCGTCCAGGAGTTGTTTTCAAGGAGAGATTGGACAGATGTCTCTTCAGAACGGTATAGGGTCTCCTGCCTGAGCAAGGGGTTGGACTAGATGACCTCCAAGGGTCTCTTAACCCCACTGTGGACTCATTCTCATTCCCTTCAAGGAACATCCTTCTCCGCAATCGATGCCACCCCCATATATTGGTCTTGGGGGCCGCCCACAGGTCCCACTGGCACAAAATCCTCAGGGACTTTCCACAGAGGATTGGAAGGAAAGAGGAATATCAAGGTGTGGCTGGAGTATCAGGTGGTCTGTGAGAGAAGAGGGACTGGAGACCAAGGACAGGCCTACCTTGGGCATTCGCACGGCATGCATCCCAATCCAGGCATTTGTGATGGTGCTGGAGCGCCTGATCTGGGAGGAGACGATTCTTTCCTCAGCAGCGGTCCGAAAAGTGGCCAGGTGCGCTCCAGGCCTGAGGTGCTGGCACTCGATCTGCAGACGTGAAGAGAAAGAAGTGCAGACTAAGAGAGTAACCGAATAAGAGAGAAACCAAATTCCAGAGTAACAGAAGAACAGAGTATGAGATTAACACAGTAAGAGAGTAACAGAACTACTAGAGTAACAGAATAAAAGAATAACAGAACAACAGAACAAAGTAAGACTAACACAATAAGAGAGTAACAGAACTACAGAGCAACAGAATAGGAGAGTAACAGAACTACAGAAGAAGAGAATAACACAATAATAGAGGAACAGTATAAGAGAGTAACAAAAGAAGAGAGTAACAAAAGAAGAGAGTAACACAATAAGAGAGTAACAAAATCCTGAGAAATACGATGATAAGTGGAAACAGTTCAGACGGATACCTTCCTAATTCACTGAAGTATAAGGTTAGGGAGCCTAAAGATCTTTGCACTATTTGGCTATGAGAGCCAATCTCAGTTAAGGGCAATCCTGGTCTCCCTGATGGGGCTATCAAAACTTTGTGTAGCACACTGACCTCGGCCGCAATCCAGTTGAGGGACATATCAACCGGTTCATAGCAATAGCGTCGATAATAAATGGCCTCTTCGGAACACTTGGTTCGTCCCTGGATGCCTGGGGAACCTGAAGGAGACAAAGAAGTATCTTTAGAGCAACTGCTTTGGAAGGAGAGGGTGGCATCATCCAGTCCCTCCAACTTTACACCTAATGGAGCCCAGTTCCACTCTGTCAACACCTCTGCCACTCTCCAGGATGGCCAGAAAGGTATTTCTCCAGTTGAAGGGCACCTGAAGCTTTGCCCCAAAATGGCACCGGCTGGGCCTCCTTCAGAGGACACGGAGGGGGCCACCAAGCTTTGAAGGAAGAGGGCAGCTAGAGAGGGCTCCGTCTCCCAGCTTCCTTCCAGCTGTCCCCCGACTCCTGATGTTGGCCCCCTCAGGTGTCCACTGGGCTGGCTCAACAGGTGACACTCACCTTCCACCCAGGAGGTCACAGCCAAGCAGGCCAAGAGGCAGAATCTCCAGAAGGTGTGGTGTCCCATCCTCTTGGTCTTTTAAAACACAGAAACACAAGCAGAATAAGTGAGATGGACCCACCAGCACAAGGCCAAACAGAAGGTGGAAGAGAGATGGAGCGTAAGTGCCCCCTCAGTTGGGGCTGGATGTGGAGAACCAAGTATGGGCAGGAGAAGATCTGAGTTCAGCCTTCAGCCCCTCTGCCCACCGCCATCTTAGAGGGAAAACTCCATGTTTGGTGGTTGTGGATGATCCTAAAATGGCTGTGAGGGACGTCCTAACATTGGGATTTAATGACTGTAGCAACACTATTCCTTCCTTCCTGTCTCCTTTACTTTTGCCTTCTTCTTCTTCTTCCCTTCCTCTATCCTTCTCCTTTCTTCCATACTTCTTCTTTCCTTTGCTTTTGTTTTCTCCTTCTTCACTTTCCTTAGTGTATCCTTTTCCTTCCTTCCTTCCTTCCTTCCTTCCTTCCTTCCTTCCTTCCTTCCTTCCTTCCTTCCTTCCTTCCTTCCTTCCTTCCTTCCTTCCATACTTCCTCTTTCCTTTGCTTTTGCCTTCTTCTTCTTCTTCCCTTCCTCTATCCTTCTTCTTTCCATACTTCCTCTCTTCTTTACTTTTGCCTTCCCCCTCCACCCTCTCTGTTTCTCCTCTCTCCCTCCCTCTCTCCTTCCCTCCTTCCCTTCTCCTCTTTCCTCCATCTCCTTCTCTTCCTCCTTTTCCTTCCATCTTTCCTTCAACTTCAAGAAAGACGGAAGACCCAACTGCAAGATGATAGAGAGCCATGGAAGGATGCCCACATTACCAATAACAATTCCCAAAACCAGGAAAAACAGATTACCCAAAACAATAAGGAAGCTTCAATCCAAAAAGAGACCACTTTGGTGAAAAAACAAATCTGGTCACATTGCCAACTTCAAAAGCCAGTACAAAAATTTATGCCACCAGATAAAAACTGAATGCACCAATTATCACATTAAACAAGAAGAAAATCTTCTACGCATGAATTCCACCCGCACTTTCTACAATTTTGTAAACAACAAACTAAAAGACTCAAGGTCCATCCCACCCCTGAAAGGACCTAATGGTAAAGACTGCAACAAAGACACCATTAAAGCCAACCTCTTTAACATGTTCTTTGGCTCAGTATTTGTAAACAGCAATGGATCAAGCCCAGTACTTCCTAGTCGAACCACAGACAGCTACAATGATCTAATACATATCGATTTTACAGAAGATAATGTTGAAAAAGCACTACTCAATCTAAAACCTTCTCTTTCTATTGGACCGGACGGAATATGTGCCTACTTCTTAAAAAAGCTATCCACTGCCATAGCCGAATCTCTAAGCATAATCTTTGAAAAATCTTTCAGGACCAGCTGCTTGCCAAAACTATGGTCACAAGCCACGGTCATCCCCATCTTCAAAAAGGGAGACCTCAGCCTAGTTGAAAATTACAGACCAATCTCTTAATGCTGTGCCACCTGTAAAATCATAGAACCAATTATTACCCAATCCATTATCCTCCACTTAGAGACAAACAACCGACTCGCTAATAAACAATTTGGTTTCAGGAAAAAACTATCCTGTAATGTGCAACTTTTACACTGCAAAAACATATGGACTACACAACTCAATCAGGGCAAAGCAATAGACACAACCTACACAGACTTCTGTAAAGCCTTTGATTCAGTGGTACATGACAAACTACTCCTAAAACTAAAATCTTATGGTATCTCTGGACACCTGCATAAATGGATAGAAGCATTCCTGTCAAACAGACAACAAATAGTCAAAATTGGGAGCATCTTATCAAATTCTGTATCTGTCAACAGTGGTGTCCCCCAAGGCAGTGTTCTAGGACCAACTTTCTTCATACTCTACATAAATGACCTCTGTGATCATATTAAGAGCAACTGTGTTCTCTTCGCTGATGATGTAAAGCTACTCAACACCACAGACATTACTGCTACCCTTCAAAAAGACCTTGACTATGTATCAGAATGGTCAAACAAATGGCAACTTCAAATCTCAACAAATAAATGCTCTGTCCTACATATTGGCAAAAAAAAATCAGAAGATAAAATGCAAGCTAAATAATCAAGACCTTGTTGAGGATCCAAAGTTTGTCAAGGACCTTGGAGTACTCATCTCTAATGATCTAAGTGCTAGAGCCCATTGTAACTACGTAGCCAAAAAGGCATTAAGAGTTGTTAACCTAATGCTACGTAGCTTTTTCTCTGGTAATATCACACTACTCACTAGAGCAATACAAAATATTTGCTAGACCAATACTCCAATACAGCTCATCAGTCTAGAACCCACATTATGTATCTGATATTAGCACAGTTGAGAAAGTCCAGAAATATTTCACAAGAAGAGTTCTCCACTCCTCTACTCATTGTAGAATACCTTATGCCACCAGACTTGAAATTCTAGACCTAGAAAACCTTGAATTACGCCGTCTTCGGTCTGATCTAAGTATGGTATATAAAATCATACATTGCAATGACTTACCTGTCAATGAATACTTCAGCTTCAACCATAATAGTAAAAGAGCACACAATAGATACAAACTCAAGGTTAACCGCACCAAATTTGATTGCAGAAAATACGACTTCAGCAATAACAGAGTGGTCAATGTTTGGAATACTCTACCTGACTCTGTGGTCTCTTCCCCAAACCCCAAAAACTTTAACCTCAGACTGTCTATTATTGACCTCACCCCTTTCTTAAGAGGTCTGTAGGGGGCGTGCATAAGCGCACCAATGTGCCTACCGTCCCTGTCCTATTGTTTCTTTTTATTTTTCTTATATGTACCCATTTCATGTATTCATAACTATATCTATTCTTATACCTGTATCTTGTAAGCGATTGACAAATCAAATAAATACTAAAAAATACTAAATTCTCACCTCTGCTTTCTCCTGCTAGATGTCTTTCTCAAGACTGTCCAGTCAGCCTGGCCTCTAAGATATTTATAGGCAGAGGTGCACCAACCGTGCAGATCCAAGAAGGCAATCACACCCAGGTGAAGAAGAAATTAGAGACTTTGTCCCAGTCACTTGAGGAAAGCATCCAGGAAATAATTCTCAGGGGAAAGCAAAAAGAAATCCCATTCTGGTTGGGATTTGGAATAAACATAGCTGCCAGATTGGTGATAAGGACAACCTTGAACCTTGAACTGTTGTTCCATTTTCTTTATGTTTTTCCTTCATCAGCCCTTTTGAGACAACCTCTCTTTTGAGGATAAGGCATTTTTATGGCTAGGTGAGAAATATTCTCTTCCATGTCTCTGCATCGGTTCCCTTCTCCAGGGGGAAAGAACCCATTTTTCCCCTCAAGGGAAAAATAGAAGACATCGGAGCGCATCACCTGGAGAGAGGTGCTTGCATTCATTTAGACCAGCCCTGGATCTATCATCTGATCCAGCTTCCTTCCAGTTCCCAGGGGAAAAAAACCCCTGGACTCACAAGGGTGTCTTCAGGAGCAGTCAAAAAAGTCCAGACGTTGGCCGTGGCAGCATCAAAAGAGGCAGAACATGGATGGAGCCCTTTTTAAAAAACCCATCCCTCCCCCCAAAGGATATTCCTCATTTGGGGGAATGGGGAAGATTAATGAGAGTTACAGGTCTACCTCCCCTGGCAAGGGGGCAGTCCCCTTCTTGAAATGCCTTCAGGATAGGATAGGATAGGATAGGATGGGATGGCATGGCATAGCATAGCATAGAAAATAGGAATAGAATAGAGTGGAGTGGAGCAGAATAGAATAGAATAGAAAATAGGAATAGGATAGGATAGGATAGGATAGGATATAGGAACAGAAAATAGGAATAGAATAGAAAATAGAATAGTAATAAAACTAGAATAGAATAGAAAAGAAAATAGGAATAGAATTAAAGAATAGAATAGAATAGAATAGAAAATAGAATAAGAGAGTTGGAAGGGACCTTGGAGGTCTTCTAGTCCAACCCCCTGCCTAGGCAGGAAATCCTACACCACTTCAGACAAATGGTTAGCCAATCTCTGCTTTAAAACTTCCAGTGTGAAGCACCCATAACTTCTGATGGCAAGTAGTTCCATGGATTAATTGTTCTCCCTGTCAGGAAATTCCTCCTTAGTTCCAGGTTGCTTCTATCCTTGATGAGTCTCCATCCTTATTGCTTCTTGTCCTGCCTTCTGGGGCTTTGGAGAATAGCTTGACTCCCTCTTCTTTTGGGGCAGCCCCTGAGAAGCTGGAAGGCTGCTATCATCTCATCCCTAGTCCTTCTTTTCATCAAACTGGAGAAATTTGCAAAAGTCACCTGCTCATTGGTTGGGTAGAAATGATACAACTTTTTGTCTTCAAAGACCAAGTGAAGATGGACCTGGCCAATCTTAGTCACTAGATAGTGCCCATAACAGGGAGTCCTCAAATTACGACCACAATTGAGCCCACAATTTTTGTTGATGAGCAAGACGCTTCTTAAGTAAGTTTGGCTCATTTTACGACCCTTCTTGCCAAAGCTGTTAAGCGAGCCATTGTGTCAGGTTTCCAAGTGATGACATCCATTTAAAAAGAAAAGTAACAAAGTCCACCTTCAAAAAAATTTCTTTTATTTAGGAAAGCATCACATTGGCAAAGTCCGTGGTAATTCCAGATCTGACACAACCCGGAATTACCCCACAATATTACAAGTTAGAAACAACCCTCAAAAGTCACATTCTCCAATAGAAGTAACTCAACGTTGCTTGATGTCATAAATCTCTACCTCAAGGGGCCCAAGCAAGGACAGCTTGTTTCTCACGGTAAGAAGAACCACCGAGCCTAAACAACTCTCTCTCTATCTCTACTCCTCCCCCCTTAGGAACGTGGCAAGCCCGAAACCTTTCCCGCCATGACTACCACAGAGAAAGTAAGAAAAAGAAGCTAACTAAAATGGAGCCTAACTAAAATGGCAATTTCAGGCTTGCCACACTGCAGTTGTTTGGTGAGTCACATCGTTGTTAAGTGAATTCAGACTTCTCCCATTGACTTCGTTGAACAGAAGGTCGCAAAAGGCAGGGCTGCCAACCTTGAGTGATAGTTCGGAGTGAGACACTGCGAGGGAGCGGAGCGACCGAGGGGGGGGGGATGGTGTGGAAGGGGGGTGTCCCCCCTTCCACGGTAGGGAGCTTTGACAATTTTACATTTTAAATGGTGCAATCTGATGCATACTTTAGTCATGATTTGGACATATACATACATACATACATGCAAGCAGCACCAATGTACTTGAACCGGATTTGTAAGATATTAATAATGCAGTTCACTGACCATGAATAATTGAAGTTCCTGACTTGTAACTGCAGTATTCTACCTCAACTGACTTTATTAGCTTAGTGATGTACTATAGACCACTATAGGATGAATTCAATGTGCAACAAAAAGACAAAAAACCCGAAACAACTACAGAGATAATGCAAATACATCAATGGGTATTCTTCTTTCTGTATCAAATACCATACTACATGCCAATATCAAATGCTATAGTCTCAGTCTTTAATTATATACTAACTTGTTGACTGAAATAGGGGTTCATAATTTCAGACATGTATAAACTAAACATTTAATCGAATAATGAGTGCTTCATATAAATATACATATTGTTAACTGTAAAACTCATCTACTGTATTCTGAAGCTTGGCCCTAGCTTTCATCATAGAAGCTATAGAACCAAAACAAAGCCCTGGTAGAGACTAAAAAATACAGCAAGTGCAGCTCTTGATTCACAAGACCTAGGATTTAAACTCAAAGGAGAAAGAGGAAAAAGTGATTCCTTCATCCACTGCCAGAGATGTAATCCTGTCAGTCCTCCAACCTTTCTATTAAGTATTTTGCAAAAAAGCTGCCCAGCCCCTTTATAGATCAGCCTGGCGCGCTTCTCGCCTTGCTGGTTTGGGAAGACTCTTTTGGATCAGCTAAAAGAGAGCATAAGGCGTGTAAAGGGGTGGTAATAATAATTATTGTTATGTCTTGAATTGGTATACTCGAAATCCCCGAGCCTTGATTGGCTAAGGCGCAGGGATTTCTGATTGGCCAGGCGAGCTGCGCTGATTGGCCCGATTGAAGTCTCCCGCGATTGGTGCAAACCAAGAGCGGGAGACTTGAATCGCTGCCATTGGCCGCGGCCGCCGCTGCGAAAGGTATAAAAGCCGCGGGCTTTTTGCCTTTCGCTGGTTCGGTTCTCCCATTGAAAATAAAGAGCTTTGAATGAAAGTCACCGACTCTGAGCATCTTTTGCGGACACGACACTGGCGACGAGGGTGGGATCTCGCCCCTGAACCGAACCCCGTGTCCACCCAAGAACCAGCGCCAGCGCAGAGATGGCGAAAATAGCACCGCCCGCCCCCTTCAACCCCGCCGCCGAGGACTGGGAATCGTACTCGGATCGGTTCCGTATGTACCTAGAATGCGCCGGAATGAAGGACGCCCCGGGCCCGCTAAAACGCGCCGTCTTTCTTACTCACTGCGGACCAGAGGTCTTCCAGATGGCCAAGGCATTGGCCAAGCCGGCAGACGCAACCGCCATGGACTGGGACGTCCTCGAACCTATACTGCGGCGCCATTATGCCCCATCCTGATACGGCGCAACGAGTTCTACCGCCGAAACCAGAAACCAGACGAAAAATTGAGCGACTTCGTCGCAGAGCTACGGCGCCTAGGAGGACTCTGCGAGTTTGAAGGTCTGAACAGTCTCATAAGAGACCGTTTCGTACTCGGTTTATGGGATCCTACACTCCAGAGCCGACTTATGGCCAAGGGCGACATCAGCCTAGCTGATGCCCTTACCGCAGCCGCAGCCGCAGAAGCAACCCGCACGTCAGCGGACAACATGCGAAGATCTGACGCGAAGGGCGGAAACAACAACCCGGCAAGGTCGGCCGACACAAGAAACGAGGCAACCGCGCACTACGGCGATTACCAGTCAACCTCCAGCACGTCGGAAGACGAGGAAGACATACATCGCGTGCAGACGGGACGCGGCGACCAACGTAGTCGAAAAGGTCGTAGGTCGAGGACCAACTGCGCCGGGTGCGGCGGCGACCACCCCAGGTCAGAATGCCGATTCCTTGACTCTATCTGTAGGCATTGCGACCGACGGGGCCACATCGCTAGAGTTTGCCGCCAAAAGAAGACCCGCAGCCTGCCCAAATGGGAACAGCACGACAGAAGAAGAGAAAGCTCCCCGCCCAGAGCCAGAGAGCGCCAGCCAGACGGTCGATGGGACCGTACTCAACGTTCTCAAAGAAGCGGCGACGGTCGGCGAAAAGAAGAGACCCACCAGACGGTGACCATCGGCCACGCCATCTCCGACGGCGCCAGAAAGGTACACGTAGAAGTCCATATAGAAGGCCAGCCATGCAAAATGGAAGTGGACTCTGGGTCCTACCTTTCCATGATTGCATGGCGCGAAATCAAAAGACTAGTGCCTACACTACAAAAAAGAAACGTGCATGCCCAAAAGATCATCATAAAAGACTACCAAGGGAATCGCGTCCCGGTAGTGGGCACCAAGAACTTTAATATAACTTACAAAGGCCAGACCGAACAACTACCACTCACGATCGTCGATTGCGACCGCCCAAGCCTACTGGGTTTACAATGGTTCGCCCCGCTTAACATCGCGCTGACAGGTGTCAACCACGTCTCCATTGAAGCTTGGGAACAGAAGCTAGCCCAGGAGTTCCAGGAGGTCTTCGATGGAGGATTGGGCAAGTACCAGGGGCCCCTTATCTCGTTCGATCTAGACCCAAGGGTTCCCCCTAAGCGGCTTAAACCTAGAAGGGTACCATTCGCCTTAAAGCCAAAAATTGACGAGCAGATCGACAAGCTCGTCAAACAAGGGGTATTACAACCGATAGACCATGCCAGATGGGAGACCCCTATAGTGACCCCAGTAAAGCCAGACGGGTCCGTGAGAATCTGTGGGGACTATAAGGCCACCCTAAATGGCGCGTTGCAACAAAGCGCCTACCCAGTCCCAATAGTGCAACATTTGCTGCACTCACTGGGAGGGGGCAAAGTCTTTGCCAAGCTCGACCTCGCCCAGGCATATCAGCAGCTACCTGTGGACGAGAAAACAGCGGAAGCCCAAACAATCGTGACCCATCGAGGGGCTTTCAAGTGTAACCGACTCCAATTTGGAGTCAGCGTGGCACCAGGCATCTTTCAGAGCCTGATGGAACAGTTGCTACAGGGCATCGAAGGGGTGGTGCCCTATTTCGATGATGTATTAGTGGCGGCGCCAAACGAAGCTGAATTAGAAAACCGACTCAGACAAGTCTTAACAAAATTTAAAGAAACAGGACTTAAAGTCAAACGAGAAAAATGCCAACTATGTACAAAGCAAGTAGAGTTTTTGGGCTATCTCCTAGACCGACATGGTATTCACCCTACGACTAAAAAAGTAAAAGCCATCAAGGAAGCCCCCACCCCAAAGTCCAAAACGGAACTACAAGCGTTCCTAGGCTTACTAAATTTTTATAATGTTTTCCTACTTCAAAAGGCAACGGCGGCGGAACCTTTACATAGACTCCTAGACAAGAAGGCAGCCTGGACTTGGGGGAAACGAGAGCAAGCCACCTTTCAAAAAACCAAAGACCTTCTCACCTCCGACGCCGTCCTGATGCAATTCAGCGAAACCTTGCCCTTAGCTGTCACTTGCGACGCATCACCTTTCGGCGTCGGCGCTGTCCTCAGCCACACCCTCCCAGACCAGAGAGAAGCACCCATCGCTTTTTTCTCCAGGACTCTGACTAAACCGGAACGGAACTATAGCCAGCTGGACAAAGAAGCTTTGGCTATAGTTGCCGCCGTTAAGCGTTTCCACGAATACCTGTACGGCCGCCCGTTCACAATCGTGACGGATCATAAGCCATTGCTGGGCATCCTCGCTGGAAACCGAGCCACACCGAACATCTTGTCACCCCGGATGACAAGATGGTCCGAATTCCTGGCAGCCTACAGTTACGAACTGCTACACAAGCCAGGTAAGAAAATCTCGCACGCGGACGCTTTAAGCCGCTCGCCTTTACCTGTCTCTGAACCTGACCCAGCACCAACAACAAACACCCTAAGTATCGAGAGTTTACCTATTACCGCATCTGACATTGCCAGAGAAACCGTTAAGGACAGGCGTCTGGCACGAATCTTACACTGGTTAGAAAAGGGCTGGCCGGAGAAAGACAATGACGAGACTTTTAAAACATTCCGCCAGCGCCAGACTGAACTTTCACTACTGAGAGGCTGTATTCTGTGGGGTGACCGGGTGGTAATTCCGGACAGATTACAAGAAAGGGTCTTAGAAATGCTACATGAGGGTCATCCTGGCATCGTCAGGACTAAAGCCCTGGCCAGGAGTTACGCTTGGTGGCCAGGGATGGACAAGCAAATTGAAGCATGGGTCGCCAAATGCCACCGGTGCCAGGAGACCAGATCCAGCCCACCCGCAGCACCTATCCGGGACTGGGAAACACCACGGGGGCCCTGGTCCAGAATCCATCTTGACTTTGCTGGCCCCACAAATGGGCACACTTTTCTAATCACAGTTGACGCATACTCCAATTGGTTGGAGGTATGCGACATGAAATCCACTACCACAGAGGCCGTTGTTAAAGAACTGTGTAAACTGTTTTCCACACACGGCCTCCCAGACGTCGTCGTCTCAGACAACGGGCCCCAATTCACTTCCATCGATTTCGAACGGTTCCTGGCGGAGAGGGGTATCCGCCACGCATTAACAGCACCGGCGCATCCGGCGGCGAACGGTAGGGCGGAACGGATGGTCCAGTTTACGAAAAAGACCCTCCGGAAAATGGACCACGGGGAGATCAACGACAAAATCAACAAATTGCTGTTCATACAGCACATCACTCCCAATACCACAACTAACAAGAGCCCTGCAGAACTTCTAATGGGCAGAAAGCTGAGGTCCCCACTCGACCGATTGCACCCAACCTATAACCCTGAGCGGCCCCCAGACTCCAGCTCCAGGTACCGGACATTTGACCCAGGTGACTTAGTCTACGCTAAGAACATGACGGGGGACCCCCTATGGATCCCAGCCGTCATAACTCAAGTCACTGGTCCACGGTCGTACCGGCTCCAAACCATCGATGGGCGAGCCTGGAAGCGACATATCGACCAGCTCAGGTCACGAACAGCGACTGACCTCAACCCCCAAGACACGAACCAAGGGGGGAGGGAATACCCAGAAAGACAATCGCAGGAAAAAATAAAACAGAAATACTCACCGGAACACAGCCATCGCGAGTCCCCTCCGGAGAAGAACCGTCTGGCCAGCTCTACCGACTCGGAGAAGCCAAGCGGGAGCGGCGAAATCCGTGACTCAACCGACCTGGTAGGCCCAGGCGGGAGCCACGGCGAAAGAACCGGCCCGATCATCCAGCCGGTTCGCACAGAGGCAGGAGCAGCCAAAAAAATGACCGCTCCGGCCGAGTTACAGCAAGCAAGTGAGTTGCGCAGGTCAACTAGGACTCGACGGAGCCCCGCCTACCTGCGTGACTACACCACGTGATGGACCATACCAAGAGGGGAGGGGTGTTATGTCTTGAATTGGTATACTCGAAATCCCCGAGCCTTGATTGGCTAAGGCGCGGGGATTTCTGATTGGCCAGGCGAGCTGCGCTGATTGGCCCGATTGAAGTCTCCCGCGATTGGTTTGCACCAATCGCGGGAGACTTGAATCGTTGCCATTGGCCGCGGCCGCCGCTGCGAAAGGTATAAAAACCGCGGGCTTTTTGCCTTTCGCTGGTTCGGTTCTCCCATTGAAAATAAAGAGCTTTGAATGAAAGTCACCGACTCTGAGCATCTTTTGCGGACACGACAATTATAATAATAATAAAATTTAAAATAATAATAATTTTATTCAGAGTTGTGTTGGATCTCTTTTTTTGGGGGGGGGTTGTCCCATTCTTTCTTGGTGTTCTTTCTGTCCTTTTTGCTTTTTTAAATGGTCTTTCTCCCCTGGGTCAGAAATCCAGCCAGAGAAAATAAAGAAACATCTTTGGTGGTTAAATGGAAGCCACTCCGTTGGCTTTGCTTACCATTGTTATTACTGGCCGAGGCTGTTGCCCGCAAAAGAGGCTTTGCCAGCCCCCTCGTGTCCTTCTTTGGAAAGCCTAGGGCAGCTGGCTTGTCCCAGAGGACATTGCAGAGAGGGAGAGGGCAGGGCAAAGTGGCTGCGAGCGCCCCGGGCGGGAAGAAGCCTCCTGCTCTTCGCTTTCCTGAAGCGATTTGCTAATGATCGGCATCGTGACAGTTACGGGACGCCGGCAGAAGGATTAAGGCGGGAAAAGAGGCGCGGTGGGGTGGCTGGGCAGGGCGGGGTGGCTGGGCAGGGCGGGGCGGCGCTGGGAGCTCATCCTTCTCCTAAGCTAAGGGGAAATATTCGGAATATAATCAGAGAATGTAGGGATATTTTTGTACATTCCATGATTTTGGGGGTTTAGCGTGAGATTTTGTTTATCAGAGTGAGACAGTCAAAATTGGTTGAATTGCGTGAGTCTCACGCTGATTGCGTGAGAGTTGGCAGCCATGAAAAGGGAATCACCTGACCCCCCCGGGATACTGCACCTGTCATAAGTACAAGTCAGTTGCCAAGCGTCTGCATTTTGATCGCACGACCATGGAGGAAGAAGGGGCAATGGTCGTAAGTGTGAAAAACAGACATAAGTCACTCGTTTCAGTGCTGCTGTAACTTCAACTAAATGGAATGGTTGTAAATTAGGGTTATGCAACACCACATTTTTGGGCCTTCCTGTGTCTTAGGCCTTACGAGTTTTTAAGATTTTTAAGACAACCCTGGAGGATTTTAATAAGAGACTGGATGGCCATTTGTCTGAAAGGGCACAGTTTTCCTGCTTGAGCATGGGGTTGGACTGGAAGACCTTCGAGATCCCTTCCAACTCTGTTACAAGGATTTTTTTGGGGGGGAGGGAGGGGTAATCCCTAGTCAATTTGGACACCCACCCACCGTAGCTGCTTTGAGAAACTTAGAATTTGTTTTTAAAGGTGAACATTTTAATAAAATGTTATATTTTTTAAAAAGCAAAAAAAAAAAAAAAGATACTTCATAAAGGAAATTCTGGGGGTGCTGGACTTCCCTTCCGCACCCCTATACCAATTCTCCAGCTCTTTTTTCCTTTCATAGGGGGTGCTTCCCTGTTAAAAGTACCCTTCCACTATTGTGTGTCCTCACACCCAAGCTTAAGTAAGTCACACCACAATTTCTCCTGACACACCTTCCTTCCACGCAGCCTTATTGTTCTGCAACTGTCTCATGATGTTTACAGCTTTATTTTTTTTATCTGTGTTATCTTTGGATTTTAATATTTATGGGCTTGGTTTCAATCCAAGTTCTTGATGTTCTTGAAGCCAGTTTGGGCTGGTGGGGAAGGCACCAGGCTGGAAACTGGGAGACCAGGAGTTTTAGTCCTGTCTTGAATACAGAGCCAGCAGGGTGAGCTTGAGCCAGTCACTTTCGCTCAGCCCCTGAAAAGAAACCAGAAATATTTTTGTTACGTATAATACCAGAAAATTATGACAAAGGGACTATATACTTAATGTTACATGTATTGGCCGCAGCAAGAACTGTATTTGCACAATATTGGAAAAATGAGAACACCCTACCGGATGAAAATATAATCCGGAAAATATTGGACTGTGCAGAGATGGATAGACCAACACTGAAAATAAAAGATAAAGGCAACACAGAATACTACTTAATGTGAAATAGGTTTTTATCAATGGCTAGAGAGGTAGAAATTAGATGAAGAAAAAAATTTACTTAGATTTAAGTAAAATATGAATGTTGTCGACAATTATATATATGCCAATATATTTAATAGGAACACAAATAAGCAAATATAATTATAAATATGGTTAGAATTATTTTGTTATATTGTTATTATTATTGCTATCAGTGTATATGTTATCTTTTTTTCTTTCCTTTTTGTAAAATGGTATACTGGGACAATACACTGTATTCAAAATAGAGATAGAAGATAGATAGATAGATAGATAGAAGATAGATAGATAGATAGATAGATAGATAGATAGATAGATAGATAGGTGATGGATAGATAGATAGAAGATAGATAGATAGATAGATAGATAGATAGATAGATAGATAGATAGAAGATAGATAGATAGATAGATAGATAGATAGATAGATAGATAGATAGATAGAAGATGGATAGATAGATAGATAGATAGATAGATAGATAGGTGATGGATAGATAGATAGATAGATAGATAGAAGATAGATAGATAGATAGATAGATAGATAGATAGATAGATAGATAGATAGATAGAAAGAAGATGGATAGATAGATAGATAGATAGATAGATAGATAATGGATAGATAGATAGATAGATAGAAGATAGATAGATAGATAGATAGATAGATAGATAGATAGATAGATAGATAGATAGAAGATAGATAGATAGATAGATAGAAGATAGATAGATAGATAGATAGATAGATAGATAGATAGATAGAAGATAGATAGATAGATAGATAGATAGATAGATAGATAGATAGATAGATAGACAGACGGATATAGAGATAGAGATAGAGATAGGTAGGTAGGTAGGTAGGTAGAGAGAGAGAGAGAGAGAGAAAGAGAGAGAAAGAGATGGATATGGATATGGATATAGGCACACACACACACACATACACACACACACAAACACATATATAAACTTGACTTAAAAAATAAAAACAATAATAGGAAGAAGACAAAATAATCGCCTAGGATCTTGTCCAAAATGCAACCCATTAATGAATTGAAGGGAAGAAGGAATGCAATAAAATTACCTCTGTAATCCAGAAAAATTGACATAATCCAGAAAAAAATTGACAAATACACACACACACACTAACTCACTCACATACACACATGTAATCCTCGACTTAACAACAGTTCGTTTAGTGACCATTCAAAGTTGCAAGAAAAAAGTGACCATTTTTCACATGACGGCATCCCTGCAGCCACCTGATGCTTGGCCCCTGACTCATCTCTATGATGGTTGCAATGTCCCAGGATCATGTGATTCTCCTTTTGGGACTTTCTGATAAGCAAAGACAATGGGGAAGCCAGTGTCACCTCACATCTGTGTGACTAACAAACTGCAATGATGCACTTAGCAAGGGAAAGGTCATAAAATGGGGCAAAACTCACTTAACAGCTGTCTAGTTTAGCAACCGAAAATTTAGGCTCAATTGTCATACATTTCGAATTATCTGTATCTACATACACACATACATATATGTACAATAAAAACAGTGTATATCTATCTGTACCTACATATCTATATTATTGCTATCTCTATCTCTATCTATATTATATCTATATATTTTTATATCTATCTATCTATATCTATCTATCTATATTTATATCTTTATCTCTATCTCCATCTCCCTCTCCCTCCCCCCCCTCTATATATAATGACATGAAAATAACAAATGTCAACTTGATAAATGAAACTTGATAAGAAGAACAGTCCAACGTGGTCATGTCCTTGGACTACTTGAAGATTATTTTTTTAAAAAAACCCTACCATAAACTGGAAGAATGTGAAACTGAAATGAAGAAATAATAGAAGGAAGAAACATTCTGCAGATTCATACAGGCATATGAGTCATGGGTCAAGAAACTGGATTCAAAACAACTATGTGGATTAATATTCATGGTTCAAAGAAATCCAGAGAAAACATCAATAAAAATAAAGTCATAACCATTGCAAGAAGATTGCAGAATGATAAGAGAGCTCATTAGAACTGTGTTTGTCAAAACTTGACAACAAATTTGCCACTATTGTAATAGTGACAGCATTAAGACCTGTGGACTTTAACTTCCTCAACACAAGTAAGCATCATAATTTTTTTCAGACTGGGGAATTTTTTTTAAAAAAATATTTTTGATGTGATATCATTACATTTGAAAAAACAACATTGCCACGGTTCTTGCAAGTGGTTGTCACCAGAAATTTTCAACAAAAAGATTGAACAACCATTTGTCTGGGATGGTATACAAGGAGCCCTGCTGTGGGCAGGCAGTTGGACTAGATGACCTCCACGGTCCCTTCCAGTCCCATGATTCTATGATTTTTTAATGCATCTGCTCCTAGTGCACATACCTTCAGAATTCTGAAGGCAACCTTCAGCTTACTCCATCACTTCCAAAAACCATCTATCTGGAATAGTATAGGATCTCCTGCTTGAGCTGGGGGTGGACTAGAAGACCTCCAAGGTCCCTTCCAACTCTACTGTTATTATTCTATTCTACTCTGCTCTGCTCTGCTCTATTCTCTATATTCTATTCTATTTTGTATTCTATTCTATATTCTGTTCTATTCAACCTGTATTTCATAGGACCTCTACCAATAGAAGGGACTTTGGAGGTCTTCTAGTCCAACCACTGCTTGAGTAGAAGACCCTGTATCATTCCAGACCAGTGGCTGTCCAATCTCTTCTTAAATGCCTGCAGTGATGGAACATCCACAACTTCTGAGGGAAATCAATTGGTTGATTGATCTCAGCATTAGGAAATTTCTTTTTAGTTTTAGGTTGCTTCTCTCTTTGCTTACAGAATCAAGAAATTGGTACTTGCAATGGGATGGTTGGGTGACCTTGGTGAAAGGGTGGAAGAGATGTTCCCTGGGAAATCATCAGAGAACAGATTTAACAGATAATCAGAGTTGGAAGGGACCTTGTAGGTCATCTAGCCCAACCCCCCTGCCCAAGCAGGAGACCCTACACCATTTCTGACAAATGGCAGTCCAATCTCTTAAAAGTCTCAAGTGGTGAAGCTCCCACAACTTCTGAGGGCAACTTCTGTACCATGGGTTGATTGTTCTCCCTGTCAGAAAGTTTCTCCTTATTTCCAGGTTGAATCTCTCCTGGTTCAGTTTCCATCCATTATTCCTTGTCTGGCCTTTAGGTGCCTTGGAAAATAGCTCGACCCCTTCCTCCTCCCTGTGGCGGCCCCTCAAATATTGGAAGATGCTCTCCTGTCTCCCCTGGTCCTTCTCTTCCCTAGACTAGCCAAGCCCAGTTCCTGCAACCGTTCGTTGTATGTTTTAGCCTCCAGTCCCCGGAGCCTTCAGTAGCTTAATGGTCAGAGGAAGAAACTTAAAAAGGATCCACCCTAACGGATCAAGCAATTAAAAATGAAGGACAGGAAATCTTGCAAACTTGCAAGATTTTCTTAATATAAGCTTACAATAAAACAGAATTAACTCAGTTGGACATGCTTTCTGACTGGGAAAAATCAACTGAAACACTTATGGTCACTGATAAAAGAGCTATAAATTAACTGGTATATTATCTCAGCGGACAGAATTTATGTTAACATGTGGCAGAGATATTGGCTTGTGGTTTGTGGTTCGGCTTTTCTTCAAAACCCAGCCTCTCATTCAGCAGATTGTGTGAATGAAGCGGCCGTTCCCTTTTCTTAACCCGGGTTGAGGTCTTGTTCTGTTGTGGGAAGGGAGCGAAGCCCTCCCTGGGGAGGATGCTGGGAGCTGTTCATCCCTGCAGGTCCTGAAGGAAAGTTTGAGAAATCTCGCTCACAAACAGAGAAAATTCAGCCTGCCTACAGTGACCCCAAGACCCATAGGAGAGGTGGGGGGGGTCCTCTTGTCTGGATAAGGGATGGGGGCTAATCAGCCACGTATCTGGGGTTCCTTCCTTTCAATTGCTGCACTGAGCAGAGGCTGGGCTGGATGACCTCAAGGAACATTTCACATTGTTGGGATTCTCTCAGTGACATCTCTCCTGGCAGAGTGTAAATCCATCAGGTGTTTTTTTTTTTTTATGCAGACAAAGCTACATCCTGATTGCTAACTGTTGAGGTAATTCCCCGTTAGGAGAATGAGCGCATACAGGGAGACGTATTTGAGAGAAGTGTTTGAATAATACACATACGCAACACACAGATACACTGTACAGTAAATGTAAGTTTTTACTTCCAGAAACGTTAAGCAAAGTCCAAAATAAGCAGTCCAAAATCATTTACAGATAAATCAATCAGTTTTTTCAATCCAGGGATAATCCAATAACAAATTCCAGTGTCAAAAACAGTTCAGTAACAGACTTATATTAAATCCAGAAAATATCAGTCAATTAGGAAAAATGGAGGAACCGCAATACCCTCCAACAGAAGGAAACAGAGATTCACTTAGACACATTCTCTTCTGAGACTAAGACTAAGCAACCCAGGTTTCTGGCTCCATCTTATGACCATTTGAGAAACCAACCCAATTGCAGTTTTTAGTTTTCTTAAAGATACAGTTTTAAAATGTTTATCCTGGTTTATATATTTCTAACCCAAATAGCTGTTAGGTGACTCATATTCCTAACATTAACCACAAAAATACGGGAACATTAAAAAACACATTTATTTATTTATTTATTCATTCATTCATTAAATTTAAATGCTGTCCAACTGGCTATCGCATAGCTCAGGGGGAGGGGCGCTAACACCTTGCTAAAAGCAATCTCTAAAACATTAAAACCACGAACATTATGGTAGTTCTCAACTTGTGGCCCTAATGGAGGCCAGAATTTCTGTGGCTAAGCAAAGGGGTTGTTAAGTGAGTCGTGGCTGATTTTACAAGCTTTTTTTGTTTTTGTTTTTGCCATGGTATTTAAGCAATTCGCTGTGGTTGCTAAGTGAATCGTGCAGCTGCTAAGTGAATCCGGCTTCCTTAATTGACTAACTCAACTTGTGGTTTTATACAAATATATATATTTTACATCTCTATTTACAGCATTGCTACATCATGAGGTAAATCCTGAGATAAATCAGAGAAGAGCATTCGGAGCGCGGACACAATTTTTTTAAAAAGGCGGGAAACAAGGAAACTCCCCCTTTTACGCCCAGCAACCAATCACAGAGCAGATTGCCTCATGCAGGAGCCTGTCCTCTCCAATCAATCAACTCCAACCGTGTATTCTGGGCCATTGTTTGATTTACTCTTCTTCCTGCCATTAAATTAAATAATTTAACAAATGGCTTCCCTCCAGAAGTTTTGGCGCTCTGTCACTGGAGGCTTTTAAAAAGAGACTGGACAACCATTTCTCTGAAATGGTGTAGGGTTTCCTGCCTGAGCAGGGGGTGGGACTAGAAGACCTCCAAGGTCCCTTCCAACTCTTCTATTCTATTCTATTCTATTCTATTCTATTCTATTCCTTATTCTATTCTATTCTATTCCTATTCTATTCTATTCTATGCTCCGCTGTGCTATGCTACAGTATACTATGCTATTCTATTCCTGCTCGAGCAGGGGGTTGGACTAGATGACCTCTGAGATCCCTTCCTATCTATTCTGATAGACTGAGGCATGGCAGGGAAGGGTTCAGTCTCCACAGGAAGCCGTTTCTCTGTTTAAGTATACTTGTTTTATTTGATGGAGAAGCTTCTTGGATGAGAAAGTGAAACATTTCTTCTCCTTCTTCAAGGGGAAAAAAATAATCTTTGAGACACGTGAAGAACGGTTGTCGGAATCGGGCCCATCAAACTTGATGGGCCCATCAAAAGGAAGGACTGGGGGTGACATGACATGATAGCAGTGTTGCAATATTTGAGGGGTGCCGCAAAGAAGAAAATGGGCCAAACTATCCTCCAAAGCCCCTGAGGGCAGGACAAGAAATAATGGATGGAAACGAATCCAGGAGAGAAGCAGCAACTAAGGAGAAGTTTTCTTCCACCAGAAGGTGGTCAAAAAAAAGTCAAGAGGGCTCCTAACAAAGAAATGGGATTTTATCAGAGGTGCTATTCGACTGGTTTGCACCTATTCGAGCAAACCGGTAGCGGTTATTTGGCATGGGTCACCGAACCGGTGTGTGTGTGTGAGAAAGAAAGAGAGAGAGAGAGAGAGGGAGAGAGGGAGGGAGAGAGAGAAAGAAAGGAAGGAAGGAAGGAAGGAAGGAAGGAAGGAAGGAAGGAAGGAAGGAAGGAAGGAAGGAAGGAAGGAAGGAAGGAAGGAAGAGAGAGAGAGAAATCTCTGTGCTATTATTTTAAATTGTTCCATTATTTATCATGTGTCAATATTTTACACTGTCCCTACACCTAGAGTGATTTTTCTGCCTTCCTTTTGCCCAGGGCTACCACATATTTTTCAGGGTTTACATGCATTCAGTATCAATAGTCCAGAGCATAAAATACACATGTGTTTAACAGGAGTTGAGAGGGACCTTGGAGGTCTTCTAGTCCAACCCCCAGCTCAGGCAAGAAAACTGAGGATGCCAAACTCTGAGTAGAAATCCTGGGAAAGGTGTCAGAACAATACTTAGAAGGGACCTTGGGGTGAACCCTATACCGTTTCAGAGAAATGGCTGTCCAGTCTTTTCTTAAAAACTTCCACTGATTGAGCCCCCAGAACTTCTGGAGACAGGCAGTTCCACTGGTTAATTGTTCTCCTTAGTTTTCGGTTGCTTCTCCCTGTTCAGTTTCCATCCATTGCTTCTTGTTTGTGTTCTGCTTCTCTGGAAAATACATTGTCCCCCTTTCTTTGTGGCAGCCCCTTAAAAGCCTGTTGCCTATCACACTCTGGAGTAAAGCATGTGAGCCATTTCCTCCTTTCAGTCGTGCATGAAAGGACATCTTTCGTATGCAGAGAATAAAGTCAGAAAAAGGTGAACAACATTTTGAGACAGAACTATAGATAAGTTGAGGCTGGGTGACAAGGAATGGCTGGGAGGGGAGGGGCCAGTTGAGGCACCCCTTGATGTGAGTGACATTGAGTTGGCCACACCCACCCAGTCACATGACCACCAAGCACACCTACCCAGTCACATGACCACTAAGCCACACCCACCCCAGTCACATGACCACAAGACATGCCCACCAAATAAGCCACGCCCACAGAACCGGTAGTAAAAAAAATTGAATTCCACCACTGGATTTTTATCACCATCACTGTGACTTTTCCAGCTGGGAATTTATGTCACCAGGAGACTGAAGTGGGATTCTTGTCAAATCATGAATGGTGGGAGATATATATATATGTATGTATGTATGTATGTATATATATATATATATATATATATATATATATATATATATATATATATATATATATATATATATAAAAAGAAAGATCTTTAAATAATGTGGCTAAAAGCTGAACAGATGCGTATTTTGTTCTTTTTTCTCCACGGCTAAACAAATACAAGGCCACACCCGAATCTGTGTTGTAAGAGATCCAACATTGCTCGGTGCTGTTTGGGAACAACAGTGGCTCCCTACCTGATTCCTAATTATTGCTCCTTTGTGAGTCTTGCAAAACCCCTTTCAAAGCTTCATCACTCCCCCTTCTGCTTTAAACTCTTAGCTCCGACAGAAGCCAAAGGTCCTTGGCAAAAAAAAGACCCTCCTTAGTTTGATTAAAGACATCAGGTTTCGTGAGAAAAAAAAAGGGGGGGGGGGAAGTGCACCACCAGGAGAGCCAAACTTTTCAGAAGGTGCTGAAAGGACCTCGTTTCGGTGTTTATTTCTCTACTTAGACAACTTTCAGACTGGGGAATTCTGGGAGTTGAAGTCCAGGGTTAGGGTTTATTTTCAGAGTGCAGCATGTATACAATGAGGTTGGCTGAGCCTCCCTTGTGCACCTCCCCCAACACAACTTGAAGTTGCTACAGTTCAGAAGAAACCTTTGCACCAATGATCTTGGTTCCAAGATGCCCAGCTTGTTCTGGTCAACCCCAAACGCCCACATGGTCAACCATTGCCCGAGTTTTCCTAGAGCAGCCATCCCCACCCCCCTAGATAGCAAAGTCAAGGGGTTTCCTGGCCAAGGAAAATGGGAACTATAATAACACAGCCTCCTGGAAGGACAGCTGGTGGTGAATGGCTCTGCAGAATTGCACAGCTCTGTAGAAGGGGAAGGAGGTTGCATTGCAACCCATTGCAAGCTGCAGGAGGCAAATATCCGCAACACACTCACTCACTCAAACACACACACACACACACACACACACACACCCTTGGGTCTGGGCCTTTATTGTGGGAAAGTGCTGTTTTGGCCACTCACCCCTTTCCTTCCTGGCCCAAGTGAGCTTTCATGGCCACTTAGACACAGGAGTGGTTGGATTTTGCAGAAGAGCTACTTCAAGCCGATGCAATCACCCCCCCCCCAATAGAGTAGACATTTCGGCTCCCGCCAAGATCACACGACCATCCTTGTGCCTTTTGGACTGAAGGCTTTCAAATTCTTTGCAAACCAAGTTCTGGGGGTCACACTGACCCACCGAGAAGGGTGTGCAGTAGCTGTGTTCTTCACATCTATTCTCTTGGCAGTGCAATAAGGGCCAAAGTAATCTACGGTGACCAAAAGAGAAAGGACCTTTTCCATTTTAGTTCAGTAACCCCAAGAAGCAGTTTGCTATTGATTTATTTGATCAATTTACAGGCAGCCAAGCATCCCAGGTGATCCTGGGCAGCTTACAGTAGAATAGAAATGCAGGTGCAAACATCTTAGAAGCATTCAGGTTAGCAACCACCCACGATCAGCAAGAACCACAGGAGGGGGTGCAACTTTGCACCAGGGCACACCAGGAAGTGAGGTGGGTTGTCCTATTGGGAGGAAGACGGCCAAAAAGGCTCAGGAGGTTGATCTCCCATGGAATTGGGGCATTGCAGAAGCCACCTTAGATGTTCCCCAATGAGGAAGAGGCCATCTGCTCACTTCCTCCACAGGTGGTTAGACCTAGAAGGGAGATCAGTACTTGCAGATGAAGGGCAGGGCAGTGGTACAGGGGTACTGGATCCACCTGGCTGCATCTGGAGGGGAGAAGGACCAGAAAGGCTGTTAGACTTGGGATGAAGAAAATCATCATTTGAGTTGCTTGAAAGATGCCATTGAGGGGGGAAGAGGGAGGGGGAGGAAGAAAAGGAAGGGGGGAGGGAGACAGGAAAGGAAGGAAGGAAGGAAGGAGGAAGGAGGAAGGGAGGGGGAGGGAGACCAACCTCCTGGGGGGGGCTCCTGAAATGCCCTTATAAGGAAAGGTCAGCTCCCCCCTCCTCATTCCCCCCTCCCCCTCTTTTTCTGAAGAGAGACTGAGTCGTACTTCCTGGAATATGGATGTTGGTGACGGAGATGCATTCAGCGGTGGAAAGAGAGCTGCTGGGGGCTCTGTTGTCCCAGAGGCGGGATCCTGGGGTGTAGGTGGTCCCATCGATCCATTCCCAGATGAGTTTCTATTGGGGCGGAAAAGGGACATTCAGGGAGAATTTATCCTGTTTGCCCTCCAGACATTGGAACCCTCAAGTGTCGATAAGCTTCTTCGGAGGGTGGCAGGGGAGGAAATAAGGTGTCAATCATAAATCAAAGCAATAAATCACAGGCAATTTGTTCAGGAAACATAGTGTAGGCTTTGTTCTCTCTTCCTCCTAGTCTCACACAGATTGTGTTTGTGAGGACTTCACGCAATCAAGTGACAGAAGACACCCAATCCAATCCAGGGGAGGAAAGCGTCCAGGAGTTGTTTTCAAGGAGAGATTGGACAGATGTCTCTTCAGAACGGTATAGGGTCTCCTGCCTGAGCAAGGGGTTGGACTAGATGACCTCCAAGGGTCTCTTAACCCCACTGTGGACTCATTCTCATTCCCTTCAAGGAACATCCTTCTCCGCAATCGATGCCACCCCCATATATTGGTCTTGGGGGCCGCCCACAGGTCCCACTGGCACAAAATCCTCAGGGACTTTCCACAGAGGATTGGAAGGAAAGAGGAATATCAAGGTCTGGCTGGAGTATCAGGTGGTCTGTGAGAGAAGAGGGACTGGAGACCAAGGACAGGCCTACCTTGGGCATTCGCACAGCATGCATCCCAATCCAGGCATTTGTGATGGTGCTGGAGCGCCTGATCTGGGAGGAGACGATTCTTTCCTCAGCAGCGGTCCGAAAAGTGGCCAGGTGCGCTCCAGGCCTGAGGTGCTGGCACTCGATCTGCAGACGTGAAGAGAAAGAAGTGCAGACTAAGAGAGTCACCGAATAAGAGAGAAACCAAATTCCAGAGTAACAGAAGAACAGAGTATGAGATTAACACAGTAAGAGAGTAACAGAACTACTAGAGTAACAGAATAAAAGAATAACAGAACAACAGAACAAAGTAAGACTAACACAATAAGAGAGTAACAGAACTACAGAGCAACAGAATAGGAGAGTAACAGAACTACAGAAGAAGAGAATAACACAATAACAGAGGAACAGTATAAGAGAGTAACAAAAGAAGAGAGTAACAAAAGAAGAGAGTAACACAATAAGAGAGTAACAAAATCCTGAGAAATACGATGATAAGTGGAAACAGTTCAGACAGATACCTTCCTAATTCACTGAAGTATAAGGTTAGGGAGCCTAAAGATCTTTGCACTATTTGGCTATGAGAGCCAATCTCAGTTAAGGGCAATCCTGGTCTCCCTGATGGGGCTATCAAAACTTTGTGTAGCACACTGACCTCGGCCGCAATCCAGTTGAGGGACATATCAACCGGTTCATAGCAATAGCGTCAATAATAAATGGCCTCTTCGGGACACTTGGCTCGTCCCTGGATGCCTGGCGAACCTGAAGGAGACAAAGAAGTATCTTTAGAGCAACTGCTTTGGAAGGAGAGGGTGGCATCATCCAGTCCCTCCAACTTTACACCTAATGGAGCCCAGTTCCACTCTGTCAACACCTCTGCCACTCTCCAGGATGGCCAGAAAGGTATTTCTCCAGTTGAAGGGCACCTGAAGCTTTGCCCCAAAATGGCACCGGCTGGGCCTCCTTCAGAGGACACGGAGGGGGCCACCAAGCTTTGAAGGAAGAGGGCAGCTAGAGAGGGCTCCGTCTCCCAGCTTCCTTCCAGCTGTCCCCCGACTCCTGATGTTGGCCCCCTCAGGTGTCCACTGGGCTGGCTCAACAGGTGACACTCACCTTCCACCCAGGAGGTCACAGCCAAGCAGGCCAAGAGGCAGAATCTCCAGAAGGTGTGGTGTCCCATCCTCTTGGTCTTTTAAAACACAGAAACACAAGCAGAATAAGTGAGATGGACCCACCAGCACAAGGCCAAACAGAAGGTGGAAGAGAGATGGAGCGTAAGTGCCCCCTCAGTTGGGGCTGGATGTGGAGAACCAAGTATGGGCAGGAGAAGATCTGAGTTCAGCTTTCAGCCCCCTCTGCCCACCGCCATCTTAGAGGGAAAACTCCATGTTTGGTGGTTGTGGATGATCCTAAAATGGCTGTGAGGGACGTCCTAACATTGGTATTTAATGACTGTAGCAACACTATTCCTTCCTTCCTGTCTCCTTTACTTTTGCCTTCTCCTTCTTCTTCCCTTCCTCTATCCTTCTCCTTTCTTCCATACTTCTTCTTTCCTTTGCTTTTGTTTTCTCCTTCTTCACTTTCCTTAGTGTATCCTTTTCCTTCCTTCCTTCCTTCCTTCCTTCCTTCCTTCCTTCCTTCCTTCCTTCCTTCCTTCCTTCCTTCCTTCCTTCCTTCCATACTTCCTCTTTCCTTTGCTTTTGCTTTCTTCTTCTTCTTCCCTTCCTCTATCGTACTTCCTTCCATACTTCCTCTCTTCTTTACTTTTGCCTTCTCCCTCCACCCTCTCTGTTTCTCCTCTCTCCCTCCCTCTCTCCTTCCCTTCTCCTCTTTCCTCCATCTCCTTTTCTTCCTCCTTTTCCTTCCATCTTTCCTTCAACTTCAAGAAAGACGGAAGACCCAACTGCAAGATGACAGAGAGCCCTGGAAGGATGCCCACATTCTCACCTCTGCTTTCTCCTGCTAGATGCCTTTTCTCAAGACTGGCCGGTCAGCCTGGCCCCTAAGCTATTTATAGGCAGAGGTGCACCAACCATGCAGATCCCAGCACCCGATGACACCCAAGGCAAATAGAAATTTGAGATTTTGTCCCAGCCACTGAGGAAAGCATCCAGGAAATAATTTTCAGTGAGAAACCAGGGAAGTCTCATTCTGTGTGGAATTTGAAAAAAAAAACCACAGCTGCCAGACGTCTGATAAGGCGAACCTGAACCTTCCATTTTCTTTACACCTTTCCTTCATCAGCCCTTTTGAGACAACCTCTCTTTTTTTTTGGCTGGGTGAAACATCTTCTTCTTCTAGGCGTCTGTATCAGTTCCGTTGTCATCCGGTGCCATTCAACCCATTCAGTGTGCTAACAATCATTTGGTATCAACTGGTTTGATGAGCGTGAGCACCAAAAGTGCACTTTGCACAGGCGCTCTACATTTTTAAGAGCCCATTTTCAACTCAATTGCTTACCTCCTACTGAAGTCCCAGTGAGTAAAATAACTGAGGCATGGCAAAGAATTTGTCTGCCGCACGAATCAGCGGTGCTAAAAAAAAAAAAAAAACAGGAAAGAGTGGGAGGTGGGGAAATGCTCACCATAACTACCAGTTCGCCCGAACCAGTATGAACCAGTAAAATACCACTGCTGGGAAAGAACCTTTGATAAGAAGAAAAGTCCAGTATGGTCACGTCCTTAAGAATACTTGAAGATGATATAAAACTATCATATACTGGAAGAATGTGAAACAACAACAACAACAACAACAACAACAACAACAACAACAACAACAACAACAACAACAATAATAATAATAATAATAATAATAATAATAATAATAATAATAATAATAATAATAATAAAAACAATAAAATATAAAACTATCATATACTGGAAGAATGTGAAACTCTAATAATAGAAAGAAATAATAATAATAGAAAGAAAAAATATTCTATGGATTCATATGAGTGGGAGTCTTACATCAAGAAGCTGGATTCTGAACAATACTGTGGATTAATATTTACAGTCTGAAGAAACGCAAAGAAAACATGGATTTTCTTTGGGGAAAAAAATAGATGAAATCAGAGGACGTCACCTGGCGAGATATGGTTGCAGGATCCACATCTGAGTCGGTCATCCAGACCAGAGGTTTTTGTCTTTTGAGCTTTTGGACTTGGGCTGGAGCCCATCTTCAGGGGACTTTTGTCCAGGCTAGACTCTGGCCCAAAACCTAAAACTAGAACCTCTGATCCTGGTCACTGACCCAGATTGGATCCTGCAAAATTATCGATTCGCCTTCCTTCATGAGATAAGGCTCCATTCATTGAGCCCAGGCCTGGATGGGAATATCTGATCCATGATGGTCTTTCTCCATGGGAGACTTCCATTGGAGATAGAGAGGAGGGTCTTCAGCCTCTCAGCTTCCGTCCAGTTCCCAGGGGGAAACCCCTGGACTCACAAGGGTGTCTTCAGGAGCAGTCAAAAAAGTCAGGACATTGGCCATGGCAGCATCACAAAACGTCAATGGAGCAGTTCTGGCCACCATCTTGACTCTTCTTTTAACCCCATGATGTTTATGACTTTTAAAAAAAATCTATGTTTTCTTTGGGTTTCTTTGGACTGTAAATATTAATCCACAGTATTGTTCAGAATCCAGCTTCTTGATGTAAGACTCCCGCTCATATGAATCCACCGCTCATATGAATCCACAGAATATTTTTTCTTTCTATTATTATTTCTTTCTATTATTAGAGTTTCACATTCTTCCAGTATATGATAGTTTTATATCATCTTCAAGTATTCTTAAGGACGTGACCATACTGGACTTTTCTTCTTATCAAAGCCTCTTTGACGGACATTTGCTCTTTTTGAGTCAAATACGATGTTTAAATACTGTGTTTCCCCAAAAATAAGACCTTGTCTTAAATGATTTTGGCCACCAAAAAAGGCACCAGGATTGTCCCCCAGCCTCCTTTTCGCTGTCCGAGGCCTTTTGTGGCCGGCAAAGTTTTCCTGAAGGCCCGTGCAGCCTTCAGGATCAATCCAGAACTTTCTTATCTGCTCCAGAGGTCTTCAGGAACTTTTTCTGCAACCGGCAAGGCTTCTCCTGAAGGTCTCTGCAGCCAATAAGAGATTTCTGGATCGATCCAGAGCTTTGTTCTCAACTCCAGAGGCCTTCAGGAAAGCCTGGCCAGCCTTGCTGGTGGCAGAAAAAATGGGCCAGTGAGGCAGGTGTCGAGGGGTGTGAGGCCTGGCTACACCTGTCCAAAAGTAAGTAGTAGGGCAGCTCTACCACCATCTGATCCCCACCCTAGCTTAATTTTTAACCTGTCCACTCTATTTTTTCTTTCTATTATT
Source organism: Hydrophis major (assembly GCA_033807585.1). Lineage (NCBI taxonomy): Eukaryota > Metazoa > Chordata > Lepidosauria > Squamata > Elapidae > Hydrophis > Hydrophis major. Next base: position 214,208,824 of record CM066331.1, on the reverse strand, counting down.
TCCTCCTTTGAGTTTCACGTTCTTCCAGTTTCTTCTTATCAAAGCCTCTTTGATGGACATTTGCTCTTTTCAGGTCAAATATGATGTTTAAATATATACACAGTTTCTTTTGTGTGTGTGTGTGTGTGTGTATGAATTCAGGTAGTCCCCGACTTTCCATAAATGTGTCCCAAATTTCTGTTATTAGGGAAGACATTTGTACAGTGAGTTTTGCCCCATTTTATGACTGTTCTTGCCACCGTTGCTAAGTAAATCACTGCAGTTGTTCCATTAGCAACATGGTTGTTAAGTGAATCTGGCTTCCCCCTTGTCTTTGCTGGTCGCAAATGGCAGATCATGTGACCCTGGGACATTGCAACCATCATAAATATGAGTCAGTTGCCAAGCGTCTGAATTTGGATCACCCCACCATGGTCATTAAGTGTGAAAAATGGTCAAAAGTCAATTTTTTTGTTGCAACTTCGAATGGTCAGGAAAGGAATTGTAAATTGAGGATTACATTTGTGTGTGTATGGGGGTGGGGGGTTTGTGTGTATGCATTTGTCCATTTGTCAGAAATGATGTGGCGTCTCCTGCCTGGGCAGGGCGGTTGGACTAGATGACCTACAAGGTCAAAGGTTCCAACTCTGTTAATCTAATCTAATCCATTTTTCTGGATTATGAAGGTAAATTTATTGCAGTCCTTCTCTCCCATTCATGAAGGTTGTCTTTGACTTATGGCCACAAACTGAGCCCAGAATTTGTGTTGCTAAGTGAGAAATTTGATAAGTGGAGTTCGCCCCATTTTACGACTTTCCTCACTGCATTTGTTAAGTGGAGCATTGCAGTTGTTAAATTCGTTGTTAATCCATTGTGGAGCGAACTCAGCTTCTCTCACTGGCTTTGCTGGGTCACAAAAGGAGATCACGTGACCCTCCCCAAAGGACAGTGCAACCGTCATAAATAGGAGTCAGTGGCCAAATGCCTGAATTTTGATCATGTGACCCTGGGGACGCTGCATCAGTTGCAAGCCTGAAAAACAGACCTAAGTTACATTTTTGGGGCCATAACTTTCAACCCAGGGGTGGGATGCAAATTGTTTAACTACCGGTTCTGTAGGTGTGGCTAGGTGGGCATGGCCAGGTGGTCATGTGACTGGGGGATTGGGTTTTTTTTGGGGGGGGGCTACTGGACCTCAGGGAAGCATCCTATGATGACCCAAAAGGGCGTGGCACAAAAGCAGCAAAGTCACAAAAATAGGTAAAGTCCCTTTAATTCCTCCAACTTGCCCTCCAATGTCCAGTTATTATTGGCTGGAGAGAAATCTCTCCCAAGAACAGTTTTTAAAGGGAAGAAACTCAGTCCGAACTGAAAGTATATATAGATTATAAATAAAAACCAACATAAACCACGCTGCAGCAATTAACAAGACAGGGCAGAAAAAGGGATTGCAGACTTCCAAAAGATAACGAAATACACACACTTGGGAGGACACCAGAACCCAGTTAAGACTTGACCAACAAAGATAATTCATGCTTTGTTTCCAGCAAGGTGCTGTGCGCAAACACCTTCTTTCTCCTGTTTTCCCAGCTGCAGCTAATGAAGGGAATCAGGGCCCTTTTCTCCCCCCGTAACCCACCTTGCTCCCTTCTCCATTCCTCCCTGTGTGCCCTAGGATGAAGAGTGGGTGGGCCTGGGTCTTCCTCTCAATGCCCAGCCAGACTTTGCCCTTCCTCAGTTTCCTCCACAGCCACTGGAGTTACACTCCCTGTCAGCTGCTCAACCTCCCCCTCAGAATCGGAGTCCAACAGGGGCAGGATACTTTTTATACACCTCTTTTTGCTCTGAGGGCGGGGGAGGGGGGAACGTGCAGCATCCCCCTCTCGGCACCCTGTTTTTTGCCTCCTGGGCAAAATAGTACAACAGCAAGAGAGGGAACTAGCTGTGCCATGCTATTTAGATGAGCTAGAAAGCAAGGAATCCGACGGTTCCCTGCTTTCTAGCTAATCTAAGTCATGCGGCACAGCTGATCATTGGAAAAAATAGCTGATCGGTGAGAGGAGGAAAGGAAATACCTTGATCTTCAGAGCGAACCAGTTCTCTCCCAGCTGATCTTTGAAGCTACCAGTTCTCCCAAACCAGGCCTACCTGGTAGAATCCCAGCCCAGCTTTGAACAGTCACTCAATGAACTGTTGTAAGTTGAGGACTATCTGGATAAAAGCCTTAGTAAGACCACACCTAGAGTCCTGCATCCAGTTTTGGTCACCACACTATAAAAAAAAAGATGTTGAGACTCTAGAAAAAGTGCAGAGAAGAGCAACCAGGATGATGAGGGGACTGGAGGCTAAAACATAACAATGAATGGTTGCAGGAACTGGGCCTGGCTAGTCCAGGGAAGAGAAGGACCAGGGGAGACAGGAGAGCAGTCTTCCAATATTTGAGGGGCTGCCCCAAAGAAGAGGGAGTCAAGCTATTCTCCAAGGCACCCAAAAGCCAGACAAGGAATAATGGATGGAAACTGAACCAGGAGAGATTCAACCTGGAAATAAGGAGAAACTTTCTGACAGGGAGAACAATCAACCCATGGAACAGAAGTTGCCCTCGGAAGTTGTGGGAGCTTCACCACTTGAGACTTTCAAGAAGAGATTGGATGCCATTTGTCAGAAATGGTGTAGGGTCTCCTGCTTGGGCGGGGGGTTGGACTAGGTGACCTACAAGGTCCCTTCCAACTCTGATTATCTGTTATCTGAATGTGTTACATTTTGAACCCAACTCAACAGAACAATTTTGTCTTCTTCCTGTCCATCCATGTCTAATTCTTGGATACTGCCTGGACAAGTCCTTGAAGATTTTCCTTGTCCAGATTGTCTTCCAAACTTTGCCATTGCCTCCTTTCTGGGGCTGAGTGAAAGTGACTGGCTGAAGCTCCCCCTGCTGGCTTTTGTGTCCAAGACAGGATTAGAACCTGAGGCCTCCCAGCCTGATGCCTTCCCCACCACTCCCAGATGGCACAAGAACTTGGATTGAAACCAAGGTGGTAAATATTAACATCCAAAGAAATCCTGGATGAAAATAAAGCCATTAATCATGAGAAGATTGCAGGACAATAAGGCTGCATGGAAGGAAGGTCTGGCAGGAGAAATTGTGGTGTGACTTGCTTAAGCTTGGGTGTGATGACACACAACAGTGGAATAGTCCAGCAACTATGGTGCATGAATGTCTAAATTGACTAGGAATTGCCAAAAGAAAAAAAGGGGAGAAAGTCCTTGTAGTTTCTCCATCCAGAAACTCAGAATAACTGAGTTGGAAGGGACCTTGGAGGTCTTCTAGTCCAATCCACTGCGATTTTATACCATTTTATTGCCTAGAAAAGTATAGGGTTCGATACCATTTCAGACAAATGGCTGTCCAATCTCTTCTTCAAAACCTCCAGGGTTGCCTTAAAAACCCATTATTGTGTGAAGATAATCTTTGCTGCTAAGACATGTAACATTGAATACATACTTTTGTTATCAATTTTTTTCTGATATTATCCCTAATAAAAACAATTCAGGTTTAAAATCTACATATACGAATACGAATACCTTTATTGTCACTATCCACGTGTACAACTTGCATCATACGCATACACAGTGAGATTAAGCGACTCGTCGTTCAGTACAACCATACATGTTAAAAAGAGAATGTGCATAAGAATATCTAAAAATATCTAAAACAACAAAGAAGAATAAAATGAGTAAAATTACCAGCTTATTGCACTTAATTTGTGCCTATTCACAGTAGGAGTTATTGCACTTGTCAGCCAGCACAGTAATAGTCATGATATATTGCACAAAAATTTCCCAATTGTCCCAAAGTATTATTTACAATATGTTTGACAGGACTTAAAGTCAGTGCATATGTAAGTTCAGGGTAGTTATAGCTTTGGGAAAAAAACTGTTTTGAAGACGATTTGTCCTTGACCTGATGCACCTATAGCGCCTCCCCGAGGGCAACAGGTCAAACAGTCCGTTACCAGGATGGAAACTGTCTTTTATGATGTTCACAGCTCTACTAAGACAGCGTGAGGAATAGATGTCTGACAGGGAGGAAAGAGGGCAGCCAATGATCTTCTGAGCTGTTTTGACTATCCTCTGTAGTCTCTCCCTGTCTGCCATAGTACAATGACCATACCACACTGTAATGCAGTATGTCAACAGGCTTTCAATGGACGCACGATAGAAGGTAATCAGCAGGCTGGAGGCCAGATTGTGCTTCCTGAGCACTCGCAGGAAGTGGAGTCTCTGCTGAGCCTTCTTAATAACTGCCGTGGTGTTTTCCGTCCAGGAGATCTTATCGACAATAGTAACACCCAAAAACCGGAAAGTATGGACCCTCTCCACCTGCTCTCCATTAATGTAAAGGGGAGCCAGGTCAGTGTTGTGCCTCCTAAAGTCCACAATGAGTTCCTTAGTTTTCTTGGTGTTCAGAGCTAAATTATTGTCCGAACACCAAGCAGCCAACATCAGGACCTCCTTCCTATAAGCTGCCTCATCTCCCCTCGAAATGAGTCCAACCACCGTGGTGTCATCAGCAAACTTCACAATGAGGTTGCTATCATGGTGTGGACTACAGTCGTGGGTATAGAGGCAGTACAGGAGTGGGCTCAGCACACAGCCCTGTGGGGAGCCAGTGCTCAGCGTACGTGTGGAAGAAAGGTGGGGACCAAGCCTCACAATCTGGGGCCGATCACTCAGGAAGTTCTTTATCCAGGCACAAGTAAGGGGGGGCAAACCCAATGTATCCAGTTTTTTGATTAAAATTCCTGGGATGATTGTATTAAAGGCAGAGCTGTAGTCCACGAAAAGCATCCGGACATAGCTCTGCCGTTGCTCCAGATGGTTCAGCGTAGCGTGCAGAGCTATGGCTATGGCATCCTCCGTAGACCGATTAGTGCGGTAAGCGAACTGATAAGGATCAAAATCCAAGGGGAGATGATTCATGATGTGCCGGAGCACCAGCCTCTCAAAACATTTCATGATTACAGGAGTAAGCGCCACTGGGCGGTAATCATTGAGGCTGGAGATGGGAGATTTCTTCGGCACAGGGATGATTATGGCAGATTTCAGACAGGATGGTATAACTGCCTGGGCCAGGGAGAGGTTGAAAATATCTCTGAAGATGGAGGCAAGCTGGGGGGCACATGCCCTAAGCACCTTGCCAGGGACTCCATCTGGGCCAGCTGCCTTTCTGGGGTTCGCTGCTCGGAACACCCGTCTGACGTCATCCTCCGTCACAGAAAAAATACTGGGTGGGGTAGCAGAACTGAATGTAATTGGAGGAGGGAGTAGGGCTGGTGCAGCTGTACGCTGTTGTGAAACTTCAAAGCGAGCAAAGAAGTTATTCAGCTCCTCTGCTAGCGCTGCACTCAGATGTTCTGTTGTTCCGTGACAACCCCTATAATTAGTGATGTCATGTATGCCCTTCCACACCTCCCGTGTGTTATGGCTAGACAAGTGGGACTCAATACTCCTCCTGTGATCCATCTTGGCTTTCTTAATCCCCCTCCTCAGGTCAGCTCGGGCGACTGTATACAAAGCTCTATCGCCTGACCTGAAGGCTACGTCACGGGCTTTAAGAAGTCCACGGACTTGAGTAGTCATCCAGGGTTTCTGATTTGGGAAGACCCGGATGTTTCTGTCTACAGTCACATTTCCGATGCAGAACTTGATATAGTCCAGCACCGTACTTGTATGCATTTCCAACTCTTGATGTTGGAACATCTTCCAGTCTGTCTGTTCAAAGCAGTCTTGAAGTCTACTAAGTGCATCCTCAGGCCAAATCGTTACAGTCTTCGTAATGGGCCTGCTACTGCGTCTGAGGGGGGTATAAGCTGGGGATAACAGGAGGGAGAGATGATCTGAATACCCAAGGTGGGGGAGGGGTATGGCTCTGTATGCATGTTTAATGTTGGTATAAACATGATCCAGAGTATTTTCTCCCCTCGTGGCACACTTAACATACTGGTAAAACTTCGGGAGTACAGTTTTCAGATTGGCCTTATTAAAGTCTCCTGCAATAATATGAACACCATCAGGGTAAGCCTGCTGCTGTTCGTTTATGGTATTCAGCAGGAGAGAGAGTGCCTTATCTGTGTTTGCGTCGGGCGGGATATACACCGCTGTAACGATCACAACAGTTAGCTCTCTCGGTAGAAAAAAAGGCCGACATCTTACAGACATGTACTCAAGATCCGGGGAACAATGATTATCTATAACTGTCCCATTATTACACCAGTTCTCATGTACGTAGATGCAGAGCCCCCCTCCTCTGCTCTTACCACAGTCCTTCGTTCTGTCCCAGCGTAAAAAAGTACGGCCTGCCAGCTGCATGCTAGCGTCAGGTATCCCAGAATGTAGCCATGTTTCAGTAATTACCATGACGCAGCAGTCTCGAACATAGCGGTTACCGGCGAGCTGTAGCTGTAAATAATCCGTTTTATGTGCCAGGGATCTGGCGTTGGCGAGATACAGACTCGGAAGAGGTGGCTTGAATGGATGTTTCCTCAGCCTAAGCATAACGCCAGACCTACAGCCTCGCTTCTGCTTCCTCTCCCTCCTCCGTCTTCGCCGCCTCCTGGCCCCGACAACAATCCACGGAGAGCCCGCTGGTCTCGCTATCTCATCGGGGATGTTATGGACGCGATGAAAGTCCCTCGAAACAGACATCTGGCATTGAATTCCAATATCTATAATATCTGATCGTGTATAGAGTTGGCTCGTAGAGCCGATAGTCCAGAAGACGTATACAAACAGCGGAAAAAAGCACCGAAAAGAGCACCGAACGGGAGAGCCATAAGCCGCTGCGTCTATACGCGCCGCCATTAGAAAGCGAAGAAATATCTCCCCCTATTATCTTTTCTAGCCACCTGTGTATTTTGGCTCAAATTTATTTTTTTATTTTTGCTTTAACACAAGTCCACCAGATATGATAAAATGTGCCTGTCTTTTTAATTACATTTCCAACATTTGCCAGACATATACCCGAAAAGATACTGGAAAAGATAATAAAAGAACAGATCTGCCAACATCTGGAAACAAGTAAAGGAATAACTAGCAATCAGCACGGGTTTGTTAAGAACAGATCATGCCAAACCAATCTTATTTCATTCTTCAACACAGTGACTAAATTAGTAGACCAGCAAAATACTGTGGACATTATATATTTAGATTTCAGCAAGGCATTTGACAAAGTAGACCACAACCTACTTCTTAGTAAGCTAGAAAAAAGTAGAATAGATAGCACCACCATTAGATGGACTTACAACTGGCTGGCAAACCATACTCAACGAGTAGTCCTTAATGGGTCTAAGTCTACATGCAGGGAAGTAAGCAGTGGGGTGTCACAAGGTTCCATCTTAGGCCAAGGACTTTTCAATATCTTCATTAACGACTTAGATGAGGGAATATAAGGGGAACTTACCAGATTTGCAGATGATACTAAGCTGGCAGGAATAGCTAACACCAAGAAGACAGGCTCAAGATCCAGATGGGTCCCTTGACAGACTAGAACACTGGGCATAACTAACAAAATGAAATTCAATGTAAAATAAACTCCTACACTTAGGCAAGAAAAACCAAAGATACACATACAGACTGGGTGAAACCAGGCTCCATAGCAGGAAATGGGAGAGGGATCTTGGAGTCTTAGTGGACAACCAGCTAAATATGAGCCAGCCGTGTGCAGCAGCAGCCAAAAAAGCTAATGCAATCTAAGTTTATTAACAGAGGAATACAATCAAGATCAAGGGAAGTACTAATATCCTATAAAGCCTTAGTAGGCTATACCTAGAGTCCTGCATCGGGTTTGGTCACCACATTATAAAAAAAGATGTTGAGACTCTAGAAAAAGTACAGAGAAGAGCAACCAGGATGATGAAGGGACTGGAGGTTAAAACATAACAATGAATGGTTGCAGGAACTGGGCCTGGCTGCTCTATTGAAGAGAAGGACCAGGGGAGACAGGAGAGTATCTTCCAATAGTTGAGGGAGGGGCTGCCACAGAGGGGAGGAAGGAGTCAAGCTCTTTTCTAAAGCGCCTGAGGGACAGACAAGGAATAATGGATGGAAACTGAACAAGGAGAGATTCAACCTGGAAATAAGGAGAAACTTTCTGACAGGGAGAACAATCAACCCATGGAACAGAAGTTGCCCTCGGAAGTGGTGGGAGCTTCATCCCTGGAGGCTTTCAGGAAGAGATTGGCCTGCCATTTGTCAGAAATGGTGTAGGGTCTCCCGCTTGGGCTGGGGGTTGGACTAGATGACCTACAAGGTCCCTTCCAACTCTGATTATCTGTTATCTGTTATATTTTTAAACATTTTAGTTAACCTAGCTGTCGTATCCGTAAATAAGGCTCGTAGTCAGTGACTTTCAATTCAAGCTCTTTATTAACACTGGTGGAACCGAACCGCAAAAGACAAAAAGCTCGCGGCTTTTATATCTTTTGCTTCGGCAGCCGCGGCCAATGGCAGCGATTCAAGTCTCCCGCTCTTGGCTTTAACCAATCGCGGGAGACTTCAATCGGGCCAATCAGGCGCGGCTCGCCTGGCCAATCAGAAATCCCCGCGCCTTAGCCAATCAAGGCACGGGGATTTCGAGTAGTCCATTTGCATACATGACACCCCTCCCCTCTTGGTATGGTCTTCTCACGTGGTGTAGTCACGCAGGTAGGCGGGGCTCCGTCGAGTCCTAGTTGACCTGCGCAACTCATTTTCCTGTTGTATCTCGGCAGGAGCGGTCATCTTTTTGGCTGCTCCTGCCTCTGAGCGAACCGGCTGGATGATCGGGCCGGTTCCTTCGCTGCGGCTCCCGCCTGGGCCTACCGGGTCGGTTGAGTCGCGGATTCCGCCGCTCCCGCTTGGCTTCTCCGAGTCGGTAGAGCTGGCCAGACGGTTCTTCTCCGGCTGTGATTCGCGAAGGCTGCGTTCTGGTGAGTTTTTAAATTTTATTTGTTCTTGCGGTTGTTTAACCGGGTGTTCCCTCCCCCCTTGGTTCGTGTCTTGGGGGTTGAGGTTAGTCAATGTTCGTGACCGGAGCTGGTCGATATGTCGTTTCCAGGCTCGCCCGTCGGTGGTTTGGAGCCGGTACGACTTTGGACCAGTGATCTGAGTTATGACGGCTGGGATCCATAGGGGGTCCCCCGTCATGTTTTTGGCGTATACTAGGTCGCCTGGTTCAAATGTCCGATACCTGGAGCTGGAGTCTGGGGGCTGCTCCGGGTTGTAGGTTGGGTGTAAACGGTCGAGTGGGGATCGCAGCTTCCTGCCCATCAGGAGCTCTGCAGGGCTCTTGTTGGTGGTTGTGTTTGGCGTGATGTGCTGTATGAAGAGCAGCCTGTTGATCTTGTTGTTGATCTCCCCGTGGTCCATTTTCCGGAGGGTCTTTTTTGTAAACTGGACCATCCGTTCCGCCCTACCGTTCGCCGCCGGATGCGCCGGTGCCGTTAACGCGTGGCGGATGCCTTTTTCTGCCAGGAACCGTTCAAAGTCGATGGATGTAAACTGTGGCCCGTTGTCCGAGACAACGACGTCTGGGAGGCCGTGGGTGGCAAACAGCTTACACAGTTCTTTAATGACGGCCTCTGTGGTGGTGGATTTCATGTCGGCCACCTCTAGCCAGTTTGAGTATGCGTCAACTGTGATTAAAAAGGTGTGCCCATTTGTGGGGCCGGCAAAGTCTAAATGTATTCTGGACCAGGGTCCCCGAGGTGTCTCCCAGTCCCGGATAGGTGCCGTGGGTGGGCTGGATCTGGTCTCCTGGCACCGGTGGCATTTGGCGACCCATGTTTCAATTTGTTTGTCCATGCCAGGCCACCAAGCGTAACTCCTGGCCAGGGCTTTGGTCCTGACGATGCCAGGATGACCCTCGTGCAACATCTCTAGGACCCTGTTCTGTAATTTAGTCGGAATCACCACCCGGTCTCCCCAAAGGATACATCCTCTCAGTATTGAAAGTTCAGTCTGGCGCTGGCGGAAAGGTTTAAAAGTCTCGTTATCGTCTTTTTCCGGCCAGCCTTTTTGTAGCCAATGTAAGATTGGCGCTAAGTGTTTGTCCTTAACCGTTTCCCTCGCTATGTCCGATGCGGTAATGGGTAAACACTCGATGGACAGGGTATTTGTTGTTGGTGCAGGGTCAGGGTCAGAGTCAGGTAAGGGGGAACGGCTTAAAGCGTCCGCGTGCGATATCTTCTTACCTGGCTTGTGTAGCAGTTCATAGTTGTAGGCTGCCAGGAATTCAGACCATCTTGTCATCCGGGGTGACAAGATGTTTGGTGTGGGACGGTTTCCCGCGAGAATGCCCAGCAACGGTTTATGGTCAGTCACTATTTTGAATGGGCGGCCGTAAAGGTACTCGTGGAAACGCTTAACGGCGGCCACTATAGCCAAAGCTTCTTTGTCCAGCTGGCTATAGTTCCGCTCTGGTTTAGTCAGAGTTCTCGAGAAAAAGGCGATAGGTGCTTCTCTCTGGTCTGGGAGGGTATGGCTGAGGACAGCGCCGACGCCGAAGGGTGATGCGTCGCAAGTGACAGCTACAGGCAGGGTTTCGCAGAATTGCATTAGGACGGCATCAGAGGTGAGGAGGTCTTTGGTCTTTTGAAAAGCTGTTTGTTCCCGTCTCCCCCAAGTCCAGGCTGCCTTCTTGTCCAGGAGTCTATGTAAAGGTTCCGCCGCCGTAGCCTTTTGAGGTAGGAAGACATTATAGAAGTTTAGTAAACCTAAGAATGCTTGCAGCTCTAATTTGGACTTTGGGGTGGGGGCTTCTTTGATGGCCTTTACTTTTTTTGTTGTGGGGTGGATGCCCTGCTGGTCTAGGAGGTAGCCCAGAAACTCTACTTGCTTTGTACAAAGTTGGCATTTTTCGCGTTTGACTTTAAGTCCTGTTTCTTTAAATTTCGTTAAGACTTGTCTTAAACGGTTTTCTAGTTCGGCTTCATTTGGCGCCGCCACTAATACGTCATCGAAGTAGGGCACCACCCCCTTGATGCCTTGCAGCAAGCGTTCCATCAGGCTCTGGAAGATGCCTGGTGCCACGCTGACCCCAAATTGAAGTCTGTTACATTTAAAAGCCCCCCGGTGGGTCACTATTGTTTGGGCCTCTGCCGTTTCTTCGTCCACAGGTAGTTGTTGATAGGCTTGTGCGAGGTCGAGCTTAGCAAAAACTTTGCCCCCTCTCAGTGAGTGCAGTAAATGTTGCACTACCGGGACTGGGTAGGCGCTTTGTTGCAACGCGCCATTTAGGGTGGCCTTATAGTCCCCGCAGATTCTCACGGACCCGTCTGGTTTTACTGGGGTCACTATAGGGGTTTCCCATCTGGCGTGATCTGTCGGTTGTAACACCCCTTGTCTGACGAGCTTGTCTAGCTGCTCGTCGATTTTGGGCTTTAATGCAAAGGGTACCCTTCTAGGCTTAAGCCGCTTCGGGGGAACCCTTGGGTCTAAATCAAATGAAATAAGGGGCCCCTGGTACTTGCCCAATTCTCCATTGAAGACCTCCTGGAATTCTTGGGTTAGCCGCTGTTCCCAAGCTTCAATGGATACGTGGTTGACACCTGTCAGCGCGATGTTAAGCGGAGCAAACCATTGTAACCCCAGCAGGCTAGGGCGGTCGCGGTCGACTATTGTGAGTGGAAGTTGTTCTGTGTGGCCTTTGTAGGTTATGTTAAAGTTCTTGGTGCCCACTACCGGAACGCGATTACCTTGATAGTCTTTTATGATGATTTTTTGGGCAGGTACGTTTCTTCTTTGTAGTGTAGGCACTAGTTGCTTGATTTCGCGCCAAGCAATCATAGAAAGGTAGGAACCGGAGTCCACTTCCATCTTACATGGTCGACCCTCTATGTGAACTTCTACGTGAACCTTTCTAGCTCCGTCGGAAATGGCGTGGCCAATGGTCACCGTCTGGTGGGTTTCCTCTTTACGTCGGCTGTCACCGCTTCTTTGCGATCGTTGTCTCTGGTCCCATCGACCTGTTGGCTGGCGCTCTCTGGCTCTGGGCGGGGAGCTTTCTCTTTTCCTGTCAAGTTGTTCACGTTTGGGCGGGCTGCGGGGTTTTTTCTGGCGGCAAACTCGGGCGATGTGGCCTCGTCGGTCACAATGCCTGCAAATAGCGTCGAAGAATCGGCATTCTGACCTGGGGTGGTCGCCGCCGCAACCGGCGCAGTTGGTCCTCGACCTGCGACCTCTTTGACTTCGCTGTTCGCCTCGTCCCATTTGTACACGGTGTATGTCCTCCTCGTCATCTGACGCGCTGGAGGTTGATTGGTATTCGCCGTAGTGTGCGGTCGCTTCGCTTCTGGTGTCGGCCGACCTCGCGGGGTTGTTGTTCCCGCCCTTCGCGTCAGATCTTCGCATGGTGTCTGCTGACGTGCGGGTGGCTTCTGCTGCTGCGGCCGCAGTGAGGGCATCGGCTAGGCTGATGTCGCCTTTGGCCATGAGTCGGCTCTGGAGTGTCGGATCCCATAGCCCGAGCACGAAGCGGTCTCTGATGAGACTATTAAGCCCTTCAAACTCACAGAGTCCTCCCAGGCGCCGTAATTCAGCGACAAAGTCGCTTAATTTTTCGTTCGGCTTCTGGTTTCTGCGGTAAAACTCGTTTCGCCGTATCAGGATGGGGACCTCGGGGGCGTAATGGCGTCTCAGTATGGGCTTGAGGACGTCCCAGTCGATGGCGGTTGCGTCTGCTGGTTTGGCCAATGCCTTGGCCATCTGGAAGACCTCTGGTCCGCAGTGTGTGAGAAAGACGGCGCGTTTTAGCGGGCCCGGGGCGTCCTTCATGCCGGCGCATTCCAGGTACATCCGGAATCGATCCGAGTACGATTCCCAGTCCTCGGCGGCGGGGTTGAAGGGAGCGGGCGGTGCTATTTTCGCCATCTTCGCTGTCGCTGGTTCTTAAACGGATACGGGGTTCGGTTCAATGGCGAGATCCCATCCTCGTCGCCAGTGTCGTATCCGTAAATAAGGCTCGTAGTCAGTGACTTTCAATTCAAGCTCTTTATTAACACTGGTGGAACCGAACCGCAAAAGACAAAAAGCTCGTGGCTTTTATATCTTTTGCTTCGGCGGCCGCGGCCAATGGCAGCGATTCAAGTCTCCCGCTCTTGGCTTTAACCAATCGCGGGAGACTTCAATCGGGCCAATCAGGCGCGGCTCGCCTGGCCAATCAGAAATCCCCGCGCCTTAGCCAATCAAGGCACGGGGATTTCGAGTAGTCCATTTGCATACATGACACTAGCAGGTTTGAAATGCCATCTATAAAACATGAAACACCACAAGATGAAGACTTAATTAAGAAGATACTAAATGGATAGACTTGGAAATAGATAGACTTACGCTGAAAATCAAATGCAAAGAAGATACAGAATATTATCAAACATGGCACTTCCTTTATTAGCGGTTGGAAAAAAGGGGTAAAGGAATGTAATTCATATTTGTTATGAATTAATAAAAGTGCTTAAATAAAGATTATTAAAACCTTTAGAAAAGTGCAGGGTTCTAGCCCTGCACTTCTGATTGGCCGATAATAGCGATATCGGATTGCTCCGTTCAGGAGAATCTGATTGGCTATTAGCAGGCCTCTTTCATTGGTTAAGGGAGCTAGCGCTTCACGTTTCTTATTGGTTACTTGATCAGTAGCTTGCCTATAAAAAGGGCTGTTGCTGCCATAGTTTTTGCTCTGTTCCACAATGTTAAATAAAGAGTTGAAGTTCACTGCTCATCGTCTCGTCTCCACTTCTTGCGCCCATGCGCAGAACTTAACAGTATTGTTCATCAGACAAAATAACCCACAGGAGAGGCTTATTTCCTGAAGGCCTCTGGAGCTGCGGACAGAACTCTGCATCGATCCTGAAGGCTGCAGAGGCCTTATTCTGTATCTTAAACTACCCTTTTAGGCTTCGTTCTTTCTTATCTGTATCAAATGGGGATTTCTGTGTTTCTTGGTATGAATGTGTGTCTGTATGTGTGTAAATATATGTGTATACATGTGCGTAAATGTTTTGTTGAGGCCTTCAGGTAAGCCTTGCCAGCTGCAGAAGAAGACGTTCTTGAAGGCCTCGGATAGTGAAAAGGATGCCGAGGGCAATGTGTGCAAGGGAGGTTAGTCAATGGATGATATCCCCCGAAAATAAGACCTGGTGCTTTTTTTTGGTGGCCAAAAACATATAAGACAGGGTCTTATTTTCGTGGAAACACGGTATTTAAACATTGTATTTGACTCAAAAAGAGCAAATGTCCATCAAAGAGGCATTGATAAGAAGAAAAGTCCAGTGTGGTCACATCCTTAAGAATACTTGAAGATTATATAAAACCATCACAAACCGGAAGAATGTGAAACTCAAAGGAAGAAATAATAGAAAGAAAATGACTTATGACCATTTTTCACACTTAATGATCATGGCAGGGTGATCCAAATTCAGACGCTTGGCAACTGACTCGTATTTATGACGGATGCAATGTCCCGGAGTCATGTGATCCCCCTTTTGTGACCAACAAAGACAAGGGGGAAGCCAGATTCCACTTAGCAACGGTGGCAAGAACAGTCATAAAATGGGGCAAAACTCACTGTACAAATGTCTTCCTTAATAACAGAAATTTGGGACGCATTTCTGGTAAGTCGAGGAATACCTGAATTCACACACACACACACAAGAAACAGTGTGTATATATTTAAACATCATATTTGACTTGAAAAGAGCAAATATCCATCAAGGAGGCTTTGATAAGAAGAAACTGGAAGCATGTGAAACTCAAAGGAGGAAATAATAGAGAGAAAAAATATTCTACGGAGTCATATGAGCGGGTGTCTTATGTCAAGAAACGGGACTCAGAACAATACTGGAGATTAATATTTATAGTCCGAAGAAAGCCAAAGAAAAGATGGATTTTTTTAAAAGTCATGAGAAGTTTGCAGGATGATCCAAGAGGTCGCAAGAGCTTTTCAAACAGTGAATTTCAACTCCCATCTGAAGTATGATATTTTTATTTTAGGCTTGGCTATTATTTTTTTAACATCATCGACATTATATCATGAAATTTTAAAATGCAAAATAGCTAGTCCTCGACTTACAGCAGTTCATTTAGAGACCATTCCAAGCAACTGTGTTACTGAAGAGAGCGACGTGACCGTTATTCACACACTTAAGGCCCCATTGGAGGATCCCCGTGGTCAACTGATCAAAATTCGGACACTTGGCAAGCGACTCGTAGTTATGACAGTTGCGCAGCGTCCCCGGGATCACGTGATCTGCTTTTGTGACCTCCTGACAAGCATAGTGAACAGGGAAGCCAGATTCACTTAACGACTGTGTGACTAAATGTAACAACTGCAGGGATTCACTTAAGCGACGGTGGCAAGGAAAGTCATAAAGTGGGGGCAAAAAAAAAATCATCGTGTCACAAATATTCCACTTACCAACAGAAAATTTGGGCTCAACTGTGGGCGTAAGTTGAGGGTGACCTGAATTGCCATGGTTCTCGCAAAGGGTTGACCCAAATAAGTCTACAAGGAAATCCCCCACCCCATTTTCCTACGGATCGATCATTCTTTATTTGGGATCCCAGGATACCGCCTCCAGCTCCGTTCTCAGGGGAAGAGAGAGAGAGAGAGAGAGAGACTTTTGGCTTCATGCAAGGAAAATAGCAGAAGCAGCCAAAGTCTTTCTTTCTCTCCCCCCAAACTCCGCCAGAAATGAGTCTTTGCCGGCGCATCCTCTTGGAGCAGGAGGCCTTGCAGGGTCCCAAAAACTCATTTCTGATGGAGTTTGGGGGAGGGAAAGAAAGACTTTGGCTGCTTTCTTTGTGTGAAGCCAAAAGCAGAAGAAGAAAGAAGCGGAAAGAAGCAGCCCGGTGGCCAGGCGAGGTGCGTGGGGCGAGAGGGACAAGTCCCCCCCTCCACCCTTTCCCCCCTTCCCTTACTCCCTCGTGTTGTTCGCAATGCAGCACAAGCCTTGTGTTCCCATGGTCCATGTGAACGGCGCGCCTGTTAAGTTCTGCGCATGGGCGCAAGAAGTGGAGACGAGACGATGAACAGTGAACTTCAACTCTTTATTTAACATGGTGTAACAGAGCAAACCTACGGCCGCAACGGCCCCTTTATATAGGCAAGCTTTTGATTAAACTGCCAATGAGAAACGGGAAGCGTTAGCTCCCTTAACCAATGAGAGAAGATTGTTAATAGCCAATCAGATTCTCCTGAATGGACCAATCTGATGTTGCTATTATCGGCCAATCAGAAGTGCAGGGCCAGGACCCTGCACTTTACTTTAAGGTTTTAATAATCTTTATTCAAGCACTTTCATTAATTCACAACACCCCTTCCCCCCGGGTTCCGTTTGAGGGGTGCGGTGACATAGTCTTTGAAGTAGGCAGGTTGTTTTGATTGTCTATTCGATTTACGTTGTACTCCCGGTATTTGTCTATAGTCTTGTTGGGGTAGAATGTTATCTGGTGAACAGGGTGCCTCCGGTTCTTCATCTAAAGTTTCGTTGCCGCTAATGTCCTCGGTGTCCCTTTGAGGCAAGCTTACCCCTGTCCCCGATCCTTCTTCACGTGTTGTGGCTGAATGGTCATTTCTTCCGCTTGTGCTTTCTGCCGTTTTGAACTCAGCTTCCTTGGCATCTCCTCCCCCCTCAGTTTGGAAATCACTGGAATCGCAGACCCCAGACTGCAGCCTTGAACGCAGCTGATCAATATGGCGCTTCCATATTCTTTCGTCGCGACATTTTACTCGGTACGATCTGGGTCCGGTCACTTGGATTACAGTTGCCTCGACCCACAAGGGATCACCAGAAAAGTTTCTAGCGAAAACTAAGTCGCCTATCTGGAAATTACGGCATTTCCCGCTGGATCCGTGTGGTTTTTCAGGTTCGTACGATGGGTGTAGTCGGTTGAGGTAGGAACGGAGCTTTCATCCCATCAACAACTCAGCCGGAGTTTTGTTGGTGACGCTGTGCGGAGTGATGTGCTGAAGAAAGAGTATCTGGTTAATCTTATCTTCGATATCGCCATAGTCCATTTTATGCAGAGTTTTTTTTTTGATGAATTGTACCATGCGCTCAGCTCTTCCATTGGCTGCAGGATGCGCCGGTGAAGTTAGCGCATGGCGAATACCGTGGTCCGCCAGATACTGTTCAAAGGAAAGCGCGGTAAACTGGGGGCCGTTGTTGGATACCAGAACGTCTGGTAGTCCGTGTGTTGCGAATAATCTGTCCAATTTCTTGATGACTGATTCGGTTGTTGTACTTTTCATTTCATGGATTTCAAGCCAGTTCGAGTAGGCATCCACCGTTAATAGGAATGTGTGTCCTTTGGTAGGTCCCGCAAAGTCAAGATGAATACGGGACCATGGTCCCCTGGGTGTTTCCCATTCTGTCGGGGTTGCTTTCGGTGGGGCATTGCTAACTTCCTGGCATTTGTAACAAGTCTTTATCCAGGCTTCGATCTGCTTGTCGATGCCCGGCCACCACGCGTAGCTTCGTGCGAGCGCTTTCATGTGCACGATGCCAGGGTGACCCTCGTGCAAGGTTTTTAGTATTGCTCGTTGTAGCCGCTCTGGGACAATGACTCTATCTCCCCAAATGATGCAGCCCTTCTGGGAAAACAGTTCCGTCTGTTGATTTTTGAAGGGAACGTAGTTGTCAGGGATTTGGTCCAATGGCCATCCACGGTCTACCCAGCTGAGGACTCAAGCCAAAATGGAATCGCATTTGGTTTTGATCGCGATATCTCGAGCTGTCAGCAGCAGTGATTGAAGTGTCTCGATCTGAAGTGTTGTGACGGTCGGAGCTGGGTCGTCAACAGTTTCCGGAAGTGGTGCACGGCTCAATGCGTCAGCGTGGGGAATGGCTTTCCCCGGGCGGTGTTGCAACTTATAATTATATGCAGCCAAGAATTCTGACCAAGTCATTCTGGAAGATAATATATAAGGGGTTGGCTTATTTCCTGCTATTATCCCCAGTAAAGGTTTGTGGTCAATAACTATAGTAAAAACTCGCCCATAAATATATTCATGAAATTGTTTAACAACAGATACAATAGCAAGGGCTTCTTTATCAATTTGACTATAGTTGCGTTCTGCTTTTGATAGTGTCTTTGAAAAATAGGCAACAGGGGCTTCACTACCATTTGGTAACACGTGGCTCAAAATGGCACCCACTCCAAACGGTGATGCATCATATGTAATCATTAAAGGCAAAGTCTCGTTATACTGCATCAAAACAGCATCGGAGGTCAATAAGTTTTTTACTTGTCAAAACACATGTTCCTCTCGGCGCCCCCAAACCCAGGTTGCTCTTTTGTCCAACAAACGATGTAGGGGTTCGGCAACAGTTGCTTTGTGAGGCAGGAAAACATTGTAGAAATTGATAAGGCCTAGGAAGGCTTGGAGGTCGGCCTTATTTCTGGGCCTTGGGGCATTTTTGATTGCCTTAAGCTTGCTATCGATGGGGTGAATGCCTTGTTTATCAATTAAGTACCCCCAATATTCTACTCTATCTGTACATAGTTGACACTTGTTTTTTTTTAACTTTGAGACCCGAGTCTTTAAATTTCTGGAGAACCAATCCCAGGCGCTCCCTTAGTATTTCTCGAGTCGGAGCAGCAATTAAAATGTCATCAAAATATGGAACAACGCCTTTTATCCCTTGCAATAGTTTTTCCATCAAGCTTTGAAAAATTCCCGGGGCCACACTAACTCCGAATTGGAGTCGGTTACATTTAAACGCACCTCGGTGCGTAACGATCGTTTGTGCCTCTGCCGTTTTTTTATCTACAGGCAGTTGTTGGTATGCCTGTGCTAGATCTAGTTTAGCGAAGACTTTTCCACCCCCCAGGGAATGTACCATCAGTACCGGGTAAGCGTTCTGCTGAAGGGCGTGATTCAGGGTGGCTCGGTAGTCCCCACAAATTCTTAACGATCCATCTGGCTTGATGGGTGTTACGATTGGGGTTTTCCAGGGAGCGTGGTCGGTTGGTTCTAACACACCCTGGGCTAATAATTTATCAAGCTGCTCGTCAATCTTTGGTTTAAGGCAAATGGAACTCGACGAGGCTTAAGGCGGATGGGAGCTATTTCGGGGTTAAGGTTAAATGATATCGGGGTCCCCTTGTACTCGCCTAGTTTATCTGTAAAGACGTCCTGGAATTCCTGGACGAGGGCCTCTTCCCAGTCGTCGCTGCTGGTTCGGTGAATGCCGGCTACTTCAATTCCAAGTGGAGCGAACCATTGGAGGCCTAACAAACTAGGCCGATCCCTGTCGACTACGGTCAGGGGTAGGGATGCAGTACGATTTTTAAATGAGACACGGACTTGGCTGGATCCCACAACTGGAATTTGATTTCCCTGATAATCCTTGAGTATGATTCTTTGGAATCTGAGGTCTTGTCGCCGGACGGTAGGGATGATTTGCTTGAGGTTCTTCCAGGAAACCATCGAGAGGGACGATCCTGAATCGACTTCCATCATGCAGGGCTGGTTTTCGATGGCGACTTTCACCCGGATCTTCTTGGCATCTAGTGATGAGGCGTGACCAATTGTAATGGTTTGGTATGCCTCTTCTCGTTTCGTTGAGTGGGCTAGGGGTTTGTTTCTGTAGGTGTGGTTGTTCCATTGGTGGTTCAAGGGTTCTCGATTTACAGGATGATTTCCTGTGGGTTGGCGATAGTTAGTCCCCCTCTGGGGCTGGCTGGGTCCTTGCTTGCTTCTACAGACTCTTCGATGTGGCCTCTTTTCCCACACACATGGCAGAGCGTGTCGAGGAATTTGCAGTCTGATCGTGGGTGGTTTGCCCCACAACCAGCACATTGGTACTGCAATCTCTGGTTACGTTGATGGCATTGGTCTCGTTCAGACCGGAGCCGGTTGACCTCTTTTTCATCTCTTTCTGATGATGATTCGAGGTCCTCGTGGTGGGCTGTCATTGCCTGTCCTTCTAGGTGAGGTGAGGCTTTGCTGGTGAGTTGGCAAAGTGGGGCGTGGGTGCGGCGTATTCGGGCAGCTGACTTCCTGGTTGCTTCTGCGGCAGGAGCGTCCACGATGGCATCTGCAAGGCTGATGTCGCCTTTCGCCATCAGCTTACTTTGCACATGGGGTGCATCTGGTCCCAGAATTATTCGGTCTCTCAGGGCTTCTTCGAGGTCGGTGAACCCACAGAGGCCTCCCAGATTCCGGAGATCCGCTATGAAATCTGCAACACTTTCGCCCTTCTGCTGATC
The DNA here is from genome assembly GCA_033807585.1 of Hydrophis major. Classification (NCBI taxonomy): domain Eukaryota; kingdom Metazoa; phylum Chordata; class Lepidosauria; order Squamata; family Elapidae; genus Hydrophis; species Hydrophis major. The sequence goes on along the minus strand of CM066331.1, from coordinate 214,188,598 downwards.
TCTCTGGTAAAATTCATGCCTTCTAACGAGCGTTGGTACGGTTGGTGCATAGTGGGCCCTTAGCAGGGGCTTGAGGACGTCCCAATCCATGGACTTCACTTCAGCTGGTTTCACTAGCGCCTTGGCCATCTTAAACACGGTCAGCCCGCAGTCAGTTAGGAATACCGCTCGTTTCTTTCCGGTAGTGACATCCTTCAAATTGTTGGTCTCCAGAAACATCTGGAAGCAATCCATATATGAGTCCCAGTCTTCTTGTGCCAGGTCGTATGGAGCGGGTGGTATGACGCTGCTAGACATGGTTCAGCCGTTGGTGCGTTTCAGCCACGTGCTCTGTTAGCGCTCTGTAGTGTTCAGTCAGCTCTGACGTCTCCACATCCCACCCTCGTCGCCAGTGTTAAGTTCTGCGCATGGGCGCAAGAAGTGGAGACAAGTCGATGAACAGTGAACTTCAACTCTTCATTTAACATGGTGTAGCAGAGCAAACCAACGGCCACAACTGCCCCTTTATATAGGCAAGCTTTTGATTAAACAGCCAATGAGAAACGGGAAGCGTTAGCTCCCTTAACCAATGAGAGAGGCTTGTTAATAGCCAATCAGATTCTCCTGAATGGACCAATCCGATGTCGCTATTATCGGCCAATCAGAAGTGCAGGGCCAGGACCCTGCACTTTACTTTAAGGTTTTAATAATCTTTATTCAAGCACTTGTATTAATTCACAACAGCACCCTTCTGTTCCCTTGCAGCCTGGATTAATTGCTTGGGGGGGGGGACATTTCTCTGCGGACCAACAAAATTTTCTCACGGACCACCAGTGGTCCCCGGCCCACCAGTGGTCCCCGGCCCACCAGTGGTCCCCGGCCCACTGGTTGGCGACCACTGAACTAGATGACCTCCAATGGTTTCTTCCTTTCTGTCCTATGTTTCTATGATCCTGGTGCAGATACCTTCAGAAATGATGGACCCTTGGAGACTTTCAGAAACTGGACAACAATTTGCTTAGAAAAGTATAGGATCTATACCATTTCAGACAAATGAAATCTCTTCTTAAAAATCTCTGTCGTTGGAGCAATTTCTGGTGGCAAGGAGTTCCACTGGTTAATTGTTCTCACTGTCAAGAAACTTCTCCTTAGTTCTAATTTGAATCTCTCCTTGATTCCATCCATTGCTTCTTCTCCTGCCTTGGAAAATATGTTGACCCCCCGCTCCCCCTGTCTGGGAGTTGAAGTCCACAAGTCTTAAAGGTGCCAAGTTTGGGGACTTCAGTCTTATTCTGTATCTTAAACTACCCTTTTAGGCTTTGTTCTTTCTTTCTTTTTTGTAAATTTTATTGGTTTTTAAAAAACAAACATAAACAAACAAAACATAAAAACATCAAATTTTTTTCCATAGGTATACAAGCAGTGTGTCGGGGGTTTTTTGTGCATCCATTTCGTAGTCTTCAGTTACAGTTACATTGCATAATAGCTCATATTATCAATCAAAAATTGAATAACCTAGTATCATTATTAATCAATCATTTGACTATAGTTTTATTCATTCGTATCTTACGAGATAACCATAATTTACTTCGTTTATTTTATAACAATTCATATTATCCTCCCAAATCTATCCTAAAAACATTTTGTAGATAGAATTTAAAAAAGCTACATCTTTATATATTTATTATTTTATTTATTTATTTATTTTTCTAAAAATCTACATATTTCATTATTGTATTTTATTATCTAACCATGGATAGAAAAGGTCTCAAATTTTATAAAATTGTTTATCCTCTTGTTCTCTAATTTCAAATGTCAATCTACTCATTTCAACACATTCCAATATTTTCGGGCTTCCTTCTTTCTTATCTGTATCCAATGGGGATACAGGTGTGTAAATATATGTGTATTCATGTGTATAAATGTTTTGTTGAGGATTGTTCTTTGCTTTTACTCACAAGTTTGCTCCTGAGTGCTTATTCACCTCTAACAAGTTATATGTTTAGGGATTAAATCCTGGTAATTGAACAAACATCTTGGCTAGGTGTTTCTTGCGGGAAATCTTTGTTCTTGAGATGTACTTCAGACTAATATGAATGGTGATTTTGATAATAACTCAAAGATTTGCGTCCAGGGAGGTAAGTTGTTAATTGGAGCAAATGGCAAGTGAGGTGGCCAAATATTTTAACAAAAGCCTCAACTTTCTTTCGGGGCTTTCACAACCAGCCTGAGTTTGTTTGTCTTTTCTGTTTTCCCATCCTGGCCTTTTGTGATTGTGCTGCTCACATCACCTGAGAGGCAAAAGATTGAATCTCAAGGGTGCATAAACTGGAACCCAAACAGAACCACAGTCGCATGGAGCAGTTGGCTTAGGTTGGGCTGGGACGCAGCGCGGAAGCGGACCAAAGGCTGGCTTTCCCAAAGGGGCATCGTCAGACACGAAACGTGGCCTTCTTGTTAAGCCCGAAAGGGGGAACAGTGGCCCTTGGAGGACTTGTGGACTTCAACTCTCAGGGTTCCTGAGCCTGCCTGGGTTCAGGTCCAGCCTCGGGTGGGGCTCAGCAGGTAATCTGGGGGAGTCCCTGGGAAAGGATCAACTTCCTTGAAAAAAGGGAGCTGGCTGTTAGGTGCCCAGCTCAAGGCCATGAGAGTAGGGAGAAGGGGAACCAGATGGAAACGCTTCAGAATTGGACTGCAAGGTGGCAGGGGAGGGAGGGAGGGAGGGAGAGAGGAGAAAGGGAGGGACCGAGGAAGAAGGGAGGGAGAGGAGGAAAAAGGGAGGGGGGGGAAGAAGAAGAGAGGGAGGGAGGGAGGGAGGGAGAGAGGAGAAAGGGAGGGACCGAGGAAGAAAGGAGGGAGAGGAGGAAAAAGGGAGGGAGGGGGGAAGAAGAAGAGAGGGAGAGAAGGAGGAAAAAGGGAGGGAGGGGGGAGGAAGAAGGGAGGGAGGGAGGGAGAGAGGAGAAAGGGAGGGACCGAGGAAGAAGGGAGGGAGAGAAGGAGGAAGAAGGGAGGGAGGGAGGGAGGAAGAAGGGAGGGAGAGAAGGAGGAAAAAGGGAGGGAGGGGGAGGAAGAAGGGAGGGAGGGAGGGAGGGAGGGAGGGAGGAAGAAGAGAGGGAGGGAGGGAGAGAGGAGAAAGAGAGGGACCGAGGAAGAAGGGAGGGAGAGAGGGAGGAAAAAGGGAGGGAGGGAGGGAGCTAGGAGAAAGGGAGGGACCAAGGAAGAAGGGAGGGAGAGAAGGAGGAAAAAGGGAGGGGGGAGGAAGAAGGGAGGGAGGGAGGGAGAGAGGAGAAAGGGAGGGACCGAGGAAGAAGGGAGGGAGAGGAGGAAAAAGGGAGGGGGGGGAAGAAGAAGAGAGGGAGGGAGGGAGGGAGGGAGAGAGGAGAAAGGGAGGGACCGAGGAAGAAGGGAGGGAGAGGAGGAAAAAGGGAGGGAGGGGGGAAGAAGAAGAGAGGGAGAGAAGGAGGAAAAAGGGAGGGAGGGGGGAGGAAGAAGGGAGGGAGGGAGGGAGAGGGGAGAAAGGGAGGGACCGAGGAAGAAGGGAGGGAGAGAAGGAGGAAGAAGGGAGGGAGGGAGGGAGGAAGAAGGGAGGGAGAGAAGGAGGAAAAAGGGAGGGAGGGGGAGGAAGAAGGGAGGGAGGGAGGGAGGGAGGGAGGGAGGAAGAAGGGAGGGAGGGAGGGAGAGAGGAGAAAGAGAGGGACCGAGGAAGAAGGGAGGGAGAGAGGGAGGAAAAAGGGAGGGAGGGAGGGAGCTAGGAGAAAGGGAGGGACCAAGGAAGAAGGGAGGGAGAGAAGGAGGAAAAAGGGAGGGGGGAGGAAGAAGGGAGGGAGGGAGGGAGAGAGGAGAAAGGGAGGGACCGAGGAAGAAGGGAGGGAGAGAAGGAGGAAAAAGGGAGGGGGGAGGAAGAAGGGAGGGAGGGAGGGAGAGAGGAGAAAGGGAGGGACCGAGGAAGAAGGGAGGGAGAGAGGGAGGAAAAAGGGAGGGAGGGAGGGAGCTAGGAGAAAGGGAGGGACCAAGGAAGAAGGGAGGGAGAGAAGGAGGAAAAAGGGAGGGGGGAGGAAGAAGGGAGGGAGGGAGGGAGAGAGGAGAAAGGGAGGGACCGAGGAAGAAGGGAGGGAGAGAAGGAGGAAAAAGGGAGGGGGGGGAAGAAGAAGAGAGGGAGGGAGGGAGGGAGGGAGAGAGGAGAAAGGGAGGGACCGAGGAAGAAGGGAGGGAGAGGAGGAAAAAGGGAGGGAGGGGGGAAGAAGAAGAGAGGGAGAGAAGGAGGAAAAAGGGAGGGAGGGGGAGGAAGAAGGGAGGGAGGGAGGGAGAGAGGAGAAAGGGAGGGACCGAGGAAGAAGGGAGGGAGGGGGAGGAAGAAGGGAGGGAGGGAGGAAGAAGGGAGGGAGAGGAGGAAAAAGGGAGGGAGGGGGGAAGAAGAAGAGAGGGAGAGAAGGAGGAAAAAGGGAGGGAGGGGGGAAGAAGAAGAGAGGGAGAGAAGGAGGAAAAAGGGAGGGAGGGGGGAGGAAGAAGGGAGGGAGGGAGGGAGAGAGGAGAAAGGGAGGGACCGAGGAAGAAGGGAGGGAGAGGAGGAAAAAGGGAGGGAGGGGGGAAGAAGAAGAGAGGGAGAGAAGGAGGAAAAAGGGAGGGAGGGGGGAGGAAGAAGGGAGGGAGGGAGGGAGAGAGGAGAAAGGGAGGGACCGAGGAAGAAGGGAGGGAGGGGGAGGAAGAAGGGAGGGAGGGAGGAAGAAGGGAGGGAGAGGAGGAAAAAGGGAGGGAGGGAGGGAGGAAGAAGGGAGGGAGGGAGGGAGCTAGGAGAAAGGGGAGGGACCGAGGAAGAAGGGAGGGAGAGGAGGAAAAAGGGAGGGAGGGGGGAGGAAGAAGGGAGGGAGGGAGGGAGAGAGGAGAAAGGGAGGGACCGAGGAAGAAGGGAGGGAGAGGAGGAAAAAGGGAGGGAGGAAGGAAGGAAAAAGGGAGGGAGAGAGGAAGAAGGGAGGGAGGAAAGAAGGGAGGGAGGGAGGAAAGAAGGGAGGGAGGGAAGAAGGGAGGGAGGAAAGAAGGGAGAAATGAAGGAAAGAAGGAAGGAGGTAGCGAAGGATAGATAGAAAAAGAAAGAAAGAAAGAAAGAAAGAAAGAAAGGAGGGAGAGAGAGAGAAAAGGAAGGAAAGAAAAAAAGAAAGAAGAGAGGAAGGAAGGAAGGAAGGAAAGAAGGAAGGAAAAAAGAAAGAAGAGAGGAAGGAAGGAAAGAAGGAAAGAAGGAAGGAAGGAGGTAGAGAGGAACAGACAGAGAAAGAAAGAAAGAAGAGAGGGAGGGAGGGATGGGTTGACTCTGATTCCCAGAATTCCCCAGCCAGCCTGTTTCTTTTGGGCACTTCCTCCTTCCCAGGTACCCCCTTTCCCTGCAGGCGGCCTTTCCAAGGAGGCCAATGGGACACCCACCCAGCCCCCCTTTGCATTCAGCTCCAATTCAGGGTCTCCCATTCGAGTCCTGGCCAGGTGCAACCCGGTTCAGCCCACTTGAGCTCCTCCAGCCAGGATCGCAACTAGCCGGATTGGGAAAGACGCCCTGAAGGCCAGCTCAGCTTTTCAGGGAGGGTGTGTGTCTCTGCTCATAGATGCCATCTTGACTCTTCTGACCACCCTGGGGGCACCCCTGGCCCAGGCAAGCTCCGAGTGGCCTTCCTTCCTATCTTCTTTCTTTTTTTCCTTCCTTCCTTCCTTCCTTTTCTATCTATCCCTTCCTCCCTCCTTTCCTACCTGCTTTCTCCTTCCCTTGTCTGTCTGTCTTTCTTTCTTTCTCTCTTTCTTTCTCTCTTCTTTCTTACTCTCTCTCTCTTTCTTTCTTTCTCACCCTCTCTCTCCTTCTTTCCTTCCTTCCTTTTCTATCTATCCCTTCCTCCCTCCTTTCCTACCTGCTTTCTCCCTCCCTCGTCTTCCTTCCTTCCTTCCTTCCTTCCTTCCTTCCTTCCTTCCTTCCTTCCTTCCTATCTCCCTTTCCTCCCTCTTTCTTTCTTCTTTCCTTTTTCTTTCTTTCTCCCTCTCTCTCCTTCCTTCTTTTTCTATCTATCCCATCCTCCCTCCTTTCCTCCCTGCTTTCTCCCTCCCTCGTCTTCCTTCCTTCCTTCCTTCCTTCCTTCCTTCCTTCCTTCCTTCCTTCCTTCCTTCCTTCCTTTCTCCCTTTCCTCCCTTTCTTTCTTTCTTTCTTTCTTTCTTTCCTTTTTCTTTCTTTCTCCCTCTCTCTCCTTCCTTCCTTTTCTATCTATCCTTTCCTCCTTCCTTTCCTCCCTGCTTTCTCCCTCCCTTGTCTTCCTTCCTTCCTTCTTTCCTTCCTTTCTTTCCTTCTTTCTTTCTCCCCCCTCTCTCTCCTTCCTTCCTTCCTTTTCTATCTATCCCTTCCTCCCTCCTTTCCTCCCTGCTTTCTCCCTCCCTCGTCTTCCTTCCTTCCTTCCTTCCTTCCTTCCTTTCTCCCTTTCCTCCCTCTTTCTTTCTTTCTTTCCTTTTTCTTTCTTTCTCCCTCTCTCTCCTTCCTTCCTTTTCTATCTATCCTTTCCTCCTTCCTTTCCTCCCTGCTTTCTCCCTCCCTTGTCTTCCTTCCTTCCTTCTTTCCTTCCTTTCTTTCCTTCTTTCTTTCTCCCCCCTCTCTCCTTCCTTCCTTCCTTTTCTATCTATCCTTTCCTCCCTCCTTTCCTACCTGCTTTTTCCCTCCCTTGTCTTTCTTTCTTTCTTTCTTTTCTTTCTTTCTTTCTTTCTTTCTTTCTTTCTTTCCTTTTTTCTCCCCCTCTCTCTCCTTCCTTCCTTCTTTCCTTTTCTATCTATCCCTTCCTCCCTCCTTTCCTACCTGCTTTCTCCATCCCTTGTCTGTCTGTCTTTCTTTCTTTCTTTCTTTCTTTCTTTCTTTCTTTCTTTCTTTCTTTCTCTCTTTCTTTCTTATTCTCTCTCTCTCTCTCTCTTTCTTTCTTTCTTTCCTTCTTTCTCCCCCCTCTCTCTCCTTCCTTCCTTCCTTCCTTTTCTATCTATCCCTTCCTCCCTCCTTTCCTACCTGCTTTCTCCCTACCTTGTCTCTCTCTCTCTCTTTCTTTCCTTCTTTCTTTCTGCCCCCTCTCTCTCCTTCCTTCCTTCCTTTTCTATCTATTCCTCCCTCCCTCCTTTCCTACCTGCTTTCTCCCTCCCTTGTCTGTCTATCTTTCTTTCTTTCTTTCATTTCTTTCTTTCTCTCTTTCTTTCTTATTCTCTCTCTCTCTCTCTCTCTTTCTTTCTTTCTTTCCTTCTTTCTCCCCCCTCTCTCTCCTTCCTTCCTTCCTTTTCTATCTATTCCTCCCTCCCTCCTTTCCTACCTGCTTTCTCCCTCCCTTGTCTGTCTGTCTTTCTTTCTTTCTCTCTCTCTCTCTTTCTTTCTTATTCTCTCTCTCTCTTTCTTTCTTTCTTTCTTTCTCTCTTTCTTTCTTATTCTCTCTCTCTCTCTCTCTTTCTTTCTTTCTTTCCTTCTTTCTCCCCCCTCTCTCTCCTTCCTTCCTTCCTTCCTTTTCTATCTATTCCTCCCTCCCTCCTTTCCTACCTGCTTTCTCCCTCCCTTGTCTGTCTGTCTGTCTGTCTTTCTTTCTTTCTTTTTCTTTCTTTCCTTCTTTCTTTCTCCCCCCTCTCTCTCCTTCCTTCCTTCCTTTTCTATCTATTCCTCCCTCCCTCCTTTCCTACCTGCTTTCTCCCTCCCTCGTCTTCCTTCCTTCCTTCCTTCCTCCTTCCTTCCTTCCTTTCTCCCTTTCCTCCCTCTTTCTTTCTTTCTTTCCTTTTTCTTTCTTTCTCCCTCTCTCTCCTTCCTTCCTTTTCTATCTATTCCTCCCTCCCTCCTTTCCTACCTGCTTTCTCCCTCCCTCGTCTTCCTTCCTTCCTTTCTCCCTTTCCTCCCTCTTTCTTTCTTTCTTTCCTTTTTCTTTCTTTCTCCCTCTCTCTCCTTCCTTCCTTTTCTATCTATCCCTTCCTCCCTCCTTTCCTACCTGCTTTCTCCTTCCCTTGTCTGTCTGTCTTTCTTTCTTTCTTTCTCTCTTTCTTTCTTATTCTCTCTCTCTCTCTCTCTTTCTTTCTTTCTTTCCTTCTTTCTCCCCCCTCTCTCTCCTTCCTTCCTTCCTTCCTTTTCTATCTATCCCTTCCTCCCCCCTTTCCTACCTGCTTTCTCCCTCCCTCGTCTTCCTTCCTTCCTTCCTTCCTTCCTTCCTTCCTTCCTTCCTTCCTTCCTTCCTCCTTCCTTCCTTTCTCCCTTTCCTCCCTCTTTCTTTCTTTCTTTCCTTTTTCTTTCTTTCTCCCTCTCTCTCCTTCCTTCCTTTTCTATCTATCCCTTCCTCCCTCCTTTCCTACCTGCTTTCTCCTTCCCTTGTCTGTCTGTCTTTCTTTCTTTCTCTCTTTCTTTCTCTCTTTCTTTCTTACTCTCTCTCTCTTTCTTTCTTTCTCACCCTCTCTCTCCTTCTTTCCTTCCTTCCTTTTCTATCTATCCCTTCCTCCCTCCTTTCCTACCTGCTTTTTCCCTCCCTCGTCTTCCTTCCTTCCTTCCTTCCTTTCTCCCTTTCCTCCCTCTTTCTTTCTTTCTTTCCTTTTTCTTTCTTTCTCCCTCTCTCTCCTTCCTTCCTTTTCTATCTATCCCTTCCTCCCTCCTTTCCTCCCTGCTTTCTCCCTCCCTCGTCTTCCTTCCTTCCTTCCTTCCTTCCTTCCTTCCTTTCTCCCTTTCCTCCCTCTTTCTTTCTTTCTTTCCTTTTTCTTTCTTTCTCCCTCTCTCTCCTTCCTTCCTTTTCTATCTATCCTTTCCTCCTTCCTTTCCTCCCTGCTTTCTCCCTCCCTTGTCTTCCTTCCTTCCTTCTTTCCTTCCTTTCTTTCCTTCTTTCTTTCTCCCCCCTCTCTCCTTCCTTCCTTCCTTTTCTATCTATCCTTTCCTCCCTCCTTTCCTACCTGCTTTCTCCCTCCCTCGTCTTTTTCTTTCTTTCTTTCTTATCTTTTCTTTCTTTCTTTCTTTCTTTCTTTCTTTCTTTCTTTCTCTCTTTCTTTCTTATTCTCTCTCTCTCTCTCTCTTTCTTTCTTTCTTTCCTTCTTCCTCCCCCCTCTCTCTCCTTCCTTCCTTCCTTCCTTTTCTATCTATCCCTTCCTCCCCCCTTTCCTACCTGCTTTCTCCCTCCCTTGTCTGTCTGTCTGTCTGTCTTTCTTTCTTTCTTTTTCTTTCTTTCCTTCTTTCTTTCTTTCTCTCTTTCCTTCTTTCTTTCTCCCCCCTCTCTCTCCTTCCTTCCTTCCTTTTCTGTCTATCCCTTTCTCCCCCCCTTCCCTACCTGCTTCCTAGCAGGGGGCGGGGGAGGAGCCAGTTGCCGGGAAACGCTGTACACAATGGGGAGGGTAGCGGGGCGGGAGGAGGCGGCTGTCCAGCTTGACCGATTCAGTGCTGTGCTGTTCCCACGGGCGTCCTTACGGTCCGCCTTGCGCCGGGTCTCTCTGCGGTCCGCCTCCAGGTGGGTGCCCCCCTTCTGCGCAAGGATCGGGGGGGGCGAGCTCCGGTGGGGGGGAAAGGGAAATCCCCCACTCCTTTTTTTCTTTCTTTGCTGCCCCCCTCGGATCCGATCTGGTTCTGGCCCCGCCTCGCTCTCACGACCCCCGACCCATTTCGAGGGAAGCTTGGTTCGCTTTCGGGGTTCGGGGCCGGATCCAAGGACGTGGGGGCGGGGGGTCAGCAGCAGCCGGACGAGGGGGGCAGAAGAGGCTCCCCTGCACCCCAGAACTGATGACCTCTGCGAGCCCCCTGCCAGAGTTGGACCCTCGAGCCGGGGAAGAGGCGGCTGGATCTCCCCTACCCCCACCCCCCAGCCCGTCCCCTGAGAACGGCGACCTCCTCCGGCTTCCCAGAGCCCAATTTTTACAGATGAACAGAGTCGGAAGGGACCTTGGTGGTCATCTAGTCCAACCCTCCCCCGTCCGTCCAAGCAGGAGACCATTTCTGATAGAGGGCAGTCCAGTCCTCCTCTTAAAAGCCTCCAGGGATGAAGCTCCCGCGACGTCTGAGTAACAGAATAATAACAGATGAACAGAGCCGGAAGGGACCTTCGAGGTCATCTAGTCCAACCCCCGTCCACCCAAGCAGAAAACCTTGCACCATTTCTGGTAGAGGACAGTCCAGTCCTCCTCTGGAAAGCCTTCACCTAAATGCTTTAATTTTATCTTTTTGGCTAATAATGATATAATCTCATTAGCTTCATTATTAGTCTTAGTTATCAAAACAATATCATCTGTAAATAATAACAATAATGACACCGTTCCATTATTTTCTCTTTTAAACACACATGGATCTGCTAAACCAGATTTAAAACCTATATTGTTTAACTCTTTCACAATATATTGGTTCCACTCATAGCCAGATTGTTTCAATCCATAAAGACTTCTTTTTAGTTTCCAACAATCATTACTATTTACTTTATTGTCTTTTATAATAACTGGCTTTTGTAAATATATAGTGTGCTGCAATGGTGCATGCAGATAAGCAGTTTCTACATCTAAATGGTTAATGACATAGTTTTTCTTAGCTGCCCACACTAAAGCTGCTCTCAAAGATGTTGCCTTAAGACTTGGTGCAAAAACTTCATCGTAATCAGATGCAGTTTGATTAAATCCTTGAGCTACCAACCTAGCTTTATGGGTAACAGTCCCATCATTTCCAATTTTTATTTTAAATATCCATTTGCACCCAATGGATTTTTCTCCTGGAGGTAATATGGCATCTTCATATACTTTCATTACCTTTAATGAATTTAGTTCTTTTTCCATTGCCTTTTGACAATTCTCCTGATCCTTAGCAGGATACATCCTAAGTTCATCTACACCAGTTGGAACTTTAGTTAATTGGCAAACTATACTTGTTTGATACCTATCAGGTGGTCTAGTTACACGTGTAGTACATCTAGGTATTACAGGACTTACAGGTGGACTTTCATTAACTAACTCTTCTTGATTATCTAACTCTTCCTGATCAACTGTTTCTTCTTGTTCTGGTCCTATTTGCTCTTCATGGACTTCTTCTTTAATTGGACTCTTCTTATAACTAGTCTGATATTTTTGCCTTTTGTAGGGTTCAATAATTACTTTGTTATTTAAATCTTGCTCTAATCTATTCCATCCTACATGTTCTAGGAATTTAGCACCAGCACTGGTGTAAACTCTAGATGTACCTGGTTCCCAGAATCTATAAGATCTATGATTAGATTCATATCCTACAAAAAATAATCTTTTAGCTCTATGCTGTCCTTTGTGTCTGAGTTGTGAAGGGATATGCACCCATGCTGGTGCTCTAAATGTGTGCATGTAGCTTAAATCAGGTTTTGTACCTGTTGTAATTCACCTGTTGTTGAATTAACAACATTATTTAATATATGATTACCACACATTATTGCTTCTCCCCACAAATTGTCAGGTAATCCTGAATCAGACAACATAGTACGTGCCATTGATTGTAGTGTTTGGCCTCATCTCTCTATAAAGGCATTATGTTGTGGCCTATATGGTGCAGACTTTTTATGTTGAATACCTAACATTCTTAGTCTATTCTGTAATTTATTATTTGTAAATTCCATACCATTATCTGTTATAAGAGTTACTAATTTCTTTTTAGTTTTTCTTTCTGCAAATTTAATCCAATTAAATAGATTTAGATACGTTTCAGTTTTGCTCTTCATTAAATAGCAAAACCCATATCTAGAATAGTGGTCCATTGTACTTAATATGTATTGAGCACCTCCTACACTTGGTTTTTTCGGACCTATTAAATCAGCAAATACTACTTCTAAAGGCTCTTTGGTAGTAAATCCATCAACTCTATTAGCCGGTATGACCTTGCTTTGATTACAAGCAAAACATTGCAAATACCTATTACAAGGTTTCAAACTTATACCTTTAGATAACTGAAGAGTTTTCTTAAGCATTTTAAAATTTAAATGCCCTAGCCTTCGGTGTAACAAGTGAAACATTCATTATGAGGTTTCTTATTATCATAAACCGTGTTAGCCACCTCTAAACCATTATCATTTAAAACATATAATTCACCTCTTAAAGATGCAGTAATTTTCTTATCTTCTTTTTCAATTATGCAGTTATCTCCTTTAAAGGTAACTACATATCCTAGTTTAACCAAAATTCTGACTGAAATTAAATTAAACTTAAGTTGTGGTACATATAACATTTTTACATTCTCTTTTATAAAAGAACAATATCCTATACCTTGACCTTTAGCTTTCAGTTTCCAGCCATTGGCTAACAATATCTGCTGTGTACTCTGGGACATTTTAATAAAATTTTTGTTATCATTTGTTATACAGTGGGATGCTCCACTGTCAACCACCCATAAATTATTTTTTACAGCTCCGTTACTATACATGACTAACTCTAAATTTTTATTTATCTTTTGATGACTTTTAGTATTCTGGCCAGCGTTCTGGCGCTTTGCCTTTTTACAAAATCTTGCCAAATGTCCTCTTCCTCCATAATTAAAACACTTTTTAATTGCGTATGCAGTTGGAGATTCATTTTGAGGTTGCTCCCTCCTTAACTCAAGTCTTCTTCTGGCCTCTTCAATCAATCTGCCAGTTATATCAGTTAAAGTTAGGCTTTCCTTAGGCAAAATTTCAAGGGAAGTGACGTAGTTATCATAACTTTCGTCGAGTGAAGATAGAATTATGTAGACTTAGTGTAGTTCAGAGAAAATAAGCTCTTTCTCGTGCAGTTCTTGAAAAATGCTTTTTATAGAATTCAAATGACTAAGCATATCACCATTCGTCTGGAGATGCGTCCTGAAAAGCTTCCGTGTTAGATTTATGTGTGCACCAACGTTATCTCGAACATAAATCCTCTTCAGCTTCTGCCAACACCCAACAGCCGTTTGCTCTCCATGGATATGAACAAGTTGCTGGTCAGACAATGTTAGTCCTATTATGCAAAAAGCTTGTTCATTTTTCTGCATAAAGTCTTTTATCTTTTGTCTATCTTCCTCAACCTCTGGATCCCATTCTTCTATGTTTGGTGGATTTTCAATTATGTTCCACAGACCTTCTCTTCGTAGAAGTAGACTACATTTCATAGACCATGATACATAGTTTATTCCATCCAGCTTGGATATAAGGGACAAGCTTTGTAGATTGACTTGTGCCATGTTTTCTTATATGGATATAAAACTATAATTAATAAAACACAGCTATCTGTTTACTGTAACGTTTAACAACACAAACTCTCACTTTTTACATAAATCTGTTTTATCCTAGTTAAACTGACTTTGCAGCCTCAGGGCCCATAACCAGTGTTAAGCCTGTGTTCCCCAACCAGGGTTAAGGAGACAAGCTAAAAAGAATGTGCAGCGTTAGTCAGATAAATGAGTGAGATAAGCTTGTATGTTTGTAAACATACAGTAAAAATAACAGATACGCTTGTGCTATCAAAATATAGTTTATTCCACTTAGAGTTTTATAGCATAGTCAAAATAACAGCCCATTAGTCATGTATCATTTTAGTCAGTCCATTCAAGGATATTCAGTTAGCAAAGTCCGTGTAGAATATCCCATGTCAGTTCACTTACAAATCAGTCCTTTATCTCTCTCCCGTTCGAGTAAGGAAAAACTCAGTCTTCATCCAGTAATTAGGGATCATCAAGCCAGAGAGAGCAAGCTGACGTTCCTTGCTTCTTTTATGATGCTTTCACAACCACTCCCTTAATTACATTCCTACAGTTAAAGTTGCAGACACTTTAACTAACAAACCATGATAACATATTTATTATTTTACCTAAACCAGTTAGGGTAAACCATGTTATCCCTAACAGGTAAAGTGCCCCGCAACTTCCCGAAGCCGAGGTTAAGATCCCTCCGGCCCCTCTGGGCTGGGGTGCGGACGCCCCTCCCCGCCCCCTCCCAGCTCTGCACACGAGTTTCCCCCTCCCCTTCCCCGTGGGGGATCCCCTCGATGGGGGTTCCCCCACACCACGAGTGGAGGGTGAGGGGTGGGGCTGGCCGGCAGCGTCTGCCCGGGGAAGGGGAGGGTCTCCAAGCTGGACCTCCCCTCTCTCCCTTCCACTCCCCCCTCCCCCCAGTCCGTCCTAACTTTCCGCCCTTTGCCTTGGGGAGTGGAGCCAAATTTCGGGGTGTTTCGGTGCTAACCGCTCCCCAAAGGACCACCACTGTGCACGGATTTTATGGCTTTTCCTGGCCCCTTTGAGTTGGGGATCATAGGATCCCTTCATTCAGGTGTCTTCAAACGTAACAGTTTTAAGACTGGTGGACTTCAACTCCCAGAATTCCTCCTCCAGTCATGTTAGCTCAGGAATTCTGGGAGTTGAAGTCCGCCGGTCTTAAACTGGCCAAGTTTGAAGACCCATGATCTATTCTGTCTGTCTGTCTATCCTATCTATTCTCTCTCTCTCTCTCTTCTACCTCTTTATCTATTCTATCTTTCTCTCCTTCTCCCTCTATCTATCTATTCCAAGGGTCTTCAAACTTGACAGCTTTAAGACTTGTGGACTTCAACTCCCAAAATTCCTCCTTCCATAATTCCGCTCAAGAATTCTGGGAGTTGAAGTTCATAATTCTCAAAGCTGTCAAGTTTGAAGCCCTTGTCTTAAAGATTGAGAAACAGTGATGTAAGATCAGGTATCTGATCCAACCTTGGCCACTTTGACACTGGTGGACTTCAACTCCCAGAGTTCCTCAGCTAGTCATGTTGGCTGGGCAATTCTAGGAATTGAAGTCCACAAGTCTTAAAAGTGGCCAAGGTTGGAGACTCCTGCCTTAAGTTGATCCTGTTAAGCCTGTGTTCCCCAATCAGGGTTAAGGAGACAAGCTAAACAGAATGTGCAGCGTTAGTCAGATAGGCACACAGATAAATGAGTGAGATAAGTTTATATGTTAGTTAACATATAATAAAAATAACAGATACGCTTGTGCTATCAAAAATATACTTTATTCCATTATGATTTATAGCATAGTCAAAATAACAGTCCATTAGTCATGTATTGTTTTAGTCAGTCCATTCAAGGATATTCAATTAGCAAAGTCCGTGTAGAATATCCAATGTCAGTTCACTTACAATAAATCAGTCCTCTCACAGTTGATAAAATCAACTGTCCTTTCTCTCTCCCGTTCCAGTAGGGGAAAAACGCAGTCTTCAATTCCATCCAGTAATTAGGGATCATCAAGCCAGAGAGAGAACAAGCTGCCATGCCTTGCTTCTTTTATGGTGCTTTTACAACCACTCCCTTAATTACATTCTTACAGTTAAAGTTACAGAGACTTTAACCAACAAACCATGATAACATATTTATTATTTTACCTAAACCAGTTAAGGTAAACAATGTTATCCCTAACATATTCCTCGCTGCTCATCAACAACAGCCCTGCAAGGTAGGCTGGTCTGGCAGAGAGCAACTGACTGCGGTAACTCCATCAGCAGTGGGGACACTGTTAGGGATACACACCCTAGCAGAACGTGCAACGGCAGTCTAGCAGGTAGGCAAATGATGTGAGATAAACGTTGTTGTAGTTTACACTCAGTAAGACAGATACACTGTGCCAGTTAAATAGTTTTTTTTTATTCCAGCAAGAGTTATAGCATAGTCAAACAGTCCATATGTCATACACTACTTCAGTCCATCCAGGGATTAATCAGTTGCAAAGTCCAGTGTTGAAAAATAGAGGTCAGTAAACTTACAAATAATCAGTCCAGCAATATATCTCTTTTGCAAGTCAGAGATATGAAGAAAATCAAACCCCTTTTCTTCTCTCAGCAACAGCAGGGAAAAACACAGTAATCACCATCAATCCAACATTGTGTAATCACCATCAATCCAACATTGTCAGCTACTAGAGTAAAAAGCCAGCTAACAGTGAGCTCTCTTGTTCCCTCTTGTGGTGATTTTACAACCACACCCAAAATACATGTTTTGCAGTTAAAGTGATACACACACTTAAACTCACTAACATAGTTTATATATTATTTTTACCCAAACTAAGTTAGGTAACCAATGTTATCCCTAACAGACACCACCACATTTCTCTACTTCAATGTTTCTCAACCTTTAGGACAAGGATCTTCAAACGTGGCAGCTTTAAGACTTGTGGACTTCAACTCCCAGAATTCCTGAGCTAACAAGACTGGAGGAGGAATTCTGGGAGTTGAAGTCCACAAGTCTTAAAGCTGTCACGTTTGAAGGCTCTTGCTTTAAGATATGGAGACTTCAACTCCCAGAATCCACCCATCTTAAAATGTCAGGCTGGCTGGGGAATTCTGGGAGTTGAAGTCCAGACATTTTAAAGGGGCCAAAGTTGAGAAAGATTGGTCTGGACCAACCCTTTCTAGACTTCACCATCTGGTTGCCCAACCTGTCTGTCAAAGGATTAATTAATTAAATAATAGGCTCTCTTAATTATTTGATTCCTCCCTCCTGCCCCCCCTTCCCCGCCAAAGGAAAGGGAAAAGGCCTGGTTGGGGATGATGGATCGGACTCAGGCGTGCAGGAGAGGCTTCAAATACTCAGTGGGCCAACTCAACACTCAGCATCCTCCTTTCTTCCTCCCAGTACAGATCTACTGAAGAGTTAGCGCCACCCAGCAGAGATGTCCACAGACGTCTGGGTGGGAACGTGGAGGCCCCACCGGCCGAGAGGTCCAATCGCTGCGCTCTATAGCAGCCCCGGGCCCAAGTATGGACTGCCGAGTAATGTGGGTGAGCATCTCCCTCCTGGGCAGCCTTCTTTCTGAACATCATAAGGGTGGGATGCGAAAGAAAGGGGGGAGAAGAGAGAGAGAGAGAGGGATAGAAGGGAGGGAGGGAGGGAGAAAGAGAGAGAAAGAAAGAAAGAGAGAGAGAGGGGGAGAGAAAGAAAGAGAGAGAGAGAGAGAAAAAGAAAGAAAGAAAGAAAGAAAGAGAAAGAAAGAAAGAAAGAAAGAAAGAAAGAAAGAAAGAAAGAAAGAAAGAAAGAAAGAAAGAAAGAAAGAAAGAAAATTAATTGGTAGAAGGAAGGAAGGAAGAAATAGATGGAAGAAAGGAAAGGAAGGTACAGAAAGAAAGAAAGGAGGAAGGAAGGAAGGAAATTGGTGGAAGGAAGGAAGAAATAGATGGAAGGAAGGAAAGGAAGGAAGGTACAGAAAGGAAGAAAGAAAGGAAGAAGGAAGGAAGGAAGGAAGGAAGGAAGGAAGGAAGGAAGGAAGGAAGGAAGGAAGGAAAAGAGAGGGAGGGAGGGAGGGAGAAAGAGAGAGAGAGAAAGAGAGAGAGAGAGAAAGAAAGAAAGAAAGAAAGAAAGAAAGAAAGAAAGAAAGAAAGAAAGAAAGAAAGAAAGAAAGAAAGAAAGAAAGAAAGAAAGAAAATTGGTGGAAGGAAGGAAGGAAGAAATAGATGGAAGGAAGGAAAGGAAGGAAGGTACAGAAAGAAAGGAGGAAGGAAGGAAGGAAAAGAGAGGGAGGGAGGGAGGGAGAAAGAGAGAAAAAAAGAGAGAGAAAGAAAGAAAGAAAGAAAAGAAAATGGGTGGAAGGAAGGAGGGAAGAAATGGAAGGAAGGAAAGGAAGGAAGGTACAGAAAGAAAGAAAGGAGGAAGGAAGGAAGGAAAAAAGAGGGAGGGAGAGAGAAAGAGAAAAGAGAGAAAGAAAGAGAGAGAGTGAAAGAAAGAGAAAGAAAGAAAGAAAGAAAGAAAGAAAGAAAGAAAGAAAGAAAGAAAGAAAGAAAGAAAGAAATTGGTGGAAGGAAGGAAGGAAGAAATAGATGGAAGGAAGGAAAGGAAGGAAGGTAGAGAAAGAAAGAAAGGAGGAAGGAAGGAAGGAAGGAAGGAAGGAAAAGAGAGGGAGGGAGGGAGGGAGGGAGAGTGTGTGAAAGAAAGAAAAAGAAGGAAGGAAGAAAGAAAGGCTGAATGGCTGAATGAATAAACAAATGAACGAAGGAATGAATGAATGAACTAATGAAAAGGGGATTGGGTAGGGAGTTTCCAGGACTCCTTCCCTTGCTGTTATTCTGTATTCTGAATGAATGAATCTGACCCTTTCTAAGCTTTTGATAGGACTATATATATATATATATATATATTTAATCCATCCACCTTCCTCGCAGGGAACATTCTGATATTCAGTGGCACAAAATAAATGCCTGATTAAAAGAAACTATCCCATATTGTACCTGGATGCAATTTTTTTCCAAGCATTTGCAACCCAAAGAAAATCCCTGATTGCTAAAACAGCTTGTCTCTTCTTCTCAGGAGGGTGCACTGATGACGTTCCCTAGTTGGGTCATGAAAAGTCTGCAAGAAAATCACCCAGCTCAGAGAGCACCCAGGACCCCCGAGCCACCATTCTCCTCCTCCTCCTCCTCCTCCTCCTCTACACATACCCTCCTCCCTTGTAGCACTGATGATGTTACCTAGTTTGGGTCATGAAACGTCGGCAAGAAAACAAGCAATCTTAAAGAGCATCAAGGACCCCACAGCCACCATTCTCCTCCTCCTCCTCCTCCTCCTCCTCCTCTCCACCCCAGGCCCCACTCACTCCTGCTCTCCTCCTCCTCCGCTTTCTCCGTCCAGGATACCAGCAGCACGACCCCTCGCGCTCCCGGGCCCCGGCCTACAGCATGGGCAGCCGGCGTTTCCAGATCCTGGAGAGCTGTTCTCCCGGACCAGGCTACATGGTGCCCACCAACATGACCATGAGGGGCAAAGGGGGCATCCCGGCCTTCTCCATCTATGGGCGCCCCAAGGACGGGGCCACCTTTCGGACGCCGGGGCCAGGTCAGTGTCGCCCTCGGGGGTGTACCAAAAACCCTCAGGCCGCCTTACCGCACTTTGCTTGCTTGCTGACTGTCCGAAGCTATGATGCTGCTGGGAAAGAAAAGTTATGGCCGTGTTTCACACTTAGGACTGTTGCAGCATTTCCCCCAGGGGCATCTGATTGACATTTGGATGTTGGTCTGCTTCACATTTAACGACAGTGGCCGTGTCCCTGGGGGGGGGGGAAGGGTGGTCACGTGATCTTCCGATGAGCCCAGTCCGCGGGGAACCCGGATTCACTTAGCGATGGGGTTCCCATGGTGATTCACTTAACAAACATGGCAAGAAAAGCCATTGAATGGGACACACTAACTAAAGGTTTCCCTCAGCAGCATGAACGTGGGGCCTGGTCGGGGTCGTAACTCGAGGACCACCTGCATTCTGTTAAATTTGAGGAGAGGGGCTGTGGGTTTTCCCCTTTCCCCAAGGTTCCCCTCTGCCAATGGTGGCTAACCTGTGCCAAAAATTGTGTGCGCGCTTACACACTCATACTTGCTTGCCAGCACCCAGAAGGAAATGCGTGCCATCCCCAAAACCCCCTACACCCACCCACCCACCCCCGCTGCCCCCTAACCTGCACTGCACCTCACAGTTGATTTTTGGCCGGTGTGAGGCCATTTTTGGCCTCCCAAAGGCTTAAGGAAGGCTCCTGCAGGCTTCTGCAGGCTTTGCAGGCCGAAAACTAGGCCCATTTCATCATTTCCGGTATTTTCGGAAAAACAGGAAGTGATGAAACAGGCCTAATTTTTGGCCTGCAAAGCTTGTAGAAGCCTGCAGAAGCCTTCCTCAAGCCTTTGGGAGGCCAAGAAAGGCATCAAACCAGCCAAAAATCATCTGTGAGGTGTGCCCATGGGCAGTGAGGTACATTTGCCTGTGGCTCGCGTGCCATCGGTTTGCCATCATGGCCCTAAGCTGATCCCATGCCTGGGACCAGAGGGAATATCCCACTTTCCCTTCTGTCCACAGGGCGCTACTCTCCGGAGAAAGCCGGGAAGTTGGCTTATCCGAGTGCTCCAAATTACTCCATGTCTTCACGGACGAAGGACTTCCAGAATGAGCAGACGCCTGGTGAGCTGCGTGTGGCTTGGCTGCGTTGCATTGCCTTGCTTTGGGGTTGGGCTGGTTTGTGTTGTTTTCTCCTTCCAGGCCAATCCTCTCTGACCCCCTGACTCTCCCCCTTCCTTGCCCCCCCTTCCTGCAGGGCCTGCCGCCTACGGCCTCCCTCCAATGATGGGCCCCAAGGTGATCGGCAAGAGCTCAGCCCCCAATTACTCCATGTTTGGACGCAATGCCATCGGCAGCTTCTACGAGGACCTCAGCCGGGTAGGAGGACCCCTCCCGTCTCCTCCTCCTCTCTTTTCTTTTCTCCTTCCATTCATCTTCTTTCCATCTCTCCCTCCTTCTCTTCTCTTCTTCCTTCCATCTCTCCCTCCTTCTCTCTCCTCTTCTTGTGTCTTCTTTTTCACTTGCTTATTCCACGTCTTCTTCTCTCTTTTCTTCTTTCCTCTTCTCCCTCCTTCTCTTCTCTTCTTCCTTCCATCTCTCCCTCCTTCTCTTTCCTCTTCTCTCTCCTTCCATTCTTCTTCCTTCCATCTCTTCCTCCTTCTCTTTTCTTCTTCCTTCCATCTCTCCCTCCTTCTCTTTCCTCTTCTCTCTCCTTCCATTCTTCTTCCTTCCATCTCTTCCTCCTTCTCTTTCCTCTTCTCTCTCCTTCCTTTCTTCTTCCTTCCATTTCTCCCTCCTTCTCATCTCTTCTCTTCTCTCCCTCCATTCTTCTCTCCTTCCATCTCTCTCTCCTTTTCTTCCCTTCTTCCTTCCATTTCTTCCTCCCTCCTCTTCTCTTCTCTCCTTCCATTCTTCTTCCTTTCATCTCACCCTCCTTGTTTTCTCTTCTCTTCTTCTTTCTGTTATGTATTAAAATGGACTACTCGAAATCCCCGTGCCTTGATTGGCTAAGGCGCGGGGATTTCTGATTGGCCAGGCGAGCCGCGCCGATTGGCCCGATTGAAGTCTCCCGTGATTGGTGCAAACCAAGAGCGGGAGACTTGAATCGCTGCCATTGGCCGCGGCCGCCGCGGCAAAAAGGTATAAAAGCCGCAGGCTTTTTGCCTTTTGCCGGTTCGGTTCAACTATTAAAAATAAAGAGCTTTTACTGAAAGTCACCGACTCTGAGCTTCCTTTCGGACACGACCCTGGCGACGAAGGTGGGATCTCGCCCCTGAACCGAACCCCGTGTCCACCTAAGAACCAGCGACAACACTAAGATGGCAAAAATAGCACTGCCCGCTCCCTTCAACCCCGCCGCCGAGGACTGGGAATCGTATTCGGATCGGTTCCGGATGTACCTAGAATGTGCCGGCATGAAGGATGCCCCGGGCCCGCTAAAACGCGCTGTCTTCCTTACACACTGCAGACCAGAGGTCTTCCAGATGGCTAAGGCATTAGCCAAGCCGGCAGACGCAACCGCCATGGACTGGGACGTCCTTGAACCAATACTGCGGCGCCATTACGCCCCCGAGGTCCCCATTCTAATACGGCGCAACGAATTTTACCGCCGAAACCAGAAGCCAGACGAAAAATTGAGCGATTTCGTCGCAGAGTTACGGCGCCTAGGAGGACTCTGCGAGTTTGAAGGTTTGAACAGTCTCATAAGAGACCGCTTCGTACTAGGCTTATGGGATTCGATACTCCAGAGCCGACTTATGGCCAAAGGCGACATCAGCCTGGCCGATGCCCTCACCGCGGCAGCAGCCGCAGAAGCAACCCGCACGTCAGCAGACACCATGCGAAGATCTGACGCAAAGGGCGGAAACAACAACCCCGCGAGGTCGGCCGACACAAGAAACAAAGCAACCGCGCACTACGGCGATTACCAGTCAACCTCCAGCACGTCAGATGACGAGGAGGACATACATCGCGTGCAGACGGGACGCGGAGACCAAAGAAGCCGGAAAGGTCGTAGGTCGAGGACCAGCTGCGCCGGGTGCGGCGGCGACCACCCCAGGTCAGAATGCCGATTCTTTGACGCTATCTGCAGGCATTGTGACCGAAGGGGCCACATCGCTCGAGTCTGCCGCCAGAGGAAGACCCGCAGCCCGCCCAAATGGGAACAGCAAGACAGAAGAAGAGAAAGCTCCCCGCCCAGAGCCAGAGAGCGCCAACCAGCAGGTCGGTGGGACCAGAAGCAACGATCTCAAAGAAGCGGCGAAGGTCGGCGAAAAGAAGAAACCCACCAGACGGTGACCATCGGCCACGCCATCTCCGACGGCGCCAGAAAAGTACACGTAGAAGTCCACATCGAAGGCCGGCCATGCAAAATGGAAGTGGATTCCGGATCCTACCTTTCCATGATTGCATGGCACGAAATAAAAAAACTAGTGCCTACACTACAAAGAAGAAACGTGCATGCCCAAAAGATCATCATAAAAGACTATCAAGGTAATCGCGTTCCGGTAGTGGGCACCAAGAACTTCAGTATAACCTACAAAGGCCACACCGAACAACTACCACTCACAATAGTCGACCACGACCGCCCGAGCCTGCTGGGTCTACAATGGTTCGCCCCGCTTAACATCGCGCTGACAGGTGTCAACCACGTCTCCATTGAAGCTTGGGAACAGCGGCTAGTCCAGGAGTTCCAGGAGGTCTTCGATGGAGGCTTGGGCAAGTATCAGGGGCCCCTTATCTCGTTTGATTTAGACCCAAGGGTTCCCCCTAAGCGGCTTAAACCTAGAAGGGTACCTTTCGCGTTAAAGCCAAAAATTGACGAGCAGATCGACAAACTCGTCAAACAAGGGGTATTACAACCGATAGACCACGCCAGATGGGAGACCCCTATAGTGACCCCAATAAAACCAGACGGGTCCGTGAGAATCTGCGGGGACTATAAGGCCACCCTAAACAGCGCGCTACAGCAAAGTGCCTACCCAGTCCCAATAGTGCAACATTTACTGCACTCACTGGGAGGGGGAAAATTTTTTGCCAAACTCGACCTCGCCCAAGCATACCAACAACTACCTGTGGACGAGAAAACGGCGGAAGCCCAAACAATTGTGACACACCGGGGGGCCTTCAAGTGTAACAGACTCCAATTTGGAGTCAGCGTGGCACCAGGCATCTTCCAGAGCCTGATGGAACGTTTACTACAAGGCATCAAGGGGGTGGTGCCCTATTTCGATGACGTGTTAGTGGCGGCGCCAAACGAAGCGGAATTAGAAAACCGACTAAGACAAGTCTTAACAAAATTTAAAGAAACAGGACTTAAAGTCAAACGCGAAAAATGCCAACTTTGTACAGAGCAAATAGAATTTTTGGGCTACCTCCTAGACCGGCAGGGCATCCATCCTACAACTAAAAAGGTGAAAGCCATCAAGGAAGCCCCCACC
Organism: Hydrophis major; assembly: GCA_033807585.1. Taxonomy (NCBI): domain Eukaryota; kingdom Metazoa; phylum Chordata; class Lepidosauria; order Squamata; family Elapidae; genus Hydrophis; species Hydrophis major. The sequence continues at coordinate 214,165,456 of CM066331.1, read as the reverse complement.
CCGAAGTCCAAAACAGATCTACAAGCGTTCCTAGGCTTACTTAACTTTTATAATGTCTTCCTACCTCAAAAGGCAACGGCGGCGGAACCTTTACATAGACTCCTGGACAAGAAGGCATCCTGGACTTGGGGGAGACGAGAGCAAGCCGCCTTTCAAAAAACCAAGGACCTCCTCACCTCCGACGCCGTTCTGATGCAATTCAGTGAAACCTTGCCCTTAGCTGTCACTTGCGACACATCACCTTTCGGCGTCGGCGCTGTCCTCAGCCATACCCTCCCCGACAAAAGAGAAGCACCCATCGCTTTTTTCTCCAGGACTCTGACTAAACCAGAGCGGAACTATAGCCAGCTGGACAAAGAAGCTTTGGCTATAGTTGCCGTCGTTAAGCGTTTCCATGAGTACCTATACGGCCGCCCATTCAAAATAGTGACTGATCATAAACCGTTGCTGGGCATCCTCGCTGGAAACCGTGCCACGCCAAACATCTTGTCGCCCCGCATGACAAGATGGTCTGAATTCCTGGCAGCCTACAGCTACGAACTGCTGCACAAGCCAGGTAAGAAAATTTCGCACGCGGACGCCTTAAGCCGCTCGCCCTTGCCGGACTCTGACCCTGACCCTGCACCAACAACAAACACCCTGAGTATTGAGAATTTGCCCATAACCGCGTCTGACATTGCCAGAGAAACCATTAAGGACAGGCAATTGGCACAAATCTTACATTGGTTAGAAAAAGGCTGGCCGGAAAAAGACAAAGACGAGACTTTTAAAACATTCCGGCAGCGCCAGACTGAACTTTCACTGTTAAGAGGATGTATCCTGTGGGGTGATCGGGTAGTAATTCCGGACAAATTGCAAAAGAGGGTCCTAGAGATGTTACATGAGGGTCATCCTGGCATCGTCAGGACTAAAGCCCTGGCCAGGAGTTATGCTTGGTGGCCAGGGATGGACAAACAAATTGAAGCGTGGGTCGCCAAATGCCACCGGTGCCAGGAGACCAGATCCAGCCCACCCGCAGCACCTATCCGGGACTGGGAAACACCACGGGGACCCTGGTCCAGAATCCATTTAGACTTTGCTGGCCCCACAAATGGACACACTTTTCTAATCACAGTCGATGCATACTCAAATTGGTTGGAGGTGGCTGACATGAAATCCACCACCACAGAGGCTGTCATAAAAGAACTGTGTAAACTGTTTTCCACACACGGCCTCCCAGACGTCATCGTCTCAGATAATGGGCCCCAATTCACCTCCATCGACTTCGAACGGTTCCTGGCAGAGAAGGGCATCCGCCACGCATTGACAGCACCGGCGCATCCGGCGGCGAACGGTAGGGCGGAACGGATGGTCCAGTTTACAAAAAAGACCCTCCGGAAAATGGACCACGGGGAGATCAACGATAAAATCAACAAACTACTCTTCATACAGCACATCACGCCAAATACCACAACTAACAAAAGCCCTGCAGAGCTCCTGATGGGCAGGAAGCTGCGGTCCCCACTCGACCGTCTACACCCGACCTATAACCCGGAGCGGCCACCAGACTCCAGCTCCAGGTACCGGACTTTCGAACCAGGCGACTTAGTCTACGCCAAAAACATGACGGGGGACCCCCTATGGATCCCAGCCGTCATAACGCAAGTCACTGGTCCTCGGTCGTACCGGCTCCAAACCATCGATGGGCGAGCCTGGAAACGACATATCGACCAGCTAAGGTCACGAGCAATGACTGACCTCAACCCCCAAGACACGAACCAAGGGGGGAGGGAATACCCGGTAAAACAACCGCAAGAAAAAATAAAACTGAAAAACTCACCAGAACGCAGCCTTCGCGAGTCCCATCCGGAGAAGAGCCGTCTGGCCAACTCTACCGACTCGGAGAAGCCAAGCGGGAGCGGCGAAATCCGTGACTCAACCGACCCGGTAGGCCCAGGCGGGAGCCACGGCGAGAGAACCGGCCCGATCATCCAGCCGGTTCTCACAGAGGCAGGAGCAGCCAGAAAGATGACCGCTCCGGCCGAGAGACAACAAGAAAGTGAGTTGCGCAGGTCAACTAGGACCCGACGGAGCCCCGCCTACCTGCGTGACTACACCACGTGAGGGACCATACCAAGAGGGGAGGGGTGTTATGTATTAAAATGGACTACTCGAAATCCCCGTGCCTTGATTGGCTAAGGCGCGGGGATTTCTGATTGTCCAGGCGAGCCGCGCCGATTGGCCCGATTGAAGTCTCCCGTGATTGGTGCAAACCAAGAGCGGGAGACTTGAATTGCTGCCATTGGCTGCGGCCGCCGCGGCAAAAAGGTATAAAAGCCGCAGGCTTTTTGCCTTTTGCCGGTTCGGTTCAACTATTAAAAATAAAGAGCTTTTACTGAAAGTCACCGACTCTGAGCTTCCTTTCGGACACGACACTTTCCATCTCTCCCTCCTTCTCTTCTCTTCTCTTCTCTTCTCTTCTATCTCCTTCCATTAATCTTCTTTCCATCTCTCCTTCCTTCTCTTCTCTTCTTCCTTCCATCCCTCCCTCATTTTCATCTCTTCTGTTCTCTCCTTCCATTCTTCTTCCTTCCATCTCTCCCTTCTTTTCTCTTCTCTTCTTACTTCCATCTCTCCTCCTTCTCTTCTCTTCCTCTTCTCTTCACTTGCTTATTCCATGTCTTCTCTCTTCTCTTCTTCCCTCTTTGTTGTCTTTCTCTTCATTCTCCTCTCCTCTGTTTATTCTATTCTATTCTATTCTATTCTATTCTATTCTATTCTATTCTTTATTCTATTCTGTTCTGTTCTGTTCTATTCTTATTCTTTCCTTATTCTATTCTATTCTATTCTATTCTATTCTATTCTATTCTATTCTATTCTATTCTATTCTTTATTCTGTTCTGTTCTGTTCTGTTCTATTCTTATTTTTTCCTTATTCTATTCTATTCTTTCCTTATTCTATTCTATTCTATTCTATTCTATTCTATTCTATTCTATTCTATTCTTTATTCTATTCTGTTCTGTTCTGTTCTATTCTTATTCTTTCCTTATTCTATTCTATTCTATTCTATTCTATTCTATTCTTTATTCTATTCTGTTCTGTTCTGTTCTGTTCTATTCTTATTCTTTCCTTATTCTATTCTATTCTTTCCTTATTCTATTCTATTCTATTCTATTCTATTCTATTCTATTCTATTCTTTATTCTATTCTGTTCTGTTCTGTTCTGTTCTGTTCTATTCTTATTCTTTCCTTATTCTATTCTATTCTATTCTATTCTATTCTATTCTTTATTCTATTCTGTTCTGTTCTGTTCTGTTCTGTTCTATTCTTATTCTTTCCTTATTCTATTCTATTCTTTCCTTATTCTATTCTATTCTATTCTATTCTATTCTTTATTCTGTTCTGTTCTGTTCTATTCTTATTCTTTCCTTATTCTATTCTATTCTATTCTATTCTATTCTTTATTCTATTCTGTTCTGTTCTGTTCTGTTCTATTCTTATTCTTTCCTTATTCTATTCTATTCTTTCCTTATTCTATTCTATTCTATTCTATTCTATTCTATTCTTTATTCTATTCTGTTCTGTTCTGTTCTGTTCTGTTCTGTTCTATTCTTATTCTTTCCTTATTCTATTCTATTCTATTCTATTCTTTCCTTATTCTATTCTATTCTATTCTATTCTTTATTCTATTCTGTTCTGTTCTGTTCTATTCTTATTCTTTCCTTATTCTATTCTATTCTTTCCTTATTCTATTCTATTCTATTCTATTCTATTCTATTCTTTATTCTATTCTATTCTGTTCTGTTCTGTTCTATTCTTATTCTTTCCTTATTCTATTCTATTCTATTCTATTCTTTATTCTATTCTGTTCTGTTCTGTTCTGTTCTATTCTTATTCTTTCCTTATTCTATTCTATTCTTTCCTTATTCTATTCTATTCTATTCTATTCTATTCTATTCTATTCTATTCTATTCTTTATTCTATTCTGTTCTGTTCTGTTCTATTCTTATTCTTTCCTTATTCTATTCTATTCTATTCTATTCTATTCTTTATTCTATTCTGTTCTGTTCTGTTCTGTTCTGTTCTATTCTTATTCTTTCCTTATTCTATTCTATTCTATTCTATTCTATTCTTTATTCTATTCTGTTCTGTTCTGTTCTATTCTTATTCTTTCCTTATTCTATTCTATTCTTTCCTTATTCTATTCTATTCTATTCTTTATTCTATTCTGTTCTGTTCTGTTCTATTCTTATTCTTTCCTTATTCTATTCTATTCTATTCTATTCTATTCTATTCTATTCTATTCTTTATTCTATTCTGTTCTGTTCTGTTCTGTTCTATTCTTATTCTTTCCTTATTCTATTCTATTCTATTCTATTCTTTATTCTATTCTGTTCTGTTCTGTTCTGTTCTGTTCTATTCTTATTCTTTCCTTATTCTATTCTATTCTATTCTTTCCTTATTCTATTCTATTCTATTCTATTCTATTCTATTCTATTCTATTCTATTCTGTTCTATTCTATTCTATTCTTGTGTTCTTGTTCCTTTTCTTGTTCCTGTTCCTCTTTCTATTCTAATCTAAGGTCTCTTGCTCGAGCAGGGGGCTGGACTAGAAGACCTCCAGGGTCTCTCCCAGCTCTACCCCGATCGGTTGAGTGGCCTGCAGAAAGAAACTGGGAGCCCCAGCAGTTCATGGGCAATGCTAGGGAACCTCCCCGCGCCCCCCCCCATTACTGTCCAGCCTGCCACATTCGGGTGGGCCGGGTGGGTTGGGGCCCCTGTGGGGAGGGGGACATGATGGTTTGTGATGCTCAACCTCTCCTCTCCCACAGACTCCAGGGCCTTGCAATTACCGCATGGTGGACCCCAGCGTCTACAAGAACCGGCCCCCGCATTACAGCATCATCGCACGGAACATGCTCCCGGGGGACACCACCATCATCCCAGGGCCCGGGGCCTACAGTCCGGAGAAGGTGAGGGCCTGCATGGGGGGAGGAGCTTCTGCGGGGCTGCAGGGGGGTCGTGGGACACAGAGGGAGGGGGGGGCTGCTGCCTGACCCCTGACTCCCTTTCCACCGCTGGCTTCCTCGGCCTCTGCCCAAAGTCCTCGAGTTACGGCCATCCTGGGGCCTGCCTCTTCCTGAACGATGGTCACAAAGCGGGTCAGCTGCCTGGTTAATTTTCCTCGCCTCTTTCCTCCCCCTGGGCCAATATGGGGGAGTCCTCGAGTTACGGCCACAATGGAATTCTCTCCCCTCCTGGGCGTGACTCATGATGGTCGAAAAGCAGCTCAGCCCACCTGCTTCGTTTCCATTCTCTCCTTCCTTCCCCTCTGCCAATGCAGGGAGTCCTCGGGTTACGGCCACCATGGAATCTTCCCCTCACAGTGGCAAATCACGACGGTCGCAAAGCGGGTCAGCGACCTGCTTAATTGGACATCTCCTTCCTTACAATGCAGGGAGTCCTTGAGTTATGACCACCCTGGAGCCCTGGTGGTCGTAACTCCTGGTGGTTCACCTCCCTCCCCCGACCCACCCAATTTGGCCAACCTCAAGCCAACCTCTTCTGCAAGGATGGTGAGGGGGGAGGGGCAGCTTCCTAGCCCCCTCCCCTCCCCTTCTCCCCCCTCCCCACGCACCTCCAGGAATAACGCCACCTTCACTTGAGACTTTCCAGAAGAGACTGGACTCCCATGTGTCAGAAATGGTGTAGGGTTTCCTGCTTGGGTGGTGGGTTGGACTAGATGACCTACAAGGTCATCATGACCTTCCAGCTCTCTTAATCTGACTTTAATCTGACTTTAATGAACAAAAGGACCAGGGGAGACAGGAGAGAGTCTTCCAATATTTGAGGGCGGGGGGTTGGACTAGATGACCTACAAGGTCCCTTCCAGCTCTACTAATCTGACTTTAATCTGACTTTAATGAACAAAAGGACCGGGGGAGACAGGAGAGCAGCCTTCCAATATTTGAGGGCGGGGGGGTTGGACTAGATGACCTACAAGGTCCCTTCCAGCTCTACTAATCTGACTTTAATCTGACTTTAATGAACAAAGGGACCGGGGGAGACAGGAGAGCAGCTTTCCAATATTTGAGGGCGGGGGGTTGGACTAAATGACCTACAAGGTCCCTTCCAACTCTCTTAATCTGACTTTAATCTGACTTTAATGAACAAAGGGACCAGGGGAGACAGGAGAGCAGCCTTCCAATATTTGAGGGCGGGGGGGTTGGACTAGATGACCTACAAGGTCCCTTCCAGCTCTACTAATCTGACTTTAATCTGACTTTAATGAACAAAGGGACCAGGGGAGACAGGAGAGCAGTCTTCCAATATTTGAGATCGGGGGGTTGGACTAAATGACCTACAAGGTCCCTCCCAACTCTCTTAATCTGACTTTAATCTGACTTTAATGAACAAAGGGACCAGGGGAGACAGGAGAGCAGCCTCCCAATATTTGAGGGTGGAGGGGGTTGGACTAGATGACCTACAAGGTCCCTTCCAGCTCTCTTAATCTGACTTTAATCTGACTTTAATGAACAAAGGGACCAGGGGAGACAGGAGAGCAGTCTTCCAATATTTGAGGGCGGGGGGGTTGGACTAGATGACCTACAAGGTCCCTTCCAGCTCTACTAATCTGACTTTAATCTGACTTTAATGAACAAAGGGACCAGGGGAGACAGGAGAGCAGTCTTCCAATATTTGAGGTCGGGGGGTTGGACTAGATGACCTACAAGGTCCCTTCCAGCTCTACTAATCTGACTTTAATCTGACTTTAATGAACAAAGGGACCGGGGGAGACAGGAGAGCAGCTTTCCAATATTTGAGGGTGGGGGGGAGGGTTGGACTAGATGACCTACAAGGTCCCTTCCAGCTCTACTAATCTGACTTTAATCTGACTTTAATGAACAAAGGGACCAGGGGAGACAGGAGAGCAGCCTTCCAATATTTGAGGGTGGGGGGGAGGGTTGGACTAGATGACCTACAAGGTGCCTTCCAGCTCTACTAATCTGACTTTAATCTGACTTTAATGAACAAAAGGACCAGGGGAGACAGGAGAGCAGCCTTCCAATATTTGAGGGCGGGGGGGTTGGACTAGATGACCTACAAGGTCCCTTCCAGCTCTACTAATCTGACTTTAATCTGACTTTAATGAACAAAGGGACCAGGGGAGACAGGAGAGCAGCCTTCCAATATTTGAGGGTGGGGGGGAGGGTTGGACTAGATGACCTACAAGGTCCCTTCCAGCTCTACTAATCTGACTTTAATCTGACTTTAATGAACAAAGGGACCGGGGGAGACAGGAGAGCAGCTTTCCAATATTTGAGGGCGGGGGGTTGGACTAGATGACCTACAAGGTCCCTTCCAACTCTCTTAATCTGACTTTAATCTGACTTTAATGAACAAAGGGACCAGGGGAGACAGGAGAGCAGCCTTCCAATATTTGAGGGTGGAGGGGGTTGGACTAGATGACCTACAAGGTCCCTTCCAGCTCTCTTAATCTGACTTTAATCTGACTTTAATGAACAAAGGGACCAGGGGAGACAGGAGAGCAGTCTTCCAATATTTGAGGGTGGGGGGGTTGGACTAGATGACCTACAAGATCCCTTCCAGCTCTACTAATCTGACTTTAATCTGACTTTAATGAACAAAGGGACCGGGGGAGACAGGAGAGCAGCTTTCCAATATTTGAGGGTGGGGGGGAGGGTTGGACTAGATGACCTACAAGGTCCCTTCCAACTCTCTTAATCTGACTTTAATCTGACTTTAATGAACAAAGGGACCAGGGGAGACAGGAGAGCAGCCTTCCAATATTTGAGGGCGGGGGGGTTGGACTAGATGATCTACAGGGTCCCTTCCAGCTCTCTTAATCTGACTTTAATCTGACTTTAATGAACAAAGGGACCAGGGGAGACAGGAGAGCAGTCTTCCAATATTTGAGGGCGGGGGGGTTGGACTAGATGACCTACAAGATCCCTTCCAGCTCTACTAATCTGACTTTAATCTGACTTTAATGAACAAAAGGACCAGGGGAGACAGGAGAGCAGTCTTCCAATATTTGAGGTCGGGGGGTTGGACTAGATGACCTACAAGGTCCCTTCCAGCTCTCTTAATCTGACTTTAATCTGACTTTAATGAACAAAAGGACCAGGGGAGACAGGAGAGCAGCCTTCCAATATTTGAGGGCGGGGGGGTTGGACTAGATGACCTACAAGGTCCCTTCCAGCTCTCTTAATCTGACTTTAATCTGACTTTAATGAACAAAGGGACCAGGGGAGACAGGAGAGCAGCCTTCCAATATTTGAGGGCGGGGGGTTGGACTAGATGACCTACAAGGTCCCTTCCAGCTCTCTTAATCTGACTTTAATCTGACTTTAATGAACAAAAGGACCAGGGGAGACAGGAGAGCAGCCTTCCAATATTTGAGGGCGGGGGGTTGGACTAGATGACCTACAAGGTCCCTTCCAGCTCTCTTAATCTGACTTTAATCTGACTTTAATGAACAAAGGGACCAGGGGAGACAGGAGAGCAGCCTTCCAATATTTGAGGGCGGGGGGGTTGGACTAGATGACCTACAAGGTCCCTTCCAGCTCTACTAATCTGACTTTAATCTGACTTTAATAAACAAAAGGACCAGGGGAGACAGGAGAGCAGCCTTCCAATATTTGAGGGTGGGGGGGAGGGTTGGACTAGATGACCTACAAGGTCCCTTCCAGCTCTCTTAATCAGACTTTAATCTGACTTTAATGAACAAAGGGACCAGGGGAGACAGGAGAGCAGCCTTCCAATATTTGAGGGCGGGGGGGGGTTGGACTAGATGACCTACAAGGTCCCTTCCAGCTCTGGTTACCTGTTTAATCCCTTCTCCCCTTTCCTTCTCTTCCTTTCTCTCCTCTCCCCCAAATCCCACAGCACAATCCGCTCCGTGGCTTGACTTTTGGGATCCGCCACTCGGAATACGCGGCTCCTCTCATCGTGGACGTGGCGGATTAGGACACGGCTGGGAGGGCTGGACAAGAAGCCGTTCTTTGCCAAGTTTGGGTCTTTGGTCAATGCTTTGGGGTGGGGGCTGTTCCCCTGGGGGGGGAGGCAGGGAAGGGGGGGGCGTATTGCTGGGCAGGCACAGGAGAGGCTTGGGAGGGTCCTCAGACTGGGCTGGAAGGAGGGGGGGCCACTCAGGGACCCCCCCACCGATACCCCAGGAAGGTGGGGGGGGAAGGCAGAGGAGTCTGCAGCGTGCAGGGATGTCCCAGGGCTCCGGCCATTTGGCCAGATTGCTGGGCCAGGCGGACATTTTGGCCCTTTGCACAGCCACCATTTTGCGGGGGAATCCGTGGCACGAACCAGCGTCCGAAAGATTCATCCACTCAGCAGCCTCCTGCCCAAATAAGGTCGAAAAAAGTCAAGAGGGCGGTCTCCTTGCCGGCATCGACATTGCCCGGGGCTTCAACGGCAGCACCTTGGATGCTTTTTGCACCCGTTTGATGGATTGTGGCCCCATCCAGCGACCGAAGGAGCGGATTTAGTGGCCGGCATCCACTGGCCCAAATCGTACCACTGCGTGGCAATGGCACCATCGCATCTGCTCTTAGCTGGGTTGCAGCAGCTGCAGGCTGCGTTCTCTGCGGTTGTTCTAGAACAGCAAGAAGCGGTTGTGTGTTTAGCCTTTGGTTGTAGTAACACAAACGCACCCCCAGCGGAGGCCATTTTAGCCCCAGCGGCCGGAAGCACCCCGCAAGCCATGAGCCAAGGGTTGGTCCACAGAAGGGGCCTCCAAAGCTGGCCACTTTAAGACTGGTGGACTTCAATTCCCAGCTGGCTGAGGAATTCTGGGAATTGAAGTCCACCAGTCTTAAAAATGGCCATGTTTGGAGGCCCTGGATGGGGAATTCTGGGAGTTGAAGTCCACTAAACTTCAAAGTTTGCCATGTTTGGAGGCCCTGGCTGAGGAATTCTGGGATTTGAAGTCCACTGATCTTAAAATGGTCATGTTTGGGACCTGGATGGGGAATTCTGGGAATTGAAGTCCACCAGTCTTAAAAGTGGCCATGTTTGGAGGCCCTGGATGGGGAATTCTGGGAGTTGAAGTCCACTAAACTTCAAAGTTTGCCATGTTTGGAGGCCCTGGCTGAGGAATTCTGGGATTTGAAGTCCACTGATCTTAAAATGGTCATGTTTGGGACCTGGATGGGGAATTCTGGGAATTGAAGTCTACCAGTCTTAAAAGTGGCCATGTTTAGAGGCCCTGGATGGGGAATTCTGGGAGTTGAAGTCTACTAAACTTCAAAGTTTGCCATGTTTGGAGGCCCTGGCTAAGGAATAATGGGATTTGAAGTCCACTGATCTTAAAATGGTCATGTTTGGGACCTGGATGGGGAATTCTGGGAATTGAAGTCCACCAGTCTTAAAGTCCACCAGTCTTTGGAGGCCCTGGATAGGGAATTCTGGGAGTTGAAGTCTACTAAACTTCAAAGTTTGCCATGTTTGGAGGCCCTGGCTAAGAAATAATGGGATTTGAAGTCCACTGATCTTAAAATGGTCATGTTTGGGACCTGGATGGGGAATTCTGGGAATTGAAGTCCACCAGTCTTAAAGTCCACCAGTCTTTGGAGGCCCTGGATGGGGAATTCTGGGAGTTGAAGTCCACTAAACTTCAAAGTTTGCCATGTTTGGAGGCCCTGGCTAAGAAATAATGGGATTTGAAGTCCACTGATCTTAAAAGTGGCCATGTTTGGAGGCCCTGGATGGGGAATTCTGGGAGTTGAAGTCCACTAAACTTCAAAGTTTGCCATGTTTGGAGGCCCTGGCTGAGGAATAATGGGATTTAAGTCCACTGATCTTAAAATAGTCATGTTTGGGACCTGGATGGGGAATTCTGGGAATTGAAGTCCACCAGTCTTAAAGTCCACCAGTCTTTGGAGGCCCTGGATAGGGAATTCTGGGAGTTGAAGTCTACTAAACTTCAAAGTTTGCCATGTTTGGAGGCCCTGGCTAAGAAATAATGGGATTTGAAGTCCACTGATCTTAAAAGTGGCCATGTTTGGAGGCCCTGGATGGGGAATTCTGGGAGTTGAAGTCCACTAAACTTCAAAGTTTGCCATGTTTGGAGGCCCTGGCTGAGGAATAATGGGATTTAAGTCCACTGATCTTAAAATAGTCATGTTTGGGACCTGGATGGGGAATTCTGGGAATTGAAGTCCACCAGTCTTAAAGTCCACCAGTCTTTGGAGGCCCTGGATAGGGAATTCTGGGAGTTGAAGTCTACTAAACTTCAAAGTTTGCCATGTTTGGAGGCCCTGGCTAAGAAATAATGGGATTTAAGTCCACTGATCTTAAAATAGTCATGTTTGGGACCTGGATGGGGAATTCTGGGAATTGAAGTCCACCAGTCTTAAAAGTGGCCATGTTTGGAGGCCCTGGCTGAAGAATTCTGGGATTTGAAGTCCCCAGGTCAAAGTGTTTGCAGACCCCTGGTCTCTGGGGCTTAGAATGACCAGATGGAGCCTTGCACTGCAATGGACAGATTTCCTAAACTTCCCTTTCATTTACTTCCAGCCAAGTGAGAGGTTTGGGTGCAAATTGAAGGGTGATGGGACCATGTCTGTCATGCCAAGAGAAGAGAATATTTGTGGCTCAGGGCTGAACTGTGGGGTCCTTGTTGCTCTCTGAGCTTGTTTTTGGTTGCTTGCAGACGTTTCATGACCCAACTAGGTAACACCCCCAGTGCTAGAAGGGAGTGGAGGAGGAGAGGAGGAGGACTGTTGGCCCCTTGGTGCTTTCTCATCCGTTGCTTTCTTGCAGACGTTTCATGACCCAACCAGGCAACTTCATCAGGGCTAGAAGAATCAGAGCAAAAGGCTTCTAAGCACTGATGATGCAACCTAGTTGGGTCATAAAACGTCTACAAGAAAGCCACCAAGCTCAGAGACCATGGCTGGCTGGGGAATTATAGAAGTCCGCAAGTCTTAAAGTGGCCACATGTGGAGACCCCCACTGACTGAGGAATTCTGGGAGTTGAAGTTCACAAATCATAGTTGCCAAATTTGGAGATTTGCCTGGCTGGGGGATTCTGGGAGTTGAAGTCCACAAGCTTAAAGTGGTGAAGTTTGGAGACGCCCTGCTCTCGGATAATATCTGCTCCCTCCCACCCTCCTTCCATTGGAGCCTGAAGACCTGGCTCTGCCAGTTGGCCCAAAGTGCCAATGGGGCAGTTCCATACGTGAGAGGGGGGGCTTCTGAATTGATGGCAGAGTCCCCCCCTCTCCCCCCCCCATCATTCTCTGCTCTCCACCTCTCCATCTTTTCCTGATTGTCATATCAATGTATTATTATTGATCGTCGTGTTCTTTTCCATGGCTTATTTTGTGGCTCTATTTTTTGACTTCTGTCCTGCATTACACGCTTCTCTTGTCTTCCTTTTCATCGTGGTAAGCTGCCTGGAACGGCCCCATGGCAAGATAGGTGACCAATCAATCAATTAAATAAATAAATAGAACAAACATCCAGTTGTGCATCTTCACTTTTGGAGATATGTTTTGTTGTTGGTTTGCAAAATGGCTCCACATTGCACCGTTTCTCCTGCTAAAATTGTGCTCAACTTCTGCCACAGCGCAGACTGTCAGCCCTTCAAGGTAGGCCAGTTTAGGAAAGTAAAGTCATACAGGCTCACCCAGAGATGGGTGTTCAGCCAGTTCTGACCGGTTCTGGAGAACCGGTAGTGGAAATTTTAAATCGTCCAGAGAACTGGCCATTTCCATCTCTGACTGGTCCCGCCAATCCCATCGATTCTCTTCCTCCCATTGAGTCCTAACTGATCTGCTGGGTCTTCTTTGGTTGCCCTGCACAGGAGAATGGAGCTGGGGATAGAAAGGGAACTTACCAAATTTGCAGGTGATGCTAAGCTGGCAGGAATAGCCAACACCCTGGACAATAAGCTCAAGATCCAGAGGGATCTTGGCAGACTAGAGCACTGGGCTGTATCTAACAAAATGAAATTCAACATAGAGAAAAGGAAAGTTCTACACTTAGGCAAGAAAAACCAACAGGACACATACAGACTGGGTGAAACCAGGCTCAATAGCAGGAACTGGGAGAGGAATCTTGGAGTCTTAGTGGACAACCAGCTAAATAGGAGCCAGCAGTTTGCAGCCGCCGCCAAAAAAGCCAATGCAATCCTAAATTGCATTAATGGAGGGATACAATCGAGATCAAGGGAAGTACTAATCCCACTCTATGAAGACTTAGTAAGACCACACCTAGAGTCCTGCATCCAGTTTTGGTGGTCACACTACGAAAAATATGTTGGGACTCTAGAAAATGTGCAGAGAAGAGCAACCAAGAGGATTAGGGGACTGGAGACTAAAGCATATGAAGAACGGTTACAGGAACTGGGCCTGGCTAGTCTAGGGAAGAGAAGGACCAGGGGAGACAGGAGAGCATCTTCCAATATCTGAGGGGCTGCCACAGGGAGGAGGAGGAAGGGGTCGAGCTATTTTCTAAAGCCCCTGAAGGCCAGACAAGGAATAATAAATGGAAACTGAACCAGGAGAGATTCAACCTGGAAATAAGGAGAAACTTTCTGACAGGGAGAACAATCAACCCATGGAACAGAAGTTGCCCTCGGAAGTTGTGGGAGCTTCATCCCTGGAGGCTTTCAAGAAGAGACTGGACTGCTGTTTGTCAGAAATGGCGCAGGGTCTCCCGCTTGGGCGGGGGGGTTGGACTAGATGACCTACAAGGTCCCTTCCAACTCTGATTATCTGTTATCTACTGAAAAGCAGGTTAGTGGGGTGGGGAGAGAATGGGGGTTTTGCAGTATATCCTTCCCCTGCCACACCCACCAAGCCAGTAAGAACCAGTAAGTAAAAAGAAATTGAATCCCGCCACTGGGTTCACCCTACTTTTAGTTTAAGGTTATAATCCAGATAATCCTCAATTAGTGACTGCCATCGAGCCCAACATTTAGGTTGCTCGGCGAGGCAGTTACAAAGCGAGCTTTGCCTCATTTTACCACCTCCCTTTGCCACGGCTCTTAAGGGAATTGCCTGCCGTTGTTAGGTTGGTCACAGGTCAGTAAGCAAATCTGACTTCCCCAATGGCTTTGGCTTGTCAGAAGGTCGCAAAAGGGGATCGTGTGAACCCCCCCTTCGTCCTAAATAGGAGTCCGTTTCCAAATGTCTGGATTTTGATCACGTGACCACAGAGGTGCTGCCACGTTTGGTTGAAAAAAACGGCCGTCCCTTTTGACAATGCCGTCGTAACTTCAAAGGGTCCCTAAATGAGCAATTGTAGGTCAAGAATTCCCTGCACTACTTTCGTATCGCCGTATAAAGGTTATAATACTTGAAACTGGCAATGCCAGGGAATGCACTTCCATCCTCGGCCCTTTTATCTTCCTGGGAAGCCAGCAGGTCTGGTGTGAGGTGCTTTTTCGGATTATGGTTCTAGCCCAGACTTGGGATTCTTTTATCCGACTGTCGTCTCAGTTGCGGCTCTTCCCCCTTGTTGCTCAAGGCCCGTCCTTCTGCCCATCAGGCAGACTGAGCCCCTCTGAGCCCCAAACCCAGTTGGGTTGCCCGAATGTTCTGACCTAGGTTTCCCCGACAGTATGGAGCCAACTTCTCATCCCGATAAAACCCCTTTTATTTAGGTTCAAGGGAATTCCTCTCCAGAAAACAGTCTTCCAAGAGATTGCACAACGACAGACCTTTTATCAGACTGGGAGAGTTGCTAGGCCGATAGCTTCCAAATGCCATGCTGTACCCGAAACTACTTGGCGAGGAGTCACGACCAAATCTTCACCCTCATTAAATGAACTAATTGTCTCCTGCAACCTCCACTCCCCTTTCACTCCTTTTTATTCCCTATGGGAGGGCTCATTCACCGTCCACTTGTGCCTTTACTCCCAAGTCGACCCTTGTGTCAAGTATTGAGCATGGGTGAGAAGGAATGGAGACCAGCCTCTGAACGGTGAACTTCAGCTCTTTATTTACATTGTGACTTCTCCGTAAAACAACAGTAACTCCCGCCTTATATAGGCAACCCTTGTAACGTTTTAACCAATAACAAGCTAGGAACGCTAGCTCTTAGAACCAATAGGAACTCTCTGTTAAGGGCCAATCGGATTCCCCGGAACGGGCCAATCCGGTCCGGCCGCTTAACAGCCAATCAGAAGTGCAGGGCCAGAACCCTGCACTTACTCCAAGCTCACACTTTATTACTTATATACATACACAACACCTTGTTCCCTTTTCCTGGCAGTTCTGTGCATGCGCACACCGGGAACAGGCTCCAGCTATTCTTCTGCCCCGCTGTTCTCCGACTCTGAAGGCAGCTGATAACTGTCAGATGGCCCTGGCCCCATCTTTGCCTCCGATGCAGAGCCTCGTCAGAGCCTCCCCCCCCCAGACTCCAGGACTGGCCCAGCTCCTCCCCAACTTCCTCAATGTCCAAATTTTCTGCCAGCTCTGCTGGCCACTGGCAGGCCACAACACAGAAATGCTGTCAGGGCTCTGACATGCACCCCCATTCAAATCATAAGTCTCCAGCTGCATCTCCCAGAGTAAAAAAAGAAATCGATTTACTAGGAGTTGACATGTTGGTGTTTCCTGGTTGCAGCCAACTCTAAGGCACATCGTTCATTTCCCCCTTGACCCTGGTCTTCGCCCCACGCCCTGGATGTATATTCTCCAATGGGACACATCCATAGCCAAGACCCATCAATCATGCTCTCCAGTCATAATGTTGTGCGCCAGAAGCTTCGGTTGCCAAAGCGATTATCTGAAGCATTTAAGGAATGCACTGCTTTCCCCCACTGCCTTTCTGCTGGTCAATAAAAAAGACCAAAGGAGTATTTTTCCGTTGACAAATGCTTCTTTTGAGACCCCAATACCTGCTTCCCTGCCAGCAGGATATTTCCCACGATATTTGTCACCTCTTGGCAAGACAGGCAGCATGCAAGTCTAATAAACGCCCATTTGCCCACCACAGTTAGGTGAGTCCAGGGGAGAGGAGGCAGCAGTTCCTGGCACACCTTCCCTGGGCCCTGAAGCTCAGCAGGACCCAGACTCAGATTCTCCATGGACAGAAATCTGGGAGGGCCAAGACCCGAGTTGGACCGAAAGGAAACGTTCCTTGATCTTGGGCTTCCTCCTGCAGAGAGGAATGTGTTGGATTGAGGGTGTGGTGGTAGGAAAGGATAAGAAGAAAGAAAAGCACAAATTTTGAAATAGTGAAGGAAAGTAATCAGTGATGAGAAAGAAAAAGGAAAGAGAGAGAGAGAGAAGAAAAAGAAAGGGGGAAGGGAGAAAGGAAGAGGAAAGGGGAAAGAAAAGAAAGGAAAAAGGGAAGGAAGCAGAAAGGAAGGGAACAAAAAGAGAGGAGAGGAAAGGAGGTTGAAGGAAGGAAGGATGGAAGGAGAAAGGGAGGGAGGGAGGAAAGAAGGGGGATGAAGGGAGAGGGAGAGGCAGAGGGAGAGAAGGAAGGAATGAAGGAACGAAGGAACGAAGGAAGGAAGGAAGAAATGAAAGGGTTATGAAGAAGTGATTCTGGTCTCCTTAATAACAGCTACAAGTACATGTATAGTTTACCCTCTCTGTCAGCTGGTGCTCCATTCAAAATCCAAGAAAGAAATACTTAGACTCCGTTTATCAGAGAAAAGATATCTTTTACTGGAAATCAAGTGGTAGCAACAAAAGAATTCTGAATCTGAGAAAATGGGCGCGTAAATCACATATACAAAGTAATGGCAACGTTCCCACCCCCAATAGTTCAATTGGCTCCTCCAATTAAAAGTTGTGAATATCATCATGTGGGCATCTCCAGGTGGTGATGAGGCTTCTGTCTGTTGACCTTGGCATTGTTGGAATGACGAGGCAGTCGAGGTGTTTGATCATGATCAATTGAATCATGATGAAATTTATTGGAGTCTAGTCTTGCATTTATACACATTTTTAGTTATCCTCCAACATTGGTTAACTTTGGTGTTAAGTTTGAGCATGGGCGAGAAAGAACGGAGACAAGTTTCTGAACGGTGAACTTCAGCTCTTTATTTACATCGTGACTTGCTCATTTAATATCAGTAAAACCCGTCTTATATAGGCAAACCTTGTAACGTTTAACCAATAACAAGCTAGGAATGCTAGCTTTTATAACCAATAAGAACTCTCTGTTAAGGGCCAATCGGATTCCCCGGAACGGGCCAATCCGGTCCGGCCACTTAACAGCCAATCCGAAGTGCAGGGCCAGAACCCTGCACTTACTCCAAGCTCACACTTTATTAATTATATTGCATACACAACATTTGGTTTCTGCTTAACTTTCGTTACTGTTTAGCATAGTAACTAACACAATTAATTATCTCTAGTCAAAGTCCAACATATGTTTACTTCCTCTCTCTAATCCTCCTTTAGATTAGTGACTTTGTTTGCCTGAGTTGTATTTGCTTGGAAACATTCTTTATCTGAGGTTTGCCATCCAAGATTGGAACATTCCTGCAATTACAACTCTACATGGCATAGTTTGATAAAGGTTTGCAGCTGTGCATAGCATAGAAGAGAAAGCTAAGCAAGGAATAGAAACCTAAGGAAGAATGAACTTCCCCCCTTCAGTTTATACAGTAGTAGTTTGCAACACCTCCAGCTCACTTCCCATAATTTTCCCCCCTCCTCCCCCCGTTACTTATGACAGCCGAAAGATGCAAAGCAAAGGGAGAAAAATCTCGAAGGCTTTTTCTAAGGTTACAACACTTTCTTCTTCTTCTTCTTCTTCTTCTTCTTCTTCTTCTTCTTCTTCTTCTTCTTCTTCTTCTTCTTCTTCTTCTTCTTCTTCTTCTTCTTCTTCTTCTTCTTCTTCTTCATCTTCATCTCCTTATCTTTTTCTTCCTCCTCTTCCTCCTCCACCTCCTCCTCCTCCTTCTCTTCTTCTTCTTCTTCTTCTTCTTCTTCTTCTTCTTCTTCTTCTTCTTCTTCTTCTTCTTCTTCTTCTTCTTCTTCTTCTTCTTCTTCTTGTAATCTACCCTTTTTAATCCTCACATCTATAAAGCCACAAGTTCTTTTTTTTTTTTGTTTCAAGAAAGGAAGAAAAAAAAAAATCCACCAGGGCTTCCAGTCCCCAATGCATGAATTCTTCTCCTTTTTCTAGTAAGCTGCTGATCCAGTTCGACAGAGGAATGATGGAGTCTGTCATCTGCACCCCTATAACTGTCTGGTTTGGTTCTGCAACCCAACAGGACAGACAGAGACTGCAGAGAGTAATTAGGACTGCAGAAAAAACCATGGCTACCAGCCTGCCTTCCATGGAGGACCTATATCCTGCACGAGTCCAAAAGAGGGCTGTGAAAATATCTACAGACCCCTCACATCCTGGACATAAACTGGTTCAACTCCTGCCCTCAAAATGATGCTACAGAGCCCTGCACACCAGAACAACTAGACACAAGGGGAGTTTTTTCCCGAACGCCATCCCTCTGCTAAACAAATAATCCCCTCAACACTGTCCAACTATTTACAAAGTCTGCACTACTCTTACTATTAATCTTCTCATCACTCCTTATCGCCCATCCCCTCCCAGTTGTGACTATATCAGTGGTGGGATTCAAAACATTTTACTAGCAGTTCTATAGATGACCTATAAGGTCCCTTCCAACTCCGTCAATCTGTATTTAAAGTCACAGCATCTCCTCTCCTCTAACCCAGGGCTGGGGGTTGCCTCACTCATCCTGCGAGGTAGAACAGAATGACAAAGACCTCCTGGTAGGAAGCCAATTGGCAATCCTGATGCATCCCTCAGGGGATTAAAAATAACTTTCCCCTTTTAAATAACATCACCATCATCCTTAGCCACAAATTGCACGAGGGCAAAGATTCAGCATGTCATCACCAACAGCAAATGCCGCCTCTGTAAGGAGAAAGATGAAACAGTTGGCCATTTAATCAGTGGATGCAGCAAAATTTCACAAACTGACTACCTAGAATGCCATAACCAAGTTGCTAAAATCATTCACTGGAAACTGTGCCAAAAGTTTGGATTTGAGTATAGTAACAACTACTGAGAACATCAGGTTGAGCAGGTTCTGGAGAATGAAAAAGTCAAGATCTTGTGGGACTTCAGAATTCAGACGGACAGGCACTTGGCCCACAACACCCCTGACATAACAATAGTTGAGAAGAAAAGGGTCTGGTTCATTGACATTGCAATACCTGGTGATGCCTGAATTGTAGACACGCAGCAAGAAAAAAAAAAAGACAAAATATCAGGATTTACCAACTGAAGTTGAGCGACTTTGGAAAAAGAAATTGTGTGTTATTGTACCAATTGTAATTGGTGCCCTTGGAGCCATATCTAAAGGGCTAGCTCGCTATTTGGAAATTCTGAATTTATCAGACTTGAATACCCCAATTCTGCAAAAAAAAAAACCACCCTACTTAGAACAGCTGACATCCTCCGACACTACCTGAATTGTTCCTAGGTCCTTGGTTAGGACTCGAGCTGTTGAGCTACTAACCAGCCCCAAAGGCTGCGAATCTCACCAAAGATATAATAATAATAATAATAATAATAATAATAATAATAATAATAATAATAATAATAATAATAATAATAATGTGGATCGTTGACATTGCCATACCTGGTGACAGCAGAATCGAGGAGAAATAACTTGAAAAAGTCACCAGATATCAGGACTTGAGAATCGAACTGCAGAGACTCTGGCATAGACCAGGGCAGGTGGTTCCAGTGGTACTGGGCACACTGGGTGCTGCTGTGGCTAAAGACCTAGGCAAGCACATGAAAACAATTGGCGCTGAGAGGATCACCCTTGGCCAGCTGCAGAAGGCCACCTTACTGGGATCTGCTCGCATAATCCGCCAATACATCACGCAGTCCTAAACGCTTGGGAAGGGTTCGACTGGTGATTTGGGATACGAAACCCAGCATAGTTATCTCATTTGCTGTGTACAACAACAACAATAGCAACAACAATAATAGTAATAACAATAATAACAATAACAATAACAATAATGTTTATTAGCCCAATCCAGATCCCTCAACGCCAAGTTGCTTGGGGCGCTTCCATGCTGTCTGAACCCCTGAGGTGCTAGCAGGACTGCAATGAGTGAAAAAAAAAACACCATGTTTTTTTTTTAGTTTTTTTTTTTTTAATTTCCCACATGTTTGTGACTCCAATACGTCAAAGATTAACCAAGGTCTCACAGGAACCCTGTTGCAACATGTCCAGAAGTTCTTGCAAAAGAACATCCAGCTGGCAGGGAGGGGAGGCTGGCAAGGAAGTGGTTGGCCCAAAAAAAATACAAAAAAACCCCCACCCTGATTTTTTTTTTTTTTTTCCCTGCTAGAGAAGCACAGTCACAATCTTGGCCTCTGGAAAAAAAAACCCTCCAGCAAACTTTCGTTTCTACTTTGCTCCAAGCAGTGCTGGTTTCAGCCACTCCCCTTCTCCTTCTGCTGGATTTCTTCCTCAGCCTGTGCCAAGGGCAACCTCACCTTCTCCTCTTCCTCTGCCCCTTGAAGCGTCTTGCTGGCTCTCGGAGCTGACCGGTGAGTTCTCCAGGTGTGGCCAACCTAATCTGGGCGGGAGCTTCAGGGAAGCTTTGGAATATCTTAAAGCTACACTTAACAGAATTGTTTAAGTGCCAAACTGGAAAAAATGGGCACTATATATACCATCTGAGAAAAAATGTGACCAAGAAAATATTAAGAGTGCGCCGAGATGGATAGACTGAGAATGGAAAGAAAAGATAGATAGAGGAGAAACTGAATATGATTTGGAATGCATGGAACCAATGGTTAAATACTAGATATAAAGATAACTAAAGAATAGGAAATATTATAGTATTGTCTAAATGTAAAAGATGCGCTATAAAACATAAAAGGGAAAAATATTCAGAGTAAGAAATACATATTGTACATATTAGTGGAATAACATAGATAGACAGAGAGGGGGGAGGGAGGGATATATATATATATATATATATATATATATATATATATATATATATATATAGAGAGAGAGAGAGAGAGAGAGAGAGAGAGAGAGAGAGAGAGAGAGAGAGAGAGAGAGAGAGAGATAGAGATATGGATGGATGGATGAATGGATGGATAGTTTAATGGATAGATGGATATAGATAAATGAGAGAGAGAGAGAGAGAGAGATACACACACATATAACAAAAAAATATGGAAACTGTATTATACCAATACTGAAGCGTTGCAAAAACAATGAAAATTGTGTTATAAAATGAGGAAAATTGTTCAATAAAAATAAATAAACAAATACATAAATAAAAAGGAAAGCTTCAGAAAATAGTAGTATATACATTAATAGATAATATAATTTACTATAACCCAAATAAGTGAAGATTAGTAGATGGGAATTTAGGATTCGGTAATTAAGCTGTAAATATTAATAGCGTGTTAAAGTATATTGTGAATTTAAAATTGGGTGAGATTTTGAGATACCGTCCTGGGATTTATTTAAATATTGTTAATATTTGGTGTTATTAATAACCCTACACATTTGGAATATTGAACTTATGGTAGAATAATGAGTAATTCTTTAAAAAATATTAAATAATAGTATTTAGGGATAACAAATACAGGGCGCAAAGAAATGTTATTTATATTTAAATGAATTCAGGGGAAAATGATAAATGGATTCTGAAAAAAGACTAGCATTGTTGAAGTTGGAAGATGAGAATTACACATCCGTATTTGTATTATTATTGTTACTGTTGTTTAAAAAAGACTTGACCCAGTCAATGCACTGTCCATAAAATATTTATGTTTTATATGCATGTATATATGTATATATATATGTTTTCTTAAGTTTTTGCGGTTACTTACATGTATGGTATTCAGCTTTGTTCAGGTATTTTCCCACATCATTATAGTTGTGCTTTTAAAGTTGTAGCAACGTTTTGGCAGAATCTCATCTGCCATCATCAGGCTTCTGTATGGTGTTCGTCTGTGAGTCAGACTTTTACAGTGGTTTCAGATTTAAATTTGGGGCAGCCTATTGCTGTGTCAGAATGGTTTTTTCTTCCTCCTGATTGGTTGAGAGTCTTGGTTTGTGTTTATTGGTCTTGGAGTTTGCTGTGTTCTGCTACTAATATCTTCTGTCTGGTTTTTTTTTTTGGGGGGGGGTCTTTTTGTATCTTGATTGGCTGGCAACAATCGGCTGGGAAAATACCCGAACTAAGCTGAATGCCAGATATGTAAGTACCCGCGAAAACTTAAGAATATATATATATATATATATATGTGTGTGTGTGTGTGTGTGTGTGTGTGTTACAATGTCCTACCAGTCAATGACTACTTCAGCTTCAACTGCAACCATACAAGAGCACACAGCAGATACAAACTCAATGTAAACCGCTTCAAACTTGATTACAGAAAGGACGAATTCAGCAACCGAGTGGTCCATGCCTGGAATGCACTCCCTGACTCTGTTGTTACATCCTCTAACCCCCACTCCTTTAACCTCAAACTAACCAGTATTGACCTTACCTCATTCCTAAGAGGTCTGTAAGGGACAAGCTGAGAAATTCAGCAAAACTAGCTTCTTCTCAGAAGGGAACAATGACTAACCATTTCCTTCCCTGCCCTTGCCAGAAAATGCAATAGCAAACCAGACCAGACCTCTTGCTGGAGTGGCTTCAGGACAAGGAAAAAGAAACTGGGCTGGAAACTTTGAAGCCTGTGAAAAAAGATCTTTCTCTCTCTCTCTCTCTCTCTTCTGTTCTTTCTTTGTTCTTTCTTTCCTTCTTTCTTTTTTCCTCCCTCCCTCCCTCCCTCCCTCTTCTTCGTAGGTTTTTGTCTGCAGCCTGTGAAACTCATTGGG
Source organism: Hydrophis major (assembly GCA_033807585.1). NCBI lineage: Eukaryota > Metazoa > Chordata > Lepidosauria > Squamata > Elapidae > Hydrophis > Hydrophis major. The sequence goes on along the minus strand of CM066331.1, from coordinate 214,142,621 downwards.
ACTGAGCTGGTCCCAGCACCAAGGAAAACTAATTCACGCTTAGAAGCCTTATGGAAGGCTACTAACTCCCGCGGTGTTTGTGTTAGCAGAATCGCACCGATTGCATTGTTGTTCCTTCCACAGGTGATGTCTTCCCCAAGAGATCCGAACCATCCAGGTAATTCCCCCCCCTCCCGTCTCAATTTTCAAGGAGAGGATGCATAATTAGCAAATTGGGATGGGGGGGGCATGGCCATTTGCATATTCAGGGGAAGGAGGAGTCTTAGCCAATTCAAGCCAAGGCACACAGGGGGAGATGGAATAAGGTCTGTCCTGCCCCCATGAATCTGCAGGGGGAGGATGGGCTGGGGCTGGAACGGAGGGAGATCGAGGGGGCGATCGGAACAACAGGGAAGAATGGGGGCAGGATGGCAGAGAGAGAGAGAGAGAGAGAGAGAGAGAGAGAGAGAGAGAGAGAGAGAGAGAGAGAGAGAGAGAGAGGGCAAGCAGTGGATAGGAGGAGTGACAGAACTCAGGTAGTAAGCAAGGACCATCCCCCTCCTGATCCCTGAGCATGGAGAGTGGAGAGAAGGTGGGAACCACTTCTGACCCAACTACTCAGGAGGAGACCACCCCGCCCACCTTCACAAGGCACACTTGGGGGCTGAGATTTAAGCAGACGCTGTGGGGAGGGGCGTTTGTCGGGAACAAACGCTGAATGGGTAGAGTTTGGTGTGCCGGTACAGACATTTGGAGTTTGTGGGATTGCTTGCTTCTTCCTAACGTTGTGGACTCAGGACCTTGTTCCTTGTTTCGTGGACTCCTTCTTTGTTCTTTGCTTTGTGGACTCATTCCCTGTTCCTTTGTTTTGCTGGACTGGGCGCAGCACACACACACACACACACACACACACACACACCTCTAGGATTTGCCAAGAGCGTGGGAGCATTTGAGGCAAAATTTGGAGCATCAAAAGGGAATTTGAACTCTCAGCTGGCTGTGTGGCTTTCGTGCCTTGTCCTGAGTCATCACAAAGATCCTTTAGGGTGGCTTGACCACAGCTGCTCTGTCCAGAGTGCAGTTTCCCCTCTGCTAAGTGTGTGGGGGATCATGACACTTTCTAGAGAGGGTGCAAGGAGGAGGAGAGCCCTTTTCAAGGGGTGGGATTCTACAGGTTTGCACCTATTCGCTAGAACCGGTTGTTAATATTCTAAGCAGCTCAGAGAACCAGTTGTTAGAAGAAATTACTGGTCTAATCCTGTAAGGAAGGCAGGAAGGAAACATTCTGGTGTTGCTTACGGAAACTGCCTCTCCGTTAACCCTTATTACATTCTTGGCAGGACTAGACTTCCTGTTTCAGGAACTTCTCTGGAGTTTTTTCCCCCTCCTTTGCTGGTACTTTGCTTGTGTGGAGTGACTGTTTAAAGTTACAATGTCTCTAAAAAAAGTGACTTATGACCGCTTTTCACACTTACGACTGTTGCAGCATCCTCACAGTCATGAGAGGCCAGGTGAGGAGATGCGTGCCTCGATGTGAGTGATGTTGAGTTGGCCACACTCAGCCAGTCACATTACTGCCAAGCCACGCCCACCAACTAAGCCACACCCACAGAACTGGTTGTTTAAAAAAATTGAATCGCACCCCTGGCCCTTTTCCTGCCAAATTGTTGCCCGCTCCCCATCTTTACTGTGGCTCCTGCTTTACCTTGGCAGGGTCCAGCCCCATGGCCACTGAGGAAGGAGGTCAAATCAGCATCCCGGAAATTATTCGGAAGAAACGGGACGGTGAGAGACTTCAACAGGAAGAAATCCGCTACTTCGTGCAAACTCTCAGTAGCGGCAGGTCCCGGGAGGGGCAAATCGGTGAGTCTGGCAGAGGCGGTGGGACGGAGTTGGGGAGGGCCTGACATGGGGACCGGGAGGGGCTGCCCTGCAGCTCAAATTCTTTGGCCATTGACCCCTTGGACCCAACACAGGTGTGGCTTGCAAATGAGGCCTTCTCTTTCTCTCTCTCTCTCTCTCTCTTGCAAATGAAATATTTTTAAAATTAAATTAAAAAATTCAATTGAAAGAGTTAAATATTTTGAAATGAAATAATTGAATATTTTAGAAGGAAGGATTTAAAAGAATTAAATCAAACAATTTTTAAAAAAATTATAACAGAACTGTGGTTTGCAAATGAGGGCTTCTCTGCCCCCCCCCCACCCAAAGTTCAATAGTTTTAAAATTAAATAATTTAATTTAATAAAATAAAATATTAATAATTTAATAAAATGAATTAAACAATTTGATTGAAAGAGTTAAATATTTTGAAATGAAGTCATTGAATATTTTAAAAGAAAGGATTAAAAGACCTGAAATCAAATGACTAAAACTTTTTATGATAGAAGGTCAAATATTTTTAAATGAAACACTAAATGCTTTCAATGAAAGAATGAATTTTCAAACAAAATCACTGAATGTTTTCAAAGGATGCCCTTAAACATTTTCAAATTACATGAACAAATGAAATACTTAAATGTTTTTTGATCGAATAATTAAATATTTAAAGGAAAGAATGAAATATTTTTAAATTAGACCATTTTAACGAAAGAATGATATGGTTTTGATTAAAGAATGAAATGTGTATGAAATAATCAAAATTAAATTAATATTAATTAAATTTAGTGCACACAAGGAAAAAGCATGCACAAAACTATTCAGAGGGAGAAGGAAACTGAGAAAACAAAAAGCAAAAACTAAGAATCGATTTACAGACATACCTGTTAGGTCTCACCTTTCTTCTTTCCAAGAAAGATGGAAGAGTCCAAACTCACACAAACATAGGCAGGCAAGAAGACTCGGTCTTTACAGAGTTAATCTTTTATACTGATCATGTCCTTGGCATTCCAACACACACTGCCTGCCAAGTCCAAAATGATAACAAGAAAAAATTACTCACTAAAGATTCCAAAACAGACCACAAGAAACAGTCGCACTGAAACGGAGAGAACACGCCCACTTTGATCCCCTGTGGGGTGTGGCTCAATGACTCAGCTCACTCTCTGACCCTCCCACGGCTCCTACGATGCAGCTCACATTTTGACGCTGCCTAGGATCAAGCCAACATTCGTCCGCTTGACTCCCTGTCAGGGGCTGCTCCGATATGCCCTCCTCCCTCTGATTAATCTCAGGCTGTTCCTCTCAGTTGTCTGCTGAAGCCTGAGGTATTATCAGGGAGGAAGGCATTGCCAGAGAGGAAGGTCCTGGGGAGGAAGGCATTCCCAGTTCCTCCTCCTCATCTTCCGAGTCCTTTTCCTCCAACAGCACAGGCTCAGGAATCGGAGCCACAACACATACCTTTATCAATAAACTGGCGCCATTGTCATGGATTCAGGCATGGGTAGAATGAATGGAGACAGTCTTAGTTGGTGAACTTTCAACTCTTTATTGCATAGTGACTTCTAACTTGTATAACAACAACTCTACTTTATGTAGGCAATGCTAATGTGAAATAACCAATAGGAGTTGTGAAACGCTAGCTCCAGTACCAATAAGAGTCCTTCGTTAAGGGCCAATCAGATTCTCAGAGCCCGACCAATCCGATCTAGAGGCTTAACACCCAATCAGAAGTGCAGGCCAGAACCCTGCACTTTACCCCAAGCTTGCCTTTATTCAATTATTTACATACATAACACCCCTTCCCCCTGGCTTCACAATTAGTTTGTGACTATGTAGTCCTTTAAATAGGACGGTTGTCTCTTGGGTCTGTCAGATTTTCTTTGGACTGGCTGCGTGCAGTCCCGTTGAGGTAGGGTGTTGTTTTGTGGTGGCTCAGCTTCTTGTTCTGGTGTGATTTCCCTAGGAGCGTACGATTCTTCTTCCTGCTCCATTTCCTGGGTTTCACTTGATTCATTGCTTTCCTGGAACAGGTTTCCTGGCATATCGTCATCTTCTCTTCCTTCCCCCCCCTCTCAGTTTGGTCGTTGGGAAGTTGTTGGCTAGCAGTTATAAGTCGTGACCGTAATTGGTCAATATGTCTTTTCCATAGTCTCTCATCAATACATTTTACAATATAGGATCTGGGCCCAGTCTCGCGTATTACCGTTGCTTCAATCCAAACTGGGTCGCCCGATAAATTTCTTGCATAAACGGGGTCGCCTACCTTGAAGGTACGGTAGCGTCCGCTGGATCCTGGAGGTTTTTCTGGCTCGTAAGCAGGGTGCAGTCGGTTGAGGCGGGAACGGAGTTTTCGCCCCATGAGAAGTTCAGCGGGAGTTCTGCCGGTTTCGCTGTGCGGAGTGATGTGTTGTAGAAGTAGAATGCGGTTTATTTTTTCGTCAAGATTATCATAGTCCATCTTTTGTAAAGTCTTTTTTACAAATTGTACCATGCGTTCCGCTCGGCCGTTGGTAGCAGGATGCGCTGGCGAGGTGAGCGCATGGCAGATGCCGTTGTCAGCAAGGTACTGTTCAAACATTAGCACTGTAAACTGTGATCCGTTATCGGACACCAGGACGTCCGGCAATCCATGAGTTGCAAAAAGTCTATTGAGGACTTTAATGACTGCCTCAGAGGTTGTATTGGCCATTCGATGAATTTCTAACCAATTAGAGTATGCATCGACAGTCAACAGCAATGTCTGTCCTTTGATCGGCCCTGCGAAATCCAGGTGGATTCTGGACCAGGGTCCACGTGGCGTCTCCCATTCGGTCGGTGCAGCTTTTGGCAGTGCGTTGCTGGTTTGTTGGCACTTGGTGCAGGCCTTGACCCATTGCTCAATGTGTCGGTCCATGCCTGGCCACCACGCGTAGCTCCGTGTGAGTGCCTTCATTCGTACGATCCCGGGATGTCCCTCGTGCAAGATTTGTAACAGCGTCTTTTGGAGTCATTCTGGGATGATGACTCTATCGCCCCAGATAACGCAGCCTTTTTGAGAAAAAAGTTCAGTCTGTCTTGTTTTAAATGGCGCGAAGTCATCTGGGATCTGGTCCAATGGCCATCCACGCTCTACCCAGCCTAGGACTCGAGCTAGGGTGTGGTCTCGTCTGGTCTCCCTCGCGATATCTCGAGCAGTCATAGGAGGCGAGTTGAGCATTTCGATTTGTAATGCCGATACTGTTGGTGCCGGATCGTCGAGGGTCTCTGGTAGCGGTGCTCTGCTGAGTGCATCGGCATGGGGAATGGCTTTCCCCGGTTGATGTAACAATCAATAATTATAAGCAGCTAGGAACTCTGACCATCGAGTCATTCTTGGGGACAATATATAGGGGGTTGGTTTGTCCCCAGCGATTATCCCCAATAAAGGTTTGTGGTCGGTTACAATTGTAAATGTCCTTCCATATACATACTCATGGAATTTTTTTACGGCTGACACAATTGCAAGAGCCTCCTTGTCTATTTGTCCATAGTTACGTTCTGCCTGGGATAGAGTCTTCGAAAAGTATGCAACGGAAGCCTCATTTCCATTAGGTAGCACATGGCTCAAAATAGCGCCCACCCCAAACGGTGAGGCATCACAAGTTATAACCAAGGGTAATGTTTCATTATATTGCATAAGTACAGAATCAGATGTAAGTAAATCTTTTACATTTCTAAACGCTTTTTCTTCTTGGTAACCCCAAACCCACAATGCTTTCTTATCTAATAACCGGTGTAACGGTTCAGCCACAGTCGCCTTATGCGGTAAAAACACATTGTAGAAATTGATAAGGCCTAAAAATGCTTGAAGATCAGTTTTGTTACGAGGTCTGGGAGCATTTCTAATCGCCCTTAATTTACTCTCAGTTGGGTGAATACCCTGACTATCAATGCGATAACTTAGAAATTCAACACTGTCGGTATACAGATGACATTTATCCCTTTTTACTTTCAATCCCGCTTCTTGGAATTTTTTAAGAACACGTTTTAAACGATTCTGCAGAATTTTTTTACTAGGAGCTGCAATCAATACGTCATCAAAATACGGAACCACGCCCTTGATTCCCTGTAACAATCGTTCCATTAAACTTTGGAATATTCCCGGGGCCACACTCACCCCGAACTGCAATCGGGTACATTTAAAAGCACCTCTGTGCGTTACTATCATTTGGGCTTGGGCTGTTTTATCGTCCACGGGCAATTGTTGATAGGCTTGAGCTAAATCTAACTTAGCAAAAACCTTTCCACCTCCCAGAGAATGAAGGAGGTGCTGTACCACCGGCACTGGATACGCGTTCTGTTGGAGGGCGTGGTTTAGAGTGGCCCGGTAGTCCCCACAGATTCGGATTGACCCATCTGGTTTAATGGGGGTTACAATAGGAGTTTCCCATGGGGAATGATCAATGGGTTGCAGTACCCCTTGTTTAATTAGTTTGTCAAGTTGTTCATCTATCTTGGCCTTAAGGGCGAACGGAACTTGACGGGGCTTTAAACGGATCGGGGCGACCTTAGGGTCGAGGCTGAACGAAATTGGGGTCCCCTTATACTCGCCCAGACGATCTGCGAAGACATCGCTGAATTCAGACATAAGATCCTCCTCCCACTCGCAATCACCGACTCGGTTCACGCCAGCTAGTTCGATGCCGAGTGGGGCAAACCATTGGAGGCCCAACAAACTAGGCCTGTCCCTATCGATGATTGCTAGAGGTAAGTATGCCGTATGCTTTTTAAATGAGACACGGACTCGACAAGACCCGATCACAGGGATCCGATTCCCTTGGTAATCTTTAAGGATAAGGCGTTGCATTCGAAGGTCTTGGCGTTGGATGGTAGGAATGAGCTGCTTTAATGTCTTCCACGACACCATCGAGAGGGATGATCCCGAATCGACCTCCATGTGGCAGGGTTGGTTCTCTATGGCTACTGTAACTCGAATCTTCTTAGCGTCCCGGGCCGAGGCCTGACCTATAGTGATAGTATGGTGAGCCTCTTCTTTCTGCAACGCTCGATATCTGTAGGAGTGGTTTGCTGGGTCTCGCCTTACAGGACGGTTTCCTGCCGATTGGCGAAAGTTGGTTCCCTTTGAGGCCGGGCTTGATCCCAGTAAACTGCCACAGACTCGACCGATGTGGCCTCGTTTCCCGCACTCGTGGCAGAGTGCGTCGCGGAATTTGCAGTCTGTCCTGGAATGGTTTGCCCCGCAGCCAGCGCAAGGGCGTGAGGTTTTAGGACGAGGGTCCCGGTCGGAACGCAGTCAATGGACCCCTTCTTCGTCGCTGTCTGACGACGAAGAGAGGTCCTCGTAGTGCGTTGTTGCCAACTGCCCTTCTGAGCTGGGTGAGATGTCGCCTGTCGGTGGGTTTGTGGGGTTTCGGCTTCGCCGTAGCTGCGCCGCGGACTTTTTGGTCGCCTCAGCGGCAGTGCTTCGGCAATGGCGTCAACAAGGCCGATGTCGCCCTTCGCCATCAGCTTGCTCTGCACGTTTAGTGCATCTAATCCCAGAATTAGGCGGTCTCTCAATGCTTCATCTAAGTCTGCGAACCCGCAGAGGCCTCCCAAGTGCCGGAGGTCTGCCACGAAGTCAGCCACACTCTCTCCTTTTCGTTGGCTTCGTTGATAGAACTCGTGGCGTCTCACGAGTGTGGGTACGGTTGGCGCGTAATGGTCTCTCAGGAGAGGTTCGAGGTCGTCCCAGCTTATTGCTTTCACTTCTCGAGGCTTTGCGAGGGCTTTAGCCATTTTAAAGACAGCCGGGCCGCAGTACGTCAGGAACAGCGCCCGCTTCTTGGCTGGTGTGGCGTCCTTCAGGTTGTTCGTTTCGAGGAACATCTGAAAGCAATCCATGTAGGATTCCCAATCCTCTTGGGATGGATCGTATGGAGCGGGTGGTATGGTCCCGCCGGACATGGCTTCCATTGGTGGCGCCGTTTTTTACACGTGCTCTGTTTTTCTTCCAAGTTCCTTAAGATCAGATGTCTCCAAATCCCACCCTCGTTGCCAGTGTCATAGATTCAGGCATGGGTAGAATGAATGGAGACAGTCTTAGTTGGTGAACTTTCAACTCTTTATTGCATAGTGACTTCTAACTTGTATAACAACAACTCTGCTTTATATAGGCAATGCTAATGTGAAATAACCAATAGGAGCTGTGAAACGCTAGCTCCAGTACCAATAAGAGTCCTTCGTTAAGGGCCAATCAGATTCTCAGAACCCGACCAATCCGATCTAGCCGCTTAACACCCAATCAGAAGTGCAGGGCCAGAACCCTGCACTTTACCCCAAGCTTGCCTTTATTCAACTATTTACATACATAACAGCCATGATTGGTTACAGTCATCCAGAGTTGACCGAAACATCTTTTAATGAACTCTAGTCCCATTTCCTTCGTTCAGAAGTCCAAAGCCATTGGAGTTTAATTTTTGCAGACAATGCTCTCTCATTTTGTGGGCTGGGTAAACTTAAGTCACAGTTAAACCACGACTTAGCCATCATGGTTTGCAGCCCAAAGGCCTCTCCTAGCTTCCCTTGGCACCCTTTTCCCCCCAGCCAGGATCCCTCTCCTCTCTCCTTCCAGGTGCCATGCTGATGGCCATCCGTTTGAGAGGCATGGAGCCCTCCGAGACGATGGTGCTGACCCGGGAAATGGCTGCTTCGGGGACCACCCTGGACTGGCCGGCACAGTGGCAAGGGCTGCTGGTGGACAAGCACTCTACGGGGGGCGTAGGGGACAAAGTCAGCCTGCCCCTGGCTCCCGCGTTGGCCGCCTGTGGCTGCAAGGTGCGTCAAGATGGCCAGATGCCATTTTGATGACTCACATCTGGCTTTGCTGCCAGCTGGTCATGAATCCTGGTTCTCTTAATGTCTGAATGTGGGCAAATCTAGGTTCCCTTGATTTCTTCTCATTTTTTCTATTATTGATCTTCTTTTCGACTTACAATATAAATTGTAAAGATAAAAGCAACAAAATCATAAGATACAACATTTGGTGATAGTTGTAGTGTTAGTATTCTATAAATACTAATTCGTAGAATTTAGTAGAATACTAAATTAGAAAGATACTAAATTCTGCACCTTCTTTGGTGCAGAAGCTCTCAGTGTACACAAAAGCTATAAGTGATTAAATCATGATCATAGTCCTCATTTAAAATACATTTATCCGAAATCATAAGATTAGACTATCACTTAGTGATAGTCGTAGGATACTAAATAAGCAATCGAACTAGGAAACTAAATACAACAATACAAATCGTAAATATACAAGCAACAAAATCATAAGATACAATACTTAGTGATAGTTGTAGGATACTAAATAATCAATCCTACTAGGAAACTAAATAAAACAATATAAATCATAAAGATACGAGCAAAAAGGTTGCTTTACATCTTTACAATTTATATTGTTTTATTTACTTTCCTAGTAGGATTGATTATTTAGTATCCTATGACTATCACTAAGTGTTGTTTCTTATGATTTAGGGTGAATGCATTTTAAATGAGGACTATGATTGTTAGGAACAAGGTTACCTAGCGTAGTTTGGGTAAAATAATATATATAAACTATGATAGTGAATTTATGTGTGTCTCACTTTAAATTGCAAAGCATGTAATTTTGGGTGCGGTTGTAAAACCGCCATAAGAGGGAGCAAGAGAACCTGCTGTATTGCTGGCTTACTGAATTGCTTGCTGACAATGATGTATTGATGGTTCTCTGCTGCTGCTGCTGAGTTTTTTGAACGTCGAAAGAAGAAAGGAGGTTTGACTTCTTTATATCTCTACTGTGAGAAGATTTATTACTGGACTGATATTTGTAAATTTACTGACCTCTTTTTCGACACTGGAATTTGCAACTGAATAATCCACGGACGGACTGAACTAGTGAATGTTATATGGACTGTTTTGACTATGCTAAAACTCTTACTGGAATAAACTATTTAACTAGCACAGTGTATCTGTTTTACCCCATGTAAGCTATAAAAACGTTTATCTCACATATTTGCCTGCCTGCCTGACTGCCATGCAGATTTCTGCTAGGGTGTATCCCTAACAATGATCATGACAATTATTTCCAACCTGCCTTCCATTGAGGACCTGCACCCTGCAGGAGTCAAAAAGAGGATGTGAAAATATCTACAGACCCCTCACATCCTGGACATAAACTGTTTCGGCTCCAACACCCACAAAAATGACATTGTAGATTGCATTGTTGCACACCAGAAGAACTAGACACAAGGGGAGTTTTTTCCTGAATGCCAACCCTTGCTAAACAAATAATTCCCTCAACACTGTCCAACTACAGTATTTATAAAGTCTGCACTACTATTACTATTAATCTTCTCATCACTCCTTATCAATCATCCCCTCCCACTTGTGACTGTATAACTGTAACTTTGTGGCTTGTATCCTTATGATTTATATTGACTGTTTCCTAGTATGATTTGATTTGTTATTGTACCCAGTGACTATATTCTATATACTGTATTCCCTATGATTATATAACCCTATGACTATCATTAAGTGTTGTACGTTCTGATTCTTGATGAATGTACCTTTTCTTTTTCTGTCCACTGAGAGTATTTGCACCAAGACAAATTCTTGTGTGTCCAATCACACTTGGCCAATCAAGAATTCTATTCTATTCTATTCTATTCTATTCTATTCTATTCTATTCTATTCTATTCTATTCTATTCTATGCTATGCTATGCTATGCTATGCTATGCTTTCCTTATTCTATTCTACTATTCTATTCTAGTATTATTTCTATTCTATTCTATTCTCTATTCTATTCTTTCCTTATTCTAGTCTATTATCCTATTCTAGTTTTATTCTATATTCTATTTGACACTTGTAACTTTTATGTACACTGAGAGTTCTGCATCAAAGACAAATTCCTCATATGTCCAATCACACTTGGCCAATCCAGAATTCTAATTCTGAAACTGGCCAGAGTCAGGATTGACAGCTACAACATAAAGTATGGTAGAGATGTTGAGCCCAGCAGGTGCCCAGTTCAGGAGCAGCTGCTGGGATGGACTCTGGAGACTGAGAAGCCAAGAATCTGGCATTGTGTGTCAGCGTCCAGATCTGTGTTTGTCAATCTTGGCCACTTTAAGATGAATGGACTTTAACTCCCAGAATTCTTCTGTAGACATCTTAAAGTGGCTGAGGTTGAGATTGAAAGGTTGGCTGGCTGGGAGTTGAAGTCCACCCATCTTCACACCTGCTGGTTGGAGAATTCTGGGAGTTGAAGTCCACCCATCTTCAAGCTACCAAGGTTATCGAGCAGTGCTGTAAAGTTTGGGTGTCCTTTCTTTGCTTTACCTGGGCAGAATCTGAAATGAGAAAACCCCAAGAAGGGATATCAATGCTGCAGAATTGGGGATGGTTAGAATTTTCATAAAATCTGATATTTAGGATTTGGGTCAAGCACTAGATTGCAAACCTCCCTCTTTGTGTTTCTCCAATGCACAAAATGAAAGTAAGCAACTGGATCACACAGAGACTTGGGTGGGAGGGCTTCCTCTGCCCAGGAATGAGGCACGATGCTCCTTCTTCTGCTTCTGAGCCGGTCTTAGAGGCCTTTTTGCCTCCTCCACCACACAATTTGTTGTAATGCATTTTTATGCAAGAACTGCAGTAGTATTCAGCAAATAGATGGCAGTGTTTGCAAGTTTGGATCTATGGTATAACAGTACTCTATGATCTTCTGTTCTAAGTAGAGTTTCCTGTTTCTTGCTACAATTAAAAGTAGTTAAGCAGTAAAGCACATGGTGACTGTATGTACTTTTTGTTTGTTCTGTGGTGCTATATATAAACAGAATTTCTAACACAGAAATTATCCTTGATGATTCTTTCTCCTGAGCAGGTGCCCATGATCAGTGGCCGGGGACTGGGCCATACCGGGGGCACACTGGATAAGCTGGAATCCGTGCCAGGCTTCTGTGTTTCCCAGAGCCCAGAGCAGGTGAGATGACCGATGTGTTTCATGACCCAAGCAGATAAAAGCATCAGTGTTAGAAGGGAGTGGGCTTGTCTTGTCAGTGTGGTTGGGGGTGTTAGTTTTTTCTTGGCAGTTCCTTAACAGGGCAAAACAACTTGTTACAGAGAGCAAATCCCTAGCTTTCCTTAATTGGATCATGAACCATCTGCAAGAAAATAACCAAGGACTTCGGTGTCCCAATGTCCCAGTCCTCTTCCTCCTCTTCCTGCAGTTCCTCCTCCTTATCCTCCTCTTCAACCCTCCCTCCCCTCTAGCACTGATGATATTCCCTAGTTGCGTCATGAAATATCTTGCAAGCAAACAGCCAAGCTCAAAAGGCACCAAGGATCTCTCACAGCTGGAGTCTCCTTCTCTTCTCCCTCCTCCTCTTCTCTCTCCTCTTCCTCCTCTTCTCCCTCCTCTTCCTCCTCTTCTCACAAGCCTCCCTCCCTTCTAGCACTGCTGATGTTCCCTACTTGGGTCACAAAACATCTACAAGAAAACCACCCAGCTCAGAGAGCAGCAAGGACCCCGTAGTTGTTGTCTCCTTCTCCTCCTGCCCTTTCTCTTGAGCACTGATGATGTTATCTAGTTAGGTCATGAAACGTCTGCAAGAAAACCACCCAGCTCAGAGAGCACCAAGGACCCCACAGTTCAACCCTGAGCTGTAAATATTTTCTTCTATGAGTTCCCTTCGATTAGATCCAGTGTGTTTGTGGTTTAAGATGTTGTAAGAACTTGGGCTGAGAACTAGACTTGCCTGGACAATGAAGGAAGAACCAGGCCAGAATCCTGCTTCTTTTGACCCCAAACGATGGGCTTTGTCCTCCTGCAGATGAAAGAGATCCTGGAACGAGTCGGTTGCTGCATTGTGGAGCAGAGCCAACACTTGGTCCCAGCCGACAAGGTCCTCTATGCCCTGAGAGACGTCACAGCCACGGTGGACAGCCTGCCTCTCATCATCAGTAGGTCCTCCGACGCTGGATGGTTTGAATTCCTGCAGGGCTTCACAGCTGTCAAATGTTGGGCTTTCTAGTCTGTGGGATTGTGTGGTCGGAGTATTTTAAAGGTAGGACCACATCTGAGCCCAATACGTCTGTTGCTAAGTGAGGCATTGTTCAGAATATCACAGCCTAAGTTCAGAACCAGAAAAGTAAACACAGATGGCTAAGGCTTTCTTTAACTTCTTTATAAACATATAAAGTAAATTTTACAGTACCAGTTGTAGATTTCTCCAGCGTGGAGCAAACTCAAAGAGAAGCAGACATGTTACAGGTTCAGAGCAGAAGAGAGAGAGAGACAGAACTTCTAGTTTCACTTTCCAGGTCATCTCCCATTGGCTGGTCTGTTGCCATGCCTACTCACTGACTCTCTTAACTATGTCTCTGCCAGTCAATGAATACTCGGACAGGCGTTTCTTAAGTGAGCTTTGCCCCATCTTGCGACCTGTCTTGCTGCCGTCGTTAAGTGAATCAGAGCAGTTGTTCAGAGCTGGGAACAGGTTTGTTAAGTGAATCTGGCTTCTCCCCATTGATTTTGGGGAGAAGGGGATCATGTGACCCCAGGACACTGCAACCATCATAAATAGGAGCCAGTTTGGGCCCAGTTGTGGTCATAAGTTGAGGACAGCCTGTACAGATAGTCCTCAACCTATCACAGTTTGCTTAGTGGCCGTTCAAAGTTACAATGGCGCTGGGAAAAGTGACTTAGGACCCCTTTCCACACTTAATGACTGTAGCAGCACATGATTTACATTCAGACGCATGACAGCTGACTCACATTTATGACAAGTGCAGTGTCCTGGGGGCGGGGGGGTGTCATCCTTATGCGACCTTCTGAGAAGCCAAGTCCATGGAGGAAGCCAGATTCACTTAACAACCAGGTTACTAATTGAACAATGGCAGTGATTCTCCCAAAAAACATGGCAAGAAAAGTCTCAAAAGGGAGCAAAACTCACTGGTCTCACTTAGCAACATAAATTTTGGGCTCAATTGTGGTCGTAAGTTGAGGACTGCCTGTATTTCACAGAAAGAGCAATGGGAGCCTGGAACCAACTTCCAGTGGCAATTTTGGGTCAGTCACCAGGAAATGAGCTTAAGCGTGCTTGGGATACACAGATGTCTATCTTCTTTTTCTTTTAACAACTCCACAATCCCTTGCATTGGGGTGGATTTTGGGCAACTGAATGGAGCTGAGTATTTACTGGCCAGATGCCCTTCCTGTCACTAGTGCAAAGTTATATTCAGCAGATAAATTCTCATCCTGCAGAAAGAGAAATCTCTTCCCCTACCGGCCCTACGCCGATTGTGAGGCGAGAGCTCCACTTCTAAGCCACTGCACCACTCAAGGACTGTGACTAGCAAATCATCTTTTAATGACTCCATAACCCCTTATGGAGTGAGTCTGGGCAACTGAATGGAACTGAGTGTTTTACTAGCCGGATGCCCTTCCCTGTCACCAGTGCGGAGTTTTGTTCAGCAGATATATTCTCAATGTGCCCAAAGAGAGAGAAATATCTGCCTCTACCTGGGATTGAACTCAGTCTCCTGATTGTGATATGAGAGCTCCACCTCTAGGCCGCTGCACCACTCTCATATCGATCCTCTGCCAAAAATAAAATATTAAAAGTTAATTAAAAAAAATAAGAAATAAATTAAAAACAAAACTAAAATAAATAAATAAAGGGCAGGCTTGATGGGCCACGAGGTCTTTTTCTGTCTCCAGCTTTCTGTGTTTCTATGAGCTCCGGGGGGAAGAGCTGTGCACCATAGTCTCAGTGGCTCCTTTCTTGGCTCTTAGGTTCTATCCTGAGTAAGAAGATGGTGGAGAAGCTCTCGGCTCTGGTACTGGATGTCAAATTTGGCAGTGCTGCCCTGTACCACACTCTGGAGAGCGCTGAGCAGCTTGCCCAAAACCTGGTGAGACTGAAGCTGCCCCGCCTGGCTTCTTTGGAGGGTTGAGGGCCGGATGACGGTGATGATTAGCATCACAGAAGGGTGGTTTTCCTTCTCCCCAATGTTGTCCTTGGAGGTGAAGACTGTTTCTTCCACCTGAGGACTCACCATTGCAAAGTTGAAGCTCAACCCTTGGGACAGAATTTATTTATTTGTTTATTTATTTGTTTGTTTGTTTATTTATTTATTTGATTTGATTTGTCAATTGCTTACAAGATAATAGGTATAAGTATATACATAGTTATGAATACATGAAATGGGTACATATAAGGAAAATAAAAGAAACAATAGGACAGGGACGGTAGGCACGATTGGTGCGCTTATGCACGCCCCCTACAGACCTCTTAGGAAAGGGGTGAGGTCAATAATAGACAGTTTAAGTTTAAAGTTTTTGGGGTTTGGGGAAGAAACCACAGAGTCAGGTAGAGTATCCCAGATATTGACCACTCTGTTGCTGAAGTTGTATTTCCTGCCATCAAGTTTGGTGCGATTAACTTTGAGTTTGTATCTGTTGTTTGCTCTTGTATTGTTATGGTTGAAGCTGAAGTATTCATTGACAGGAAGGATATTGCAATCTATGATTTTATATACCATACTTAGATTGGACCGAAGACGGCATAATTCAAGGTTTTCTAGGTCTAGAATTTCAAGTCTGGTGGAATAAGGTATTCTGCAACCAATAGAGGAGTGCAGAACTCTTCTTGTGAAATATTTCTGGACTTTCTCAACTAATATCAGATACATAATGTGGATTCCAGACTGATGAGCTGTAGTCGAATTTTGTTGTTGTTGTTGTTGCTGTGGCCTCGTGGTCACTGGCCCCTCCAGCAGCCGAATCAGAGGAGGGGGAGGCGTGGGAGTCAGAGCCAGCAACCCAAAAAGTCTGAGGGGGAATGGAGCTGCCAGGGAGGGGGGGGAGGGAAGGAGAGTCTGGGCTGTCTGTCAACCCTCAGGTGGAGAGTCAACAGCCCCCAGGTGTGTGGAGGTGGCTGATGAGGAAGAGGAGGAACAGCCGGGTCCAGTGCCTGACGCGTGGATGTACAGAAGGCAGAGGAGAGGAGAGCAGTGGAAATCTATGGGCTGATTCTTGGGATGGAAGAGCAACCACTGACTTTCAAAAAGAGACCTGACAACCTAGGGCAGGGGTCTCCAACCTTGGCCCCTGGAAGCCTGGTGGACTTCAACTCCCAGAATTCCACAGCTGGCTGTGGAACTCTGGGAGTTGAAGTCCGCCAGGCTTCCAGGAGCCAAGGTTGGAGACCCCTGACCTAGGGAGATTCTCAGTCCATCCTGGTCAGAGCGGAAGAAGCTTCTTGGATGAGAAGTGAAACGTCTTCCGAGAAAAACCAGAAAGTCCAGACTGGACAACTATCTATCTGAAATAGTATAGTGCCTCCTGCTCTGGCAGGGGATGTAGAACATATAGAACCCAGAAGAAGAATAGAATTGGAAGGGACCTCAGAGGTCACCTAGTCTAACACGCTGCTCAAGCAGGAGACCCTATATCATTTCGGACAAACGATTGTCCATACTTTTTGTTTTGTTTTGAAAAGCCTCCAGTGATGGAGCACAACTTCTGACCAAAAGACTAGAAGAACTCTGCGAATTCTATTATTCTATGTTCTATGTGCAGGGAAGTTTCCCTAGAAGTTCTCCTGAACAGTTGAGGAACTCTTGAGAAATGATGGGGGGGGCAGTGATGATGTCAAACCAGATGCAGGGATCTTCTCCAACATTATATTTTTAGTTGCCTCCAACTTGTAACCCTCCAGATAAGCTAGATTTCAGCATAACCATAATCCTCAACCAACAAAGCAGCTGGAGAAATCTACATGAGGACATAGAATGATAGGGTTGGAAGGGACCTTGGAGGTGTTGTGGTCCAACAGATCCTATATCATCCTGGACTTTCTTTTTTTTTTTTTAAACAAATTTTTATTAATTTTAAAGATAAAACAACACATCATTAACCATTAAATACATAAACACATAAAACCTCTTAATATTGTAAATCCTTACAAGTCAAACAAAACAATATTTTTATACAACATAATTCCAATTTATCCCATCCCCATATGGACACGCAAATATCTTTCATCAAGTTTCTCATTATTTCTCTTTACTCCAATTCAATTTCATTTCTCTTCCATATTTATCCATTTTATAATCATCATATTCTTTTCTTTCTGACTTGTTTAAATTATTCTCATCTAACATTCCTCCAAGGTTTTATTGATTCTTTTTTCCTTTTTTTTAATAAAAAACAAATTTTGTTAGTTTTATCATAAGCATAATACACAAACATACAAACACAAAACATAGACAAAACTACAAGATCTTTTCTGAAGGTTGTCTGTTCCCGGGTTAAAAACTCTTTACACAGACACAAATTCAAACATCATATTCAACCTAAGTCTCCTTCTATATCTTATTATCATTTTCTTTTTTATATATGTATATAAAAACCATTTTTATCAGTTTTCTAAAATCAATACACACAAAATCAAGGCATAACAGCTTATAAATTCTTTTCTAAAAAAAAATAATAATGATAGACCAATAAAACATAACATTTCCAGATTATAATATCAATATTTCATATAATATTAACTTCATATCTTATCCCTACTTCTCTTTTCCATCCAAATTATTTATCAATTAAAATTTTATTGCCTTTTATCAATATACAAAATCAAAAAAAAAGCATATATATCCTTCCATTATTACCATTTTCAACAACATTCTTTGTCTGTTCTATTTCCAAACATCCATTCATCTTTTTTCTTTTACTATACTTCTCCTGTAAACCAATTGGAGTTGCATCTATAACACATTACCTAACTTAAAAATACTACATATAAATCTTTCTTGGGATTCTGTTTAAAAAATTCTTAAAATTACATAATAAATTTTTTATTCTAAATATACATACATATAAAAACACACTCTTAAATACCCTCCAGAATCCCTCTTTTAATCTAAATTAAATTCACCCATTGTCTCTAAATAAACTTTTTTTCTTTAAATCTTGCTTCCCCCCATTAAGGCTTCTCCTCCCCCCTTTTCTCTCTTGCTTATTCTTCTCCTTGCCCTTTCTACCCCTTTGCTTTTTCCCTTCGCTTTTCTTGCTCCTTTTCTTTTGTTTTCTAACCTTGCCTCCATCTCTTCGCTCATTTTTCTCTCTTTTGGTTGTTTTTATAATTCTTAAAAACCCCTTTTTCTTATCCTTTTTCTCCTCCTCTCCGGAAGGAACCCATTGTTCATCAAAGATGGCTTCTTCTTCCTCTGCTTCCTTGTCCCAGTCCTTCTGCTGCGTCAACTTTTCTAAGGAACATAACGCCATTTCTAAGAATTGGAACAAAGCGCCCAAAGTATCTTCTTTTTTATATTTTTGATATTCAATCTCTAGTTCATCCACAGAGAATGCCATTATGAAAAGGGAAACTTTTTCCAAAACAACCACAAGTATTTTTAATCCAAGACAATCAAAAGCAATTAAAAAAAGGAAAAAAAGAAAAAAGTTCCAAAAGTTAATACTTTTCTTCCTTCTTCTCTTTCTCTTTCCAAATTAATTTTTGATCAAAGAGGTCCAATTACCATATATCTTCTTTTGAGATCCACCAAGACGTTCTAGACAGTCTCCTCCTTTTTCAGTTTCTGCTCCAATTTTTCTTTCTCCCTTCCCACTTGCAATAATAATTTTAAATAATCAAAAATCCATACCTCCAGCAGAGATTTTCCAATTTCTTAAATTTTTCAATGTCCAAAAATCCCTTTGTCTCTTAGCTTAGCTTACAAATCAATCCACTTTCAGTGTCTAATACATCCAAATATTTCTGCTTTTTCCGTGGGATGAGAGAGTAAAAAAAAAAATAAAAAAAAAAAAGTTCCCTTTAACAGCTTCTCCGCCGCTTTCGATCTTCTTAGGGATACAATGTATCCTCCAGCAACAAGCAGCTCAATTCCAGGAGATTTAAAAGTTGTTACTTGACCCGGCTCAGACAGAACTTTCACTTTTCACACTTCCTCCAGCACAGTTCTTTCCCGGTTGCTGGCTTCTTCGTGGCGGCCATTGCTGACTGCTGCTCCACCGCCTTGGGAAAAAGGGGTTTTCCTGGAGAAGGGGGGGGTCTGCGATGCCCCCACCTCCCTAACCGGCTCCCCTCTATCTTCAGCTGTCCCTACAGGGCAGCCATAACCCCCTGACCCATCTGGATCGGAGGTACCTCGGCAGCTAGCCAGCAGGAATCGCGAGCTGTCGCGAATTCCTGCTGCTCCGAAGTCACGCAAACCGGAAGTTTCCTATCCTGGACTTTCTTTAGGTTCCATGGGACAGATGCAGGTGTGCACGGCTGAGGTCTCGGAGAGCGAGGACTCAGGTGAGGGGCCTGCATGTGATGCAGGGATGGGGCCAGGACCATCAGGGAGTGGAGTGCTGCCTTCAGAGCTTGTGGAGGCTGGCAGCAGTGAGGAAGAGGCCCCCGAGGAGTACATGCGCACAGGAAAGAGCAGCTGCAACAGTACAGGCGACTCAGGAGTAAGGCTGCAAGGTAATGGCCCCTCCCTTAAGGGATAAAAGCCAGCTGAGAAACCGGAGTTCTTTGCAGGAAGCAAAGAAATTTTTGCACTCAAGCCTTGTGGACGTTCAGAATCTCTTAGTTTGTGTTTGGAGACTCTTTGTGTTTGGAATATTTCTTGACAACTTTATCTAGTGTTCTTGGCAGCCTTGCACAGCCTTGGCAAGGCTCATTCTTATCAGAAACAATTAGCTTGAAACAGCCTTTTAACCGGGAAGGAATGGAATTCTCAGAGAGGCATTAAAAGGTTTTGCTGTTTGTTTCCTTGGAACAAGGTTTGGGTCAGAATAGCATCTGCTCATAGAAAGAATAACAGAATTGGAAGGGACCATAGAAGCAGGGGTGGGATTCTACTGGTTTGGACCGGTTTGGGCGAAGTGGTAGTTCCAGTGATGTTTTGGCCCCAGCCATCTACCCTGCCCTTTTCCTGTGCTTTATTTCCATGTTTTTGAGCCCAGCTGATTTGCATGGCAGAGTGGTTTGCCACATACCAGCTGTTTTATCACTGGGGCTGCAGCAAAAGGTCAGTTGTTGTGACTCCAGGATTTGAATCTGTTCTGTTGGCAGATGTGAGCTCGAGTGAAGAGGATCTGGCAGTGAGATTTGAGCCTGCATTGCTGAGTGATTTTGAGGGTAGCCAGGATGAGGAAGTGGACTTGGCTATGAGAGACGAATCTAATTTATTGGAGCTGTCAGGGTCTTCTCCCTCCCCCGAGTCTCCCTCTCTGATTACGCAGCAGCCGGTAACAGATAATCAGGAAAACGTGCGAGAGGTTTCAGGCAAGGAGGAGGACTTTGAGGGATCCTGGCTTGATGTGAGAAATAGACGGAGATTGAGACGTCAATCTCAATTGGGAAAGAGGCATCAAGCCAATGATTAATTAATGAGACTAACACCCCCCCTTAGGGGATAAAAGGAAACGGATTGGCTTGAGAAATTTGCCAGAAGCAAAGTGTCTTGTTAGAGTGAAAGTCCTGTGAAGATTCTCTGAGGCATTGTGATTTATAGGCACTTCAGGTTTGCCAAACAGATATTGGAATTACTGCTGAGGACTGGAAAAACTTCAGCAGTTATCTTGGTTGGGGTTTGTTTTTGGTTGCTTATATTTTTGGAACTTCAGAAGTTTGATTGCTCACCTGTGGATACAGGTGAGACATAACAGTCAGTATTATAGCTAAAAATGGTCTTTTCTAAATGCTATGTGTGCGCAGTCCAAACCCCCTTTCCATACTGAAGCAGGAGATCGGAAGGTTGTCTGAAGGGCTACAGGATGAATCTCTAGTCTGAAGAAGGAACTCCAAAGTTCCCTCATGACTTTTGACATCACTTAACTCAGGCCACTCGAACGGTCAAGTCCAACCTTCAGATCAGAAGAAGTTTAGAAGGTGTACAACGCAAGAGGGCCAACTTCAAGGTCCAATTCGTTGACCTTCTTGCAGAAGCTTCCCTAAAGATCTGGGACTACTTCCACCAACTAAGGGTGGAGAAATCTCACCTTCCCCACCTGTTCTCTCCATCTTCCCTAGGTGTCCGTCGGAAACCAGCTCGGGATGAAAACGGCGGCCGTTCTGAGCAGGATGGATGATCCCGTGGGTGCCCGAGTGGGCAATTCCTTGGAAGTCCTTGAAACCTTGCAGTGCCTGGAAGGAGGTGGCCCTGGGGACCTCCGTGAGCTGGTCACCACACTAGGTGAGTCTCAGGGATAGCGCCTTGATGGGGCACCTCGAGCAAGTATGAATGTCAGTGTTCCAGCAACCTTCCATTCTGTCCAGTAACTCCTAGACAGACATCTTCTCAAAGGTGCCTTTTTATCTGGATAGTAACTGGCACAACTGCGGAATCCCAAATCTGAAAGTTTTGGGCTTCCTTACAATAAGTAAAAACCATAAATCCATTCCCTGCACCCATCATCACATCACATGGTCCAATCACCATCCATCCCAAGTTAAGACTTCCCCTCACTTATGTGCAACACTACCTGACCTTGAACCAGAAAAATAATTTTATTATGTCTAACTACATATACTCCAAGAAATTGCCCTTCCCGCTTTCCCTGGGCTCAAATGTGGCAGAGTGAGAGCGTCTGATCTCAATATGGCTTCCAAAGCTGACAGGCGTCCCCCCTTGAAAAGAAATCACGCCCTGCAAAATATAATAAACAAAACAGAACAAGGGGTTATTGCACTGCCCTTAATTCTCTCTTCCCCCAC
This sequence comes from Hydrophis major, assembly GCA_033807585.1. Taxonomy (NCBI): domain Eukaryota; kingdom Metazoa; phylum Chordata; class Lepidosauria; order Squamata; family Elapidae; genus Hydrophis; species Hydrophis major. The sequence goes on along the minus strand of CM066331.1, from coordinate 214,121,024 downwards.
CAAGGGTACCCTTTGGCTTGTTAGGGAATTGTTCATGGAAGGAGAAGGAAAAGTTGACAATAGAAGGTGGGTGAAGGAGTTTTTTGGGTCAGCCCCAGGGTTGGGCTGGTGGGGCCTTGCAGGGGTTCGGGAGATCCCCTAGCTAAGATTCTGTGCAGTTTGGAGAAACCCAAATCCCACTCCTGGCTGGCGCCACCCACCCTGCCACGCCCCTCGCAGGAGTCTCCACGTGGCCCGTTTGGGATGCAGGGCATGTATGGAGGCTCGGGGAGGGTGAAAAATGGGCTTCCTGGAAGTTCAGGAAGGCTGGAATGGACCCGTTTCTGGCTTCCAGAGCCTCCGGAGTCCAAGGAGGCCATTTTCGCCCATCCCTTGCCCACCAACACAACATGAGGGTGAAAAAAAATCCCAAGCTGCAGGAGAGAGGAAAAACTCCTTCCGTGTGTCCAAGCAAGTCCTTGACCAGCAACTGCGAAGGATACTTGAATAGGAATCCCTACCTGGAAAAGGGGGTTGGGCTCTTAACCCTTGCAATCTACCATCTACTCTCCACCAGTCCCTGCACCCCTGAGCCCCTCTCCCATTTCTAAACGCTCCACGTGGCCTCGGCCGGCTTGTGCTGACTTCTCTCTCTCTCTCTCTCTCTCTCTCTCTCTCTCTCTCGCTCCAGGAGGCCTCTTGCTGTGGCAGAGCGGAAGAGCCAGCTCAGTGTCCACGGGGGCCACCCAGATCGGCCAAGTCCTGGACAATGGCGCTGCCCTGCGCACTTTCCAGGCCATGCTGCAGGCTCAAGGGGTGGAGGCCGAAGTGTCCCGCCTGTTGTGTGAAGGGACGGAGGAGCAGCGCTTGGCGGTGCTGAAGGTGGCCGGCACCCAGGAGGAGCTGCGGGCTCTGGAAGAGGGTATGGAGTGGGCAAGGGTGAGGGGGCACTGCAAATCTCTCTCCTCTCCCCCCACCCACCCTTTTGCTCTGGCCCTTTCCTGCAGGTGCTCCTGGGCAGGGCTGCAGGCCGGAGGAAAGATTGAGGGTGGAAGTCTAGAAATGCTTACGACCAAAATGGAGCCCCAGATTGTGTGTTTTGCTCCATTTTATGACCTTTCTTGCCACAGCTGTTAAGTGAATCACTGCAGCTGTTTGGTAAGTAACATGGTTCTTCAGTGAATCTGGCTTCCCCATTGGCTCTGCTCATCAGGAGACGGGGAGTTCTAGTCCTGCCCTAGGAATGAAAACCGGCCGGGTGATTTTGGACCAATCACCAGGAGATGGGGAGTTCTAGTCCTACTTTATGCATCAAAGCCAACTGGATAATCTAAGGCCAGTCATTCTATCTCAGCCCAATTCAACGCCCAGGAAAAAGGAGTATTAGGTATGTCTGCTGCCTTGAGATACTAGAAAGAAAGAAAGAAAGAAAGAAAGAAAGAAAGAAAGAAAGAAAGAAAGAAAGAAAGAAAGAAAGAAAGAAGAAGAAGAAGGAAGGAAGGAAGGAAGGAAGGAAGGAAGGAAGGAAGGAAGGAAGGAAGGAAGGAAGGAAGGAAGAAGAAAGAAAGAAAGAAAGAAAGAAAGAAAGAAAGAAAGAAAGAAGAGGGGAGGGGAGGAAGGGGAAGAAAAAGAAACAGGAAGGAAGGAAGGGAGGAAAGGAGGGAGGAAGGAAGGAAAAGGAAGAAAGACAGAAAGAAAGAAGGAAGAAAAGAAGGAAGGAAGGAAGAAGGAAGGAAGGAAGATGCGAGGAAGGAAGGAAGAAGAAGAAGAAGAAAGGAAATGAAGGATGGAAGAAAAGAAAAGAAAAGAAGTAGGGGAGGGAGGGAAGGAAGGAAGGGAAGAAAGAGAAAGTGGAAGGGAGGGAGGAAGAGAAGAAGGAAAGAAAAGAAAGAGAAAGTGGAAGGGAGAGAGGGAGGAAGGAAAGAAAAGAAAGAAAGAGAAAGGAAAGAAGGAAGGAAGGAAGGAAGGAAGGAAGGAAGGAAGGAAGGAAGGAAGGAAGGAAGGAAGGGTGAGCTGTGGACATAATAGGCCCAGATGTTCTCCATCCCAAGATACTCTGAAACGAACAGGAGCTGCACAAAAAAACCGAGTCTCTTTCAGGAACTGGAGGGTGTGTGTGAGTGTCTGTCCCCTCTTCCTCGGTGGGGCTGGAGCATCCCTCCCCCTCCCCATTCCTCCCAGATGGGAGGGGGCACCCATCCTGCCTGTCTTCTCCCCCTGCAGGGACCGTGCAGCAGATCCAGGCGCTGCCCATTGCGCAGGTCCTTCATGGCTTGGGAGCTGGACGCACCCAGCAAGGGCAGCCGGTCAATCTCCGGGTGGGCGCGGAACTGCTGGTCTCCACAGGAAAGCGAGTGGCCAAAGGTAAGGGATGCGCACCTGTGGGGCCAGGCCCAGGGACACCTTTGACCAAGGGCCCAGGTGGCTGCAGATGCCGTCCCATCCCCAATCCAGAGGAGGAGGGGCAGGAGGGGAGAGGGAGGAAGAAGAGGAAGAGGAGGGAGGAGGGGAGGGGTAGGAGGAAGAGGAAGGAGAGGGAGGAGGAGGGAGAGGGGAGGAAGAGGAGGAAGAGGAGAAAGAGAAAGAGGAGGAGGGGGAGGAGGGAAGGGAGAGGGGGAGGAAGGGGAGCAGGGGGAGGAGGAGGGGGAGGAGTAGGAGGGGAGAGGGAGGAAGAAGAGGAAAGAGGAGGGAGAGGAGGAGGAAGGGAGGGAAGGAGGAGGGAGAGGGGAGGAAGAAGGGGAGCAGGGGGAGGAGGAGGGGGAGGAGTAGGAGGGGAGAGGGAGGAAGAAGAGGAAGAGGAGGGAGAGGAGGAGGAGGGAGAGGGGAGGAAGAGGAGGAGGAGGAGGAGGAGGAGAAAGAGCAGGTGGGGGAGGAGGAGGAGGAGGAGCGGGAGGAGGGGAGAGGGAGGGAGAGGAGGAGGGAAGGGAGAGGAGGAGGGGGGAGGAGAACCAGGGGTGGGCTTCTGGGGGTTTGCAGGAGTTCAGGAAAGCCCCTGGCTAAGATTCTGCCCAGTTCAGAGAACCCCCAAATCCTACCCCTGGCTGGCCCTGCCCACCCTGCCCCTCCCCTCCCCGGAGTCCCCACACGGCCCATTCTGGATGCAGGGAAGTGCAGGGCGAACACGGAGGCTTGGGGTGGGTGAAAAACGGGCCTCCCGGAGGCTCCGGAAGGCCGGAAATGGGCCCGTTTCTGGCCTCCATAGAGCCTCCGGAGCCTAGAGAGGCTGTTTTCGCCTTCCTGGAGGCTTGAGGGAAGCCTCCGGAGCCTGGGGAGGGCAAAAATACCTCTCCCCCACCTACCGCAGTGCAGGAGGCTGACTAGGCCACGCCCATCATGGGCACGCCTACCCAGCAAGCAGGCTAGGTTATGTCCTCATTGCCAGAAGCAAATGGGATTCCTTGCTCTCTCCCCCTTATCCTTCCAGGAACTCCATGGATCCGAATCCATCACGATGCCCCCAGGCTGAGCCAGACCCACCGAGAAACCTTACAGAAGGCCCTGATTCTGGGGGATGTGGAGCCCTTCACCCCTCCTGCAAAGGTGGCGAAAATACTTCTTCCTACCGGAGAGTCAGCAATGCCAGGATCCCAGTAGGAGAGGAAAGGTGTAGTGTCCTTGTTTTGCATACTCAGAATACTGCATTCCTATTGGATGGATACCATCGCTGGGCGATTGGTTGATAACAACAGATCCGATTGGCCACCTAAGCGGCGGGAAGTTTAAATAAATGCCATTGATTGCGAGCCATGAGCAGCCACTATAAAAAGGGCTGCCGCGGCTCGACTTTAGTTGAAGTTCCTGTTAGTTCAATAAAGAGCTGAATTCAACTCCGGTCTCGAGTTTGTTCTGGCGATAGAACAAAGGGGGTCCCTGAGAAACT
>CM066331.1:213969441-214117065 GCA_033807585.1 Hydrophis major | reverse complement strand
AAAAAGAATGGAAGGAGAGAGAAGAGGAAAGAAGAGGAGAAGATATGGAATAAACAAGTAAAGAGAAGAGACAAGACGAGAAGAGGGAGAGAAGGAGGGAGAGATGGAAGAAAGAAGGAGAGAAGGAGAGAGAAGAGAAGGAGGGAGAGATGGAAGAAAAAAGAATGGAAGGAGAGAGAAGAGGAAAGAAGAGGAGAAGATATGGAATAAACAAGTAAAGAGAAGAGACAAGACGAAAAGAGGGAGAGAAGGAGGGAGAGATGGAAGAAAGAAGGAGAGAAGGAGAGAGAAGAGAAGGAGGGAGAGATGGAAGAAAAAAGAATGGAAGGAGAGAGAAGAGGAAAGAAGAGGAGAAGATATGGAATAAACAAGTAAAGAGAAGAGACAAGACAAGAAGAGGGAGAGAAGGAGGGAGAGATGGAAGGAAGAAGCAGAGAAGGGGAGAAGAGAAGGAGGGAGAGATGGAAGAAAAAAGAATGGAAGGAGAGAGAAGAGGAAAGAAGAGGAGAAGACATGGAATAAACAAGTAAAGAGAAGAGACAAGACGAGAAGAGGGAGAGAAGGAGGGAGAGATGGAAGGAAGAAGAAGAGAAGGAGAGAAGAGAAGGAGGGAGAGATGGAAGAAAAAAATGGAAGGAGAGAAGAGAAAAGAAGAGAAGAAGATATGGAATAAACAAGTTAAAGAGAAGAGATGAGAAGAGAAGAAGGAGAGAAGGAGGGAGAGATGAAAGGAAGATATGACATGGCAAATTTGACACATGTGCTGAACTAAGACAGTTGACATGCTGAATGTATCTTGGCAGCTCTTGGCTTAAGTTAGCACTATTGATATCTCCTAACAGAATGGGCGTCTGGATATCTCGGTTCAGCCCACAGAATCTGGCCAGCTACAGTTTGTAAAGTATTGTTTTAAGTTTGGGGTGGAATATAAATTGCAGCTTATTATAAATGAGGAGAACTTTTGTGGAGAATAAAACGGTTTGCAGTTGATAGCGTCTCTAAGTCCACATCACAAAATGTCTCCTCTCTGAAATCTGAAATCCTGGGATATGCAAGTTGCTATCATCAGTAGAATTGTTTAGCCAGGTTTCAGTGAAGCTGAATTCACAATCAGGGTTGCATCTGTTTAAAAGAAGTTATTCATCCATCTTTTCGGCAAGTGAACGTACCAGTCCAGTAGTGGGATTCAATTTTTTTTTACTACTGGTTCTGTGGGCATGGCTTGGTGGACGTGGCAGGGGAAGGATTACTGCAAAATCCCCATTCCCTTCCCCACTCCACTTACCTGCTTTCCAGCTCTGTTCTCCTGTGCAGGGCAATGAAAGGACACAGCTGGGACTCAATGGGAGGCAGAGAAGAGATGGGGGGCAGGGCCAGTTGGAGGTAGTTGGGTTCTCCCAACTACTCAACATTTCCGCGACTGGTTCTCCAGAACTGGTCAGAACCAGCTTAAGACCACTTCTGGGCTAGTCTAATGTAAGAGAAGTCTCAGTGCCCGGCTTCCTGACATTCCCTTACATTTTTGGATTTAGCTTGATGTAGGATAGTTTCCCAGATGAAACTGGCTGTTACTCTCAGTGTGTTAGGAGATTAAGGAGTTTTCACTGGGTCTTCTGACTGCTAGTTGGTGTTTATTGATGCATTATGTAGTTTCCCCCTGTCTTAGTCCTAACTCTGAATGGTGCAGATGACTCCTGATTTTTTTTTAACCTTCTGATCTTTTGGTTTATTTAAGATATTTCAGAGAGCTTGAATTGGTTTGTGTGCTACAGTGATGTTGCATGTTCTAATGGTGTGTTGATGGTTTCTTAGATGTTTTTGATGTTGGCGTGTCATATATATCCCATTTCCACCCAACTAGGGAACATCATCGATGCTGCCTGAATTGGTTCATTTTGGATTTGGTTCATATATTTTTTTGAGTCCTCAATGAATGACAACACACAAGAGAAAAATTCAGAGCATCATCTCCACTTGGATTAGAGTTTATTGATTACACCACATGGAAAAGAAAGCCTGATATACAGGCTTGTTCTGTGGGTCAGCAGGATGATCTTGTAGTAGTCAGGGAGATTCTGACTTACAACCTTCAAGGTGTTTCCAGCTGTATTCAAACAAGACTCATCTTGCACAGATAGGGCTGTTCGACATCACAAAACTGGTCATTCCAATGTTTATAGTCTAGATGAAATCAAATAATTGTTGAGACTTTTCTTGCAAATGTTTTTGGATCGCTCATCATTTCTACCGAAGAAAATGAGGGTTTTTTTTTCTGGTCACAAAGAAATAACTTTCTTCAATAGGAACATTTCAATATACAGCTTTGACACTGTAGTTTACAGGTAGTCCTCAATTTACAAGTGTTCACTTAGTGACCTTTGAAAAGTTACAACAGCACTGAAAAAAATTGATTTATAACTGATTTTGACACAACCCCTATGCCATTCTCCTGATAATGTCATCGAAATTCAGTGCTTTTTCCAAAAGGCAACTGGACTTTCTGGGGGGGGGGGGGCGTTCCTTGAAGATGAGCTTCTTCAGTTCTAGAAGTTGGAACTTGGAGTCCACAAGTCATAAAGGATCCATTGTTTCCCACCTCTGCTCTCCTGGACAGGTGCATACACTTTTTGTGACTCATTAGTGAAAGAAATGGTCCCTATGCGTACATAAATTACTAAATAGGATTGAATCAGGAATGAAGGCCCTGGGTTGTGTGAATGCAGTCTCTGACTTTATGCATGTTGGCTGTGGAGGATTGGAAGGTTGTGCTTGTTCACACGTCTGGAAAACACATGAGATGTCTTGAGAAGTCTGACATAGTAGAGCAGAAAACTTTTTCCTTACCGGAAGTATATAGCTCAACACAATTCTGCCTCCGTTTGCAGTTGGAAGGTTGATTGACTGCCCAAGGAATGTACTCGACCCTAGAGTGGTCTTGCCATCTGAATCGTGTCTGTAGAGGAAGCAACAGAGGTGTCATCTCTCCAAGTGTTTTTCTGAATCTTGCAGAAATCAGGATATTTCCTCTCAACTCTACTTCTCAACAGCAGAAGGGTCAAATGCAAGAGGGATCAAGTTGTCCAAGGGGCAAATCATATAGAGGTGCAATAAGTTAAGATACTCTCTATAGTGCAGCAGTAGAAGGTCACTAGCAGTTTAACATTCGGTTGTTGTTTCCTGAGAAGTCTCAGCTAGTAGTATCTCTGCTGGGCCCTTTTGTCCAGGGCTGCAATGTGAGGCCCCCAGGTCAGGTCCTCTTTTAGGGGTAACACCCAGAAACTTAAAACTGTCCACTTGAGTCCACTCAGTCTCCCTTGAGAAGCAAGGGGTGGATATCTGATTTGTTCCTTCTATACAGTCCACTATCAGCTCCTTGGTCTTATTGCTGTTGAGGACCAAGTTATTGTCTCCACACCATGAAAGCAACCGTTGGTCCACCTCGTCTTGATAGGCAGATTCATCCCCCCCCCCCCCAGAGATGAGTCCCACCACTATTGTATCGTCTGCAAATTTAGTAATAGTATTACTTTACTGTTGTAAAGTCCTGGTTGAATTGTCCCATGATGTAAATCCATTGACAAATTGGCCTATTCTTGTCACCTCCTCCCTGCCCCTCCCGAGCTTTTCATCATCCTCAGAGGTACCACTCAGTCCCTTCCCGCCCTGAGGCCAACACACGTTCTACTCACCCTCCCACCTGGGAGTTTGTACAATCCAATCCAGATTCTAAATTTCTCTGCAAAGTTCATGAGTAGAGCAGAAGATAAAAATGCCATTTCCCGATCACTGTGGATGGAGGCGAGGTGGCCATCTTTGCCATAGGTGGTGCATTCTGACTGGGAGACACCAAACAGAGAGAGGTTAGGGGTTCTTGCTTTAGATGCTGGCCCTGTCCTTTAGAGCAGGAGTAGCCAAACTTGGGCCACTTTAAGACTTGCAGACTTCAACTCTCAAAATTCCCCAGAATTCTGGGGATTGAAGTCCGCAAGTCTTAAAGTGGCCATGTTTGGAGAGCCCTGCTTTAGAGCCCTCCCTCAGTTCCACAAGTCTATCCCTGTCCTTCCTGCTGATTCCCCAACTCCATCATCCAGCACCCATCTCCATGACATCTAAACTCTATAGCAGGGGTTGCCAACCAGTGGGCCAGGGACCACTGGTGGTCCGTGAAAATTTTTTGGTGGTCTGCAGAGAAAGGTTCCCCCCCAAAGCAATTAATCCAGAAGAGACCGAGGTTCTTGTCAACGATGGATCAGAGACCACAATCGTGCATGGCTTTGATCCATGCTTACCCTGTTGGAGGGGTCCTTAAAGGACTGGATCCATCTGATCCACCTCGTAGGGGTGGGGGAAGAGGGGGAGACCACCAGCTGGGTTGAGGGGAGCCGCATCTCCCCTCCCTGGCTCGGTAAACTCCCCTAGAAGACAGAGAGAAGTGGCAGTCTTTAATGGCTGCCCTGAAGAAGGGAAGCTGCTGGGACACATGTTTTGTGCTGGAGAGTGAAAGTGGTGAGTGGGGTGTAACTGGATAAAAGTCTTTGAACATTCTTTTTGAAAACCCAAAAAAGCGGAAAGAAGGGAGCCCTCATTTGGAAGAGTGGTAGCGGCAAACAAGAAATAAGAGGATAATATAAGGTAAAGAAAAAAACCAGAAATAAAAGAATTATATATAATTAGAGACTAAATTGGAACAATATACAGAATTGAACATTAATCAGGCATTAGGTAAAATGCTGGACTTATTTGGAATTGATAAAATTTAATATAAATATTACGGAAAAGTGATTTAAAATAAAAGAATTCTAAGAAAATGATACAGAGCACCACCTAAGAGTTAAAGATTTCCTTCTTTTATGTTTCTATGGAAAAATTATTGATTGTATAAACAAGATCCCCAGAAGCTTATAAAAAAGAAGGGGGGATTACGGTAAAATATAAAAGAATGCAATACTTTGGGATTGTTGGAGGTTGATTTTGACAAGAAAACAGAAGAAAGAGAAAGTGAGATAAATGGACACTTTTGACAAGGACTATAACAGAAAAACTTGACCTTTAATAAAATAAAGAATAACTTAATAGACCAAAGAAATGGAAGAAGAATAAGCAAAGAATTTAAGTCGGATCTCCACTGTGAGAAAGATGTTTAAAGAAAATATGAGACTGGTGGAGATAATGCTGAGTAAAGTAAGGGCATCACAGCTCGCAGAAGAACAAAGGAAGCTCAGAGAGGACGAATTCAAAGAGGAAAATAACAGCCTTGATGAATATGAAGAACAAGGACCATTGTCAAAAGATATAAAAGGACTTAAAATGGAGATATTAACAACAAAGACAGCAAATAAAAGAGATAAGACACCCAAGATCAAGAAGAACAAGGGAATATACAAGGAAATGTATATTGGCATTTAGTTTAAAACTTGCTAGAAATTATTTTAGGATTATATAGAGATAGAGATAGAGATAGAGATAGAGATAGAGATAGAGATAGAGATAGAGATAGAGATAGAGATAGAGATAGAGATAGAGATAGAGATAGAGATAGAGACAGAGATAGAGATAGAGATAGAGATATATGTAGGTCTAGGTGTGTTTGGGTCTTGGTTTACACAGGAAAAGGTAGCGGTTCTGATGCTGGGTTGTTGCCCTCCTACGGCCTCCTCCACGTCTCCTGATGTACTGGCCTGTCTCCTGGTAGCACCTCCATGCTCTGGACACTATGCTGACAGACACAGCAAACCTTCTTGCCACAGCTCGCATTGATGTGCCATCCTGGATGAGCTGCACTACCTGAGCCACTTATGTGGCTTGTAGACTCCGTCTCAATGCTACCACTAGAGTGAAAGCACCGCCAGCATTCAAAAGTGACCAAACCATCAGCCAGAAAGCATAGGAACTGAGAAGTGGTCTGTGGTCACCACCTGCAGAACCACTCCTTTGTTGGGGATGTCTTGCTAACTGCCTCTGCTTTCCACCTGTTGTCTATTCCATTTGCACAACAGCATGTCAATCAGTGTTGCTACCTAAGGGGACAGTTTGATTTCACAGAAGTGTGATTGACTTGGAGTTACATTGTGTTGTTTAAGTGTCCCTTTATTTTTTTGAGCAATGTATATGTGTGTGTGTGTGTGTGTGTTTTCATAGATTTTCACGAATAAAGGTCTGTTTGTCTGTCTTCTGGCCTGCTTGCCTGCCTGCCTGCCTGCCTGCCTACCTATCTATCCATACATTCATCCAAAAGATCTGCCTGCCTGCCTACCTACCTATCTATATATATACATATACATATACATATACATATACATATACATATACATATACATATACATATACATATACATATACATATACATACACACACACACACATATATATTCTTAAGTTTTCGCGGGTACTTACATGTATAGTATTCAGGTTTGTTCGGGTATTTTCCCACTTCATTATAGTTGTGCTTTTAAAATTGTAGCAATGTTTCGACAGAATCTCATCTGCCATCATCAGGCTTCTATATTGTGTTCATCTGTGAGTCAGACTTTTACAGTTGTTTCAGTTTTAAATTTGGGGCTAGCCTACTGCTGTGCCAGAATGGTTTTTTCTTTATCCTGATTGGTTGGAAGTCTTGGTCTGTGTTTATATATACATATATATATGAATTACGTTGTTATGAACCCTTATATTGGAGGATCCAAACGGGGAATGGAAATGTATTAAAATATATAGATAAATTTTGGATAAGTGGTAAGGAAGAAAAAATATGATTATTAATGATTTTAAGAAAAGTGAAATGTATAAAAATATATGAATTTTGGCAAAGTAGAAAGGGAAAAATATGATTATTTATGATTAAAAGAAAAGTGAAGATGAAATGAGATATATTAGGAAGTCATTCTAGCGATTTTAGGGGGGATACTGTTAGGGATAACATTGTTTTACCCTAACTGGTTTAGGTAAATTATAATATGTAATCATAGTTTATAAGTTAAAGTGTCTGCAACTTTAACTGTGGGATAGTAATTAAGGGAGTGGTTGTGAAAGCATTTTAAAAGAAGCAAGGCTGCAGCTTGCTCTCTCTCTGGCTTTGATGATCCCTGATTACTGCAAGGACTCAAGACTGCATTGCTCGAACGGGAGAGAAACAAAGGACTGATTTGTAAGTGAACTGACATAGGATATTCTACACGGACTTTGCTAATTGAATATCCCTGAATGGACTGACTAAATGATACATGACTATTGGACTGTTATTTTGACTATGCTATGAACTCATAATGGAATAAACTATATATTTTTGATAACACAAGCGTATCTGTTATTTTTACTGTATGTTAATAAACATACAAGCTTAGCTCACTCATTTATCTGTGTGCCTATCTGACTAACGCTGCACATTCTGTTTAGCTTGTCTCCCTAACCCTGGTTGGGGAAACCAGGCTTAACAGATACCTTAAAATATATATGTTTTAAAGTATACAGTTGATTGTTTAATGTTAATACATCTAAAGTTGGGGAATGAAATTAGATAGATTGAGGGGATATACCATGTGGATCCTAAATGTATTGGTTTTGTTTTATTTTTGGTCTTTTTAGATTGTTTATTATATAATTGGCTTCGGGGAAAATTAAGGATAAGAATGATGTGCAATGTTAAATAAAATAGGTGGTAAGCTAAAAATGGAAATAATAGGTGATAAAGAACTGGGAATCTATATCTGGATGAAATGATATTGATATTGAATTAATGAATTGAAATATGAAATGGAAATTTATTTAAAGATAAGTGAAATGGATAAAGATATGAGATGATATTATATAAGATTGGTGGAAATGAAAGTATGATTATGTACAAGTGTTATAATCTGGAACCACATTGCCCACATAAAGAGATGTGTAAAAATTAAAAACTTTTTGAAAAAAAAAAGCAATTAATCCAGGCTGCGCAGGAACACAAGGCTGTGCTGCCCACATGGCCCACAGGAACACAAGGCTTGCATCGCTTGCATTGCGAACAACACGAGGTAGTGAGGGGAGGGGGGAAAGGGCAGGGGGGACTTGTCCCACTTGCCCCACGCACCTCGCCTGGCCACCAGCCTCCTTCTTTCCACTTCTTTCTTCTTCTGCTTTTGGTTGCATGCAAGGAAAGCAGCCAAAGTCTTTCTTTTTCTCCCCAAACTCCGCCAGAAATGAGTCTTTGGGACCCTGCAAGGCCTCCTGCTCCAAGAGGCTGCGCCGACAAAGACTCATTTCTGGCGGAGTTTGGGGGGAGAGAAAGAAAGACTTCTGCGGCTTCTGCTGCTTTCCTTGCATGAAGCCAAAAGTCTCTCTCCCTCTCTCTCTCTCCCCCCCGAGAACGGAGCTGGAGATGGTATCCTGGGATCCCAAATAAAGAATGGTCAATTGGTAGGAAAACAGGATAGGGGATTTTCCTGCAGACTTTCTCAGGGTCTCTGATCCGCGGGATTTTAAATTATGACTTTGGGGGTCCCTGAGGTCCAAAAGGTTGGCGACCCCTGCTCTATAGCTTGGAATCAAAAGCAGGACCTAAAAAGCAAGTATCCAGGCTCCCTGCAGTATTTATCATTAACAGAGCAGACTGGAGGAATTCCTTTTAGAAAATAATGTGAGGGCTCTTGCAGACTAAAAAAAATGTGCTCATATTTATGCATTTCAGGAAAGGAGGACAAAATGATACAGTCATCATCTAGGTCGTAGATGATGTAAGCCTAAATATTCATAATTAGTAGGTAGATGATGCAAGCATAAAAAAGGTATAGGATCTCCTGCCTGAGCAGGGAGTTGGACTAGAAGACCTCCAAGGTGCCTTCAAACTGTAATTTGGGTCAGGAGATCAGATGAACTCTGATAATGTTGCTTCCCCCACCGCACCCCTTTTTGTGAGTTGGGTTGGGCTCTTTATCCTTGGTCAGCAGGGGTCCCGCTGGGGGATTTTTCCATGTTTGCAAAATTTGCACCTCGCCCAGAGACAACGCTGTGAGATGGGCGGCCACAGAAATCAAATAAATAAATAAATAGGTTTTTATTTTGAAGGAGCCATGAAACAATTCGGTGAGCTTGTGGAATGCAGAGTTTTGAAGGGGCTTCCTTAAGCCTATCTTCTCCTAAGAGTAAACGCCGGAGAGCAGGAAGTTATCTATCCCCCCAGAGCTTTGGAAGTGAGGGGAAAGGAATCGGGAGAGGAACATGCCAACCCTTCCCTAGACCCCAAACCCATCCTCTCCTCCCACGGTTCTACTTCTTGGCAGATGGCAGAAGGGAGGTGGTAGGGTAGGGACTCGAATGGGGAAAAGGGTGTTGGGATGTGCTCCTGCCGATCCAAGGACAGATGGGTAGCACAGACACAATCCCATGCTCAGGTCCCTTATTCCCCTGGCAGGGAAACCCATCGGGGATGGTCAAACTATGTCTATGATAGTGTGATGGAAGCTCCACCGTGGTTCTGTTCATGCTCTCCTCACATTGTTGTGGCCATATTGACTTTCTTGACCATAATCTTTGGACACCTCTGCTCCTTCCTTCCATCCTCCTCTTTCCTTCCTTCCTTCTTGCCTCCCTATTGCCACATGGACTTGGGGGAAACGTGAGGAAGCCGCCTTCAGGAAAACCAAGGACCTGCTCACCTCGGATGCCGTCCTCATCCAATACAATGAGACCCTACCACTTGCCATCACATGCGACGCCTCACTCTTCGGCGTCGGCGCCGTCCTCAGCCACACGCTCCCGGATGGAAAAGAGCACTCATCGCTTTCTTTTCAAGGACACTCACCAAACCAGAGAGGAACTATAGCCAGCTGGACAAGGAGGCCCTGGCTATCATCACAGCAGTGAAGAGGTTCCACGAATACTTCTACGGCCACACGTTCACCATTATCACAGACAACAAGCTGCTGTTGGGAATCCTGGCAGGGAACAGGGCCACCCGAACATCCTATCTCCCAGAATGACAAGGTGGTCCGAATTCCTTGCCACCTACAGCTACCGGCTCACACACCAACCCGGTAAGACGATCACCCACGCAGACGCCCTGAGCCGCTCGCCATTACCTGACCTAGACACCGACCCAGCACCCACGACGACCACCCTCAGCATAGAGACTCTGCCCAATCTACCCATAACCGCGTCAGACATTGCTCGAGAGACTAATAAAGACAGACATCTGGCGCGGGTGTTACACTGGGTAGAAAAAGGGTGGCTGGAAAAAAATGACGACGAAGCATTCAGGACATTCCGGAACTGGCAAACAGAACTCTCGCTACAAAAAGGTTGTGTACTTTGGGGGGATGGGGTTGTTATTCCGGAAAAGCTACAAGGGAAGGTATTGGAGTTGTTACACGAGGGGCACCCGGGCATAGTTAGAACAAAAGCCCTGGCCAGAAGTTACGCTTGGTGGCTAGGGATGGATAAGCAAATCGAGACTTGGGTGGCAAGATGTGAACACTGCCAAGAAACCAGACCAAGCCCTCCTGGAGCACCGATCCTGGAATGGGAAACCCCCAGGGGACCATGGTCCAGGATCCACATAGATTTTGCCGGGCCCACTAAGGGACATACATTCCTTATAACGGTAGATGCTTACTCCAACTGGTTGGAGGTAAGCAACATGAAAACCACCACCACGGAGGCCGTGACCAAGGAACTTAGCAAGCTGTTCGCAACCCATGGCCTCCCAGATGTCATCGTGTCGGATAACGGGCCCCCATTCACCTCGCTAGAATTTGAAAAATTCCTAGCAGGATGGGGCATACGACACGCACTGACAGCTCCGGCACATCCGGCGGCAAACGGAAGGGCGGAACGGATGGTTCAATTCACGAAAAAAACCATCCAAAAAATTGAACACAGGGAAATCCAAGAAAAAATAAATAAAATGCTTTTTATACAACACATAACCCCAAACACGACAACGAACAAAAGCCCGGCAGAGCTACTAATGGGGAGGAAAATAAGGTCCCCACTCGACAGACTTCACGCCACATACAACCCGGAAAACCCCCCAAATTCCTCTAGCAAGCACCGGTCCTTTGCGCCAGGCGATGCCGTCTACGCAAAGAACCTAACCGGAGACCCACTGTGGGTACCAGCAACCATAACCCAACTGATAGGTCCCCGCTCGTACCAGCTGCAAACAACCGATGGACGAGCATGGAAACGCCACATCGATCAATTAAGATCGAGAACAATCACAGGAAACACAACCGACATGCAATCAAACACAGACAATCCTCTTAATACAAGCCAAGAGGGAAGGGAATACCCCGGGAACCAAAACCCAATAGAAAGAAACCAGCAACACTTACCGACTAACAGCCAGCTCGAAGCCTCACCAGGAAGAAGCAGCCAGGCCAGCTCAACCAGCCCAGAAAGACTAGGCAGGAGTGGCAAAAACCGCAGCTCAACCAGCCCGGGTAGACCGGGAGGGAGCTGTGACAAGAGGCCCGGCGACACCTTCCAGGCGGTTCCATTGACGAGGCCAAGACCAACAGAGAACCCGACCGAACTGGCCGGGAGCCAAACAACAACTAACCTGCGCAGGTCCAGTAGGCAAATATGGAGCCCCACCTACTTACGGGACTACATCACGTAGGACTGAACCTAGAGGGGAGGGGTGTTCTGTACAGTCATTTACATTCTTGTAAACGCCGCACTGTGATTGGTCAAAGCGCACAGTGATCTGATTGGTCAAGCGAGCCGCACTGATTGGCCCACTACGGATCTTCCGCGATTGGTGGAAACTAATCGTGGGAGATTCAAAGCGGTGCCATTGGTTGCAGCCGCTGCGGCTTGGGCATAAAAAGCCTCTGTTTTCCCCTTGGAACCTGAGCCGTTCTCGGTACTAATAAAAGAGCTGAACCAAGTCACTGACTCCGGGTCTCCTTGCCGCGATGGACACAACACTTTCCTTCCTTCCTTCCTTCCTTCCTTCCTTCCTTCCTTCCTTCCTTCCTTCCTTCCTTCCTTCCTTTCCTCCTCCTTCTTTTCTTCCTTCCTTCCTTCCCTCCCTCCTCTTTCCTTCCTTCTTTCCCTCCTTCCTTCCTTCCCTGCCTCCCTCCTTCCCTCCTTCCCTCCTCCCTTTCCTTCCCTCCTTCCTTCCCTCCATCCCTCCTCCCTTTACTTTCTTCCTTCCTTCCTTCCTCCCTCCCTCCCTCCCTCCCTCCCTCCCTCCCTCCCTCCCTCCCTCCCTCCTTCCTTCCTTCCTTCCTTCCTTCCTTCCTTCCTTCCTTCCTTCCTTCCTTCCTTCCTTCCTTCTTTCCTTCCTTCTTTCCCTCCTTCCTTCCCTTCCTCCCTCCCTCCGTATTTTCCCTTCCCATCCACAGGGAAGCATTGCACTCAGACAGTAAGTTTATAGGCTATGTTGGAGGGTGTTGGGGCTCCTCTTACCTCTGCTTCATTCCAGGTCAGTTTTTCCTTGAAAAATCCATAACAAAATTCCTCAAACATGTACCAGTGCTTGGGACAAGATACTGATTCCAGACCTGATGGTGGAAAGAGGAGATGTTGTCAAAGAGAAGGAAATGGGAGTCAACCATCCTTCCCATCCATAGATTCAAACTGCAGAGAGGAGGAGGAGGAGAAGGAACTTGAAAAAAGGGAAGAAAAGAGACGCCCTAGAAATAAGGGCAGGACGGTGCTCAGCTAGAAAGAAGCCAGGATGTGGATGGAGTGCAAAGTATGGCGAGAGGCTGGAAAGACAGGTGACAGCCTCCCCTCAACTAACAGGGTCAGAAGAACAAAAGAACAACTCAACAAAGACCAACATCTAGACCAGTGGATGGGAAGGGTCTCAGGACACGCTTTGCTTAAAAAGCAATAGATGGTTGGATGGATTTTCTGCTCTTCAATTTCACAAATACCTTGATGCATTGTTTACTACAATTGCTTAATATCAGACCAACAATGGTTGGTCTGATATTAATCTTGGTTAATTTCTGGTGTTGATTGCTGGCAAGGGGGTATTTTGGTCTTTTGGTTTCCTTTTTTTGGCTTTCTGATTTGTCTCTTTTAAATGTGTGTAAATGTTATTTATGTCTATATACCTGTTCATGGCTGATTTGGCTGGGTGCCAGTCTTCTAATTCTGAAGTAGCAAACTTTATATTTTCCTGTTATGAATGGACATTTTCTCCCCAATTTCCATGGCTGTTATTACATCCATATTTTCAACTGTCCAACATAGACTTCTAGGACTTTGAGGTCTTCTACAGTAGTTCAATTTCCTGCTCAAGAAAGGAGATCTTATACCAAATGGTTGTCCAGTCTATTTTTGAAAACCTCCAATGATGAAGCACGCACAACTCCAGGAGGAAAAATATTCATTGATTAATTGTTCTGTCAAGAACCTTCTCCTTATTTCCAGGTTGGATCTCCCTTTAATGAGTTTCCACCCATTGGTTCTTCTCCTGCCCTCCTATGCTTTGGAGAATAATTCAAGAAAATCTTCTCTGTGACAGCCCCTCAAATACTGGAAGACTGCTATCAGGTCACTCCTAGTCCTTCTCTTTCCTAGACTAGACATATCTAGTACCCTTAGCCATTCATCATACAATTTAGCCTCCAGACTTCATACCATACATGTGGCTCTTCTCTGTCCTTTCTAGAAATGCTTCAGCATTTTTTGTATCAAACAAGACCTACCTTGTATGAAGAAAGAGGCCACCAGGAAGCCCAAAAAGGGGACATGAAAAGGGGCAAACCCCATCTGGAAAGGAAAAGAAGGAGAAAGCTAACTCAAGCTGCTGTTACCGTATTGATGTCTTCCAACTATGTTGATTTCAGAAGGAGATTGGATAATTTCTAGGAGGACGATGGGATCTCATAGACTCCTAGTCTTTCTGGCTGTTTATCACCTCCTGAGTTAAGATTGTTGGACAAGTAGGCACAAAAAAACAGCCAGGAAATTGATTGAATCCTGGCAAATGGGCCGCTCCTCAGTCAACGAGAGTGCTGATTTACCACCAGTCCGAAAGCTCAGAAGACAAAACCTCTGGTCCCGGTGACCAACCAGATTATTTCCTGCAACATTATCCTGGAACACGAATATTAACCTTCAATTGTATATCATTAAATACAGTACCACCCTTAACTGTCCAACAGCTTGGCACCCTCTTTATACTCTTGAATTGCCTAAAGACTCCTAGGTTGACCTTTGTGGGATACTGAACGGGGGCCTGGATGGACTCTACTCTGTCCTTCATCTTTCTGTTGTTAGATAATGAAAAAGAATTCTAGATGTCCTTGAGGAAGAGTTTTTCCTTTCTTTGGCTTTTGGTAAATTGCAGAAACACATGAGGAAGACTTCACAAGATGCTGAACAACTCAATATTAAATGCTATGGACCAGCCAGAAGTGTCCCCTTGATCGATCAGTGGGTCTCCCGTGAAGTATCCTAGAGGCTGCTCTAGGATGGATGCTACTTACAGGTTAGTCTTTGTACGCTGTCAGAAGAATTGTGAGATTTTGTTCCTTCTAGGTACAATGTTGGTTCTTTCAGAGCTATTTATTTAGGAGTGGATTAGGGAGGGGTGTGTAGGTGGGCAAACAGGCCACAAACTAAAAGGACAAATATTTACTGAAACCAGAAGCACATTGAGATCATTTTTAATGTGGAAATGCCATGGCTGAGCAGTGATCCAGGCAATGGGAAATAAATGATGCTGGAAAAGGAAAAACATGCACCAGCAGATTCCAGAGTTGAAAAACTTCTTGAGAAGAAGGTAGACATCATAGGAGAAGAGTGTTAGTCTATGGCAGGAAAAGGAAGCTGGTGTGAGAAAGGGACAAACTTTGTGCAGATAAATTAATAGAAAGGAGGTTGATATTGCCAGTATATGAGAAATTATGAGCTGGTATAGATATAACAAGTCAACCAATGGGAACTGGTTGGTGACTAAGAAACAGCACCTGTTGTGAGCTATGCCTAGACGGCTTGGAGACTGGGCATGGCTTAGAGTAACTGGACTGTATAAATATAGAGCTTCTGGTTTTTATTGCTTCTGTGATTATGACTTTTGGATTCTGAGCTCTCTTTCTGACTTCTGCATGGGTATTGTATACATGCATCATAATTTGTATTATTGTATATAAACAAGTTTCTACTATAAATGAATCCTGCTGAATTATTTACTTGTGTGCTGGTTGAGAGATATAACATCAAAGAATCCTAGGGCTGCAAGGGACATTGGAGGTCTTCTAGTCCAACCCACTCACAAGTGGAGACCTTATGACATCCTGCTCAAATGGTTTCGAGTTTATTTTTTAAAACCTCCAGTGATGGAGAACCCACAACTCCTGGAGGCTATTCCATCACTGTCAGGAAATTTCTCTTTTATGTTGAATCTTTATCAAGCTCCACACACTACTTCTTGTCTTCTCTTTGTTGCCTTGAAGAATAAATAAAACTGCCCTTCTTTCTGACAGCCCTTCAAATACTGGAAGACAACTGTCATGTCCCCCCAAGCATTCTAAAATGTGCTCCCTGCTCCCCACACATGGTAAAAAATTTACAGGTGTTTATTCAAAAACCCCAAAGAGGTCCTCAGAAAGCATCCCTGTTTTGCAGATCCAGATTCCAAGCTCAGTATAGCAAGAGTCACTGGGTAACAGAGTTCAATGAATGCACACAAAATCCAGGAGTCAAACAGGTCAGGACACACAGCACAAGCACAGAACTGGGCAACACTCAAATTCCCAGAGTGGGGTTACATAGGCAATGCCAGTGCAGCCCTTCTTGAGACTGAGGTTTCCTCTTCATGAGTAGTCTAGCTGACCAGCATTGTGCCTATCTCCTCTCTGTATCCTTGGATCAGGAGGAAGTTGTGAATTTCACTTCCTCCTCATTGCTAATGGGAACAGCTGCTCCCAGTCCTCACCATGCAGGAGCCTCCTGGCCATCTTGTTGCAGCTGTGGCTCACCTCCTTCAGCCTCACCCTGTGGCTGGTGTCATTGACCCAGCTGAGACTGCTCCATCAGGCTTGCATTCTCTGAGCCCTGATCTTGACCAATACTCTTCAGAGAATTGCTGGACGTTTGGTATTCAATTGAATCAGCCATTCACAAGAACATAGTACTATACAAGCCCCTAGTACTGTGATGGCAAACCTATGGCACGTGTGCCACAGGTGGCATGCAGAGCCATTTTTTCCAGCACGTAAGCTGCAGGCAAACTGCAGGTGGTAGGGCGTGAGTGGGTATTACATTTGCATGCATAGGGGGGATGGAGGGGAGCACATTGCCTTCTGGTTGCTGGCATGCAAGCGCAAGTGTGCAAGCACATGCACAATTTTTGGCACAGGAGCCCAAAAAGGTTAGCCACCACTGCCCTAGTATATAAACAGAGAGTAAATCTCGCTTCCTTCTATCCTGTTTCTCCAACAATATGGCCTCCCCCAATAGGAAGTCCCAGCATGTTTTATAGGCATGAAATGAAATTAAGCCCCGCCCCCCAAATTAAGGCCTATAATAAAACATGCGAAATGAGGGCGGAATGGTGGGGGGGCTTGCCGTTAGGAAGTACTTTTGTTGCACATCCAGATATGGTGCTGCCTGCATTGACCCCGATACCCCACCAACCGAGGTCAACATCCAAGCCATCACCGCCTGCCCGCCCAAAGATGCAAGCAGGGGGAATTAAGTCACCCGCCGAAAAGACGGCCTAGCCATTTTTCGGGGCTCAAAAAAAAAAAAAGACCTGGCCTTATTATATGAGAAACACGGTAGCACTGATGATGTTCCCTAGTTGGGTCATGCCTCTACTGAGTGAGAAATGGCTGAACTCACATGATCTAATGGTTTCAAGACATCTCAACAAGGTCTCAACAAACGATAGTTTTTTCATGATCTCATTATTAAATTGATAAAGTGATCAAGATACATTCAATTATGTTCCACTCTTGGTGATTCTATGTGTTACGTCCGCATGGAAGGAAGCCAGGAGTCGGTGACTTTGTATCAAGCTCTTTATTGCAGTCAGGAACCGAACTGGCTCTTAGAAAAACTTTGCGGCTTTTTATTCCCAAGCCGTGGCGGCCGCGGCCAATGGCACCACTTTGAATCTCCCGCGATTCGAATCTACCAATCACGGGAGATTCTCAGCGAGCCAATCGGCATGGCTCGCCTAGCCAATCCGATCGCCCTGTGCTTTGGCCAATCAAAGTGTGGGGATCTCAAGAATTCAAATGAAGGTACAGAACACCCCTCCCCTCTTGGTTCAGTCCTACGTAGCGTAGTCCCGGAGGTAGGCGGGGCTCCGTCTTTGCCTACTGGACCTGCGCAGGTCAGTCGTAGGTTGGATCCCAGCCGGTTCGGTCGGGGTCTCTATTTCTCCGGACTCCGTCGTGGGAACCGCCTGGTCTGTCTGGCCGGGCCGCTCTCCGCAGCTCCCTCCTGGGCTACCCGGGTTGGTTGAGCTGTGGTTTTCGCCGCTCCCGCTCGGTCTTCCCGGGTTGGTTAAGCTGGCCTGGCTGTCTCTTCCTGGCGAGGTTTCGTGCTGGCTGCTTGCAGGTGAGTATGGCTGGTTTCTTTTTTCTGGGTTTTGGTTCCCAGGGTATCCCCTCCCCTCTTGGTTTGTGTTGAGGGGGTTGGTTTTGTTTGGTTGCATGTCGGTGGTGTCTTGTGTGGCCGTCCTCGATCTTAACTGATCGATGTGGCGTTTCCACGCTCGTCCGTCGGTTGTTTGTAGCCGGTACGAGCGTGGGCCTGTTAGCTGTGTTATGATTGCTGGTACCCATAATGGGTCTCCGTTTAGGTTCTTCGCGTAGATGGCGTTGCCTGGTGCGAAGGTTCGGTGTTTGCTGGTGGAGTCTGGGGGTTTCTCTGGGTTGTAAGTGGGGTGTAGTCTATTGAGTGGGGACCTTATTTTCCTCCCCATTAGCAGTTCTGCTGGGCTTTTATTTGTTGTGGTGTTCGGGGTTATGTGCTGTATGAAAAGTAATTTATTTATTTTGTGCTGGATCTCCCCGTGGTCTATTTTCTGGATGGTTTTTTTTGTGAATGGAACCATCCGTTCCACCCTACCATTCGCCGCCAGATGCACCGGGGCTGTCAGTGCATGTCGTATGCCCCTTTCCGCTAGGAATTTTTCGAATTCTAGCGAGGTGAATTGGGGCCCGTTGTCGGACACGAGGACGTCCGGGAGGCCGTGTATTGCGAAGAGTTTGCAGAGTTCTTTGGTCACGGCTTCCGTGGTGGTTGTTCTCATGTTGCTTACCTCCAGCCAGTTGGAGTAAGCGTCTACGGTTATTAAGAAAGTGTGTCCTTTTGTGGGCCCACTGAAATCTATGTGGATTCTAGACCAAGGTCCCCTGGGGGTTTCCCACTCTAGGATGGGTGCTGTGGGTGGGCTTGGTCTAGTTTCCTGGCATCGTTGACACCTTGCTACCCAGGCCTCGATCTGTTTGTCCATCCCTGGCCACCAAGCGTAACTTCTGGCCAGGGCTTTCGTTCTAATGATGCCCGGGTGCCCCTCGGGTAACAGTTCCAAAATCTTCCCTTGTAGTTTTTCCGGGATGACCACCCTATCCCCCCATAGTATACACCATTTTAGTAACGAGAGTTCCATTTGCTGGTTCTGGAATGTCCTGAAGGTCTCGTTGTTGTCCTTTTCCGGCCACCCTTTCTCTACCCAATGCAAAACCCGCGCCAGACGTTTGTCTTTATTAGTTTCTCGGGCAATGTCTGACGCGGTTATGGGTAGGTTGGGTAGAGTCTCTATGCTGAGGGTGGTCGTCGTGGGTGCTGGGTCAGTGTCTGGTTCGGGTAACGGTGAGCAGCTTAAGGCATCCGCATGGGAGATAGTCTTACTGGATCGGTGTGTGAGCCCGTAGTTGTAGGCGGCCAGAAATTCGGACCACCTTGTCATTCTGGGAGACAGAATGTTCGGGGTGGCCCTGTTCCCTGCGAGTATTCCCAGCAGCGGTTTGTGGTCGGTGATAATGGTAAACGTCCGGCCGTAGAGGTACTTGTGAAACCTTTTCACTGCGGCAACGATAGCCAAAGCCTCTTTGTCCAGCTGGCTGTAGTTCCGCTCCGGTTTGGTGAGGGTCCTTGAAAAGAACACGATGGGTGCTTCCTTTCCGTCGGTGAGAGTGTGGCTGAGGACAGCGCCGAAGCCAAAGGGTGATGCATCGCATGTGATTGCTAGTGATAGGGTCTCGTTGTGCTGGATGAGGACGGCATCCGAAGTGAGCAGGTCCTTGGTTTTCTTGAAGGCAGCTTCCTCGCATTTCCCCCAAGTCCAGGTAGCCGTCTTGTCCAAAAGCCTATGCAAAGGCTCCGCCGCGGTCGCCTTTTGGGGCAGGAAGAAATTATAAAAGTGAAGTAGCCCCAGAAACGCCTGCAGTTCTGTTTTTGACCTGGGTGTGGGGGCTTCCTTGATGGCTTTAATTTTTTTGTCGGTGGGGTGAATGCCGTGTCGGTCTAGGAGGTATCCTAGGAATTCGACCCGCTCTGTGTACAGCTGGCATTTTTCCCTCTTCACTTTAAGCCCGGTTTCTTTGAATCTCGTTAGCACTTCCCTTAGGCGACTCTCTAGTTCGGCCTGGTTGGTTGCCGATACTAGTACATCGTCGAAGTATGTACCACCCCCTTGATGCCTTGTAAGAATCTTTCCATGAGGCTCTGGAAAATTCCAGGCGCCACGCTGACTCCAAATTGGAGGCGGCTGCATCTAAAGGCTCCCCGGTGGGTGACTATGGTTTACGCCTCTGCCGTTTCCTCATCGACCGGCAGTTGCTGGTATGCTTGGGCCAGGTCGAGTTTCGCGAAAACTTTGCCCCCTCCCAGTGAGTGTAGGAGATGCTGCACTATGGGGACGGGGTAAGCGCTTTGCTGCAAGACACCATTTAGGGTGGCCTAATAGTCCCCGAAGATTCTCAATGACCCATCAGGCTTGATTGGGGTGATTATGGCGGTCTCCCACCGGGCGTGGTCTATGGGTTGAAAGACCCTTGCTTGACGAGCTTGTCAATTTGCTCATCGATTTTCGGTTTGAGTGCGAAAGGTACCCGCCTTGGCTTTAGGCGTTTCAGGGGAACGTTTGGGTCTAGGCTGAAGGATATAGGGGGCCCTCGGTACTTGCCTAGGGTGCCGCCGAACACTTCTTGGAAGTCCCGGGCCAGTTGCTGCTCCCAGTCGGCTTCGGCGATGTGGTCGATGCCCGTGACTGCGATGCCTAGCGGTGCGAACCATTGAAGTCCCAGCAGGCTAGGTCAGTCTCGATCGACGATGGTCAGGGGAAGTCTTTCGGTGTGCCCCTTGTATGTCACTGTGAATTTTCCTGTTCCGACTACAGGGATGCGGTTTCCCTGGTAGTCTTTGAGGATTAATCTCTGGTTTTCTAGTTCCCTCCTCTGGATGGTAGGCACCAAGCGTTTAATTTCTTGCCATGCTACCATTGAGAGGTAGGACCTGGAGTCCACGTAGACCTTTCTGGCATCTGTGGTTGTTGCGTGGCCGATGGTGACCGTCTGATGTGTCTCTTCTCTCTGCTGGGTCTCGCCCCCTCGTTGGGCTTGTCCGTTCCGTTCCCAATGGTTGTCTGCTGGGCGGTCTCTGGTCCTGGGGAGTGGGCTCTCTCGTTTCCGCTCGCTTGGGTCACATCGTCTGGGGCTGTGGGTTTTCTTGAGGCGGCAGACGCGGGCTATGTGGCCTTTTTTGTTGCAGTGCCGTCAAATGGAGTCGAAGAACCGGCATTCGGATCTGGGGTGGTCGCCTCTGCAACCGGCACACACGGTCCTCGACTTACGACTCCGCCGGCTGCGCTGGTCGCGGCCTGCCTGGAGACGGTGAATGTCTTCCTCCTCGTCTGACGTGCCCGAGGTGGAGTGGAGTTCGCCCTGGTGGGTGGTAGTTTCAGGTTGGGCCTCGGTCGACCTTGCAGGGTTGTTGTTTGCAGTGTGGTCCCCGCCATTCGGTCTCCGCATGCGGTCTGCTGATTGTCAGGTTGCTTCGGCTGCCGCGGTTTCAGAGATGGCATCGGCGAGAGCGATGTTGCCCTTAGCCATCAACCGACTTTGGAGAATGGGGTCCCAAAGGCCGAGCACGGTTCGGTCCCGCAGGGCCTCGTTCATATTGGAGAACTCGCATAGTCCTCCAAGGCACCGCAGCTCTGCAACGAAATCACTGAAACTCTCACCCGACCGCTGGTCCCGCCGATAAAATTTGTGTCGTCGGATGAGAATGGGTACGGCTGGAGTGTAGTGTTTCCGGAGTAATGGCTCGAGGTCCGCCCAATCCATCACGGTAATATCGGCGGGCTTGGCTAGCGCTTTTGCCATCTTAAACACTGCGGGCCCGCAGTGCGTTAGGAAGATGGCTCGTTTCTTCGGTCCGGTGGCATCCTTCAGGTCGTTGCATTCGAGGAACATGTGGAATCTGTCCGTGTAAGATTCCCAGTCCTCGCTGGCGGGTTTGAAGGGGGTTGGTGGCGCGATGCTGGCCATCTCGTCGGTTGGCTGCTTCCGTCGGACACGTGCTTCGGTTCAGGATAAGGATCCCATCCTCGTCGCCAGTGTTACGTCCGCGTGGAAGGAAGCCAGGAGTCGGTGACTTTGTATCAAGCTCTTTATTGCAGTCAGGAACCGAACTGGCTCTTAGAAAAACTTTGCGGCTTTTTATTCCCAAGCCGCGGTGGCCGCGGCCAATGGCACCGCTTTGAATCTCCCGTGATTCGAATCTACCAATTGTGGGAGATTCTCAGCGAGCCAATCGGCGCGGCTCGCCTAGCCAATCCGATCGCCCCGCGCTTTGGCCAATCAAAGCGCGGGGATCTCAAGAATTCAAATGAAGGTACAGAACACTATGTGCCAGGCCTGCACATCTTCTAATCTTTTACTATTTTCGATGCTTGGATGGTTGTGTCTTAGAAGTGCTTTTTCCAGAAAGCAATTCAACTTTCTTGGGGTGGGGGGTTTCCCCCTTTGAATATATTTTGCTTCTTATCCAGTCTAGGAGGAAGGAGAGATTTCCTGGCAGTGAGAAAGGTTACTAGAGGTTTTCAGGAAAAGATTGGGCAACCATTTGGCCAGGGTGGTATAAAGACGCCACCTTGCTCAGGAGGTTTCGACTCGGACTTCAAGGTCCCTTCCAGCCCTGGGCTGGGACAACCACATTTCCACCAGGCTTCTTTAAAAAGGGCTACAAAGAGAAAGGACCACTTCCTTGCTAAATCTTGGGCATTTCTCAATCACCTTTGTGATACCACATCAGGCTTTGGAACTGTGTTGCCTGAAGGCATTGGATGGGAACTCTCAGCATTCCTAGCTGCAGGGAGAAAGGATGGTAATTATGGGGGCTGCAGTCCAAATACACATCACGAGTATCCAGTTAGGACAGACTGTCCCAAATCACAGTAATGTCTCCTCTTCAGGTCGGTGCTGATCAATTGGCCATGAATATCAGTCATTATATCTATGACTTGTCTTCCTTGTTCAGTAGTTTTATTCCGGGAAGAAATATCTCCATGATTGAGCAGGCAGAAGGAAGTGTCCCATTTTGTACCTTGTAATAACTTTCCTGAAGGAATTATTTTCATCTGAATGAACATGATGTCTTCAGCGTCTCTACTGCTGCAATGCTTCATCTCACTTTGGAAGGGCATTTTTGATCACTGGTTGTAATAGAATAACAGAGCTGAAAGGGACCCTGGAGGATTTCTAGCCTCTTCAAGCAATGGGTGGAAACTAATCAAGGAGAGAAGCAACTTAGATCTAAGCAGAAATTTCCTCACAGTTAGAACAATCAATCAGTGGGACAACTTGCCCCCAGAAGTTGTGAATGCTCCAACACTGGAAGTTAAAAATAAAAAAAGATGCTGGATAACCATTTGTCTGAAGTGGTATTGGGTTTGCTGCCTAAGCAGGGGGCTGGACTAGAAGACTTCCAAGGTCCCTTCCAATTCTTCTATTCTATTCTATTCTTATTCTAGCCCAACCCTCTGCTCAAGCAGAAGACAATAGACCATTTCAGACCAATAGTTGTCCCATCTCTTTTTGAAAACTTCCAGTGATGGAGCAACCACAACCTCTGGAGACAAATCATTCTACTGATTGATTTTTCTGTCAGGCAATTTTTCCTTAGTTCTAGGTTGCAGCTCGTGCCTACCGTCCCTGTCCTAATGCTCCCTTTTTATTCTTATCCATTTCATGTATTAATAATCACGTTTATACTAATATCTGTTATCTAATTCATGCTTGACAAATAATAAAGAAATTAAAAGGACTTTACATTAAAAAGTCAACAACACATGAGCAGACTTCATGCAAGCTGGGTTGATTTCAGTATGGACCCTTATTCTTTTTTAATTGCTGTTTAAAATAAAATTCCTTGCCTAATGTCCCTGTCACAATTTGATTTTCTTATTTTGTGGGTTCGAATTCGTAATTTTTGAGAAGTAAAAATGTGATTGGACACACAAGGAATTTGTCTTTGGTGCATAATCTTTCAGTGTACATAAAAAAAAAGTAAAATACGCTCGTCAAGAATCATAAGATACAGCAAAGATAGTCATAGGTTACTAATAAGCAATCAATCATACTAGGAAACAAAACAATTTAAATTGCAAAGCTACAAGCAACATGATTATAGTCATAAGTGGGAAGAAATAGCCACTGGGAAGGATGAGAAGAATAATGGTAATACATTCTTAGCAAATAATTTGACAGTGTTGTGGGAATTAGTTGTTTAGCAGAGTGATGATATTGGGGAAAACCGAGTTTAATTTTAGCATCTGATTGGGGCCCTCTCCCTTCTAGCACTGCTAATTTACCTAGCTGAGTGATGAAACATGAAACATCCAACAACCAAGCTCAGTGAGCACCAAGGGCCCCACAAACAACTTTTAACCTGAGCCACAGGTGTCAACAGCACACCTTTCCTGGAGGAAGCACCTTTCCTGGCGGAAGAGAGTGACCTAGGGTAGTGGATTCGTAATAACAAAAGGCTAAATGGCATATTCTTAGCAAACCATGACTATTTGAGTGATGAGCAAATTATTTGGACAAAAAATGAGGGGGGGAGTGATGGGATAGGGACCTGGTACACACCCACCTCCCCAACCTGCTCCTCTCTAAATTTCTTGACATATTGGCAGCAGGCAGAGGTAGACCATACAACAAGCAGGACACTAAGTGATTCTTGCCATGTCAACTTGGGCTGGTCTGAGTTGGAGGTTGGACATTTTAAGCAGTATGTAAGCAGTCTTGTGGATTCTTCTAGTGTGGAGTGTCCCATCCTTGGCCACTGTGAACTCCCAGAATTCCCTGGCTAGCTATGGGGAATTGACCTCCATGGGTCTTAAAGTGGCCATGGTTAAGAAACGCTAATGAGAAAGGAAAGCAACGAAAGATATAAAATTGAAAATAGTTTATTGGTTTCCACAGGAAAGTATCGGACCCTTAACCTGATGGGATTGATGTTGTAGGCTTAGAGCTGGTGGCCTTCAAGGATTGGGAAACAAGGAGTCTCTTGTAATCAAGACTTTTCTCAACTTAATTCCAAGAGCCATGGCATCCCTAATGAAAACCTCCTATCACTAAATCCTCATCATGCAAAGGAACTGCGCTTTGTTTGAACAATTTCGATTCTTCCATTTTTTAAATCCTGAAAGAGAAAAGCGAGAGGAGGTTGGGCATGTGTCTCTCTCACCACATTTACCTTTGCATAGAAGAAGCATATCCCATTGCCCCCCTCCCCCATTTTAAGCATTCAGAGCAGGATGACCCTAGCCATGAACTTTATGAAGGCTTCACAATTTCTCCCGTTCTTGTAGGTTAGGGTTAAGGTTGTAGATGGAATATTAGCGATGGAATACTCATCTGTAATGATCTAAGTCAGGGGTGTCCAACCTTGGCAACTTTAAGACTTGTGGACTTCAACTCCCAGAGTTCCTCAGCCAGCTGGCTGAGGAACTCTGGGAATTGAAGTCCACAAGTCTTAAAATTGTCAAGGTTGAACACCCCTGATCTAAGTGCTAGAGACCACTGTAACTACATAATCAAAAAGGCATTAAGAATTGTTAACCTAATCCTACGTAGCTTTTTCTCTGGTAATATCACACTACTAACTAGAGCATACAAAATGTTTGCTAGACCAATACTTGAATACAGCTCATCAGTCTGGAACCCACATTACATATCTGATATTAACACAGTTGAGAAAGTCCAGAAATATTTCACAAGAAGAGTTCTCCACTCCTCTACTCGTTGTAGAATACCTTATGCCACCAGATTTGAAATTCTAGACCTAGAAAACCTAGAACTAAGCCGCCTTCAGTCCGATCTAAGGATAGTATATAAAATCATACATTGCAATGTCCTACCTGTCAATGAATACTTCAGCTTCAACCATAATAACACAAGAGCACATAATAGATACAAACTTAAGGTTAATTGCACCAAACTTGATTGCAGGAAATACGACTTCAGCAACAGAGTGGTTAATGTCTGGAATACTCTACTTGACTCTGGTTTCTTCCCCAAACCCTCAAAACCTTAATTTTAGACTGTCTACTATTGATCTCACCCTTTCCTAAGAAGTCTGTAGGGGGCATGCATAAGTGCATAACATGCCTACCGTCCCTGTCCTATTGTTTCATCTCTGACTGCAGCCTTCAGTTTAAGGCCTTCCCGGTTGATTTCACTATACTTTGTAATTACATCATTTTCCCAGTCTTTGCATCCTGTAGGTCATATTCTACCAACAACTTATTGCCTGGATTGGGTTTTTGGTACAGTGGAACATACTATATTCTAAGGGATGCATGGCAATGGGATGAGGAAGAGGGGGAGAAGGAGAAGCAGGATGAGGAAGAAGAGAAGGAACGAGGAGCGGGAGAAGGAGGAGAAATGATGAGGGAAGAATGGTGGTGGTAGTGGTGGTGATGGGGAAGAAGAAGGAGGAAAGGGAGGTTGTGGTGGTGGTGGAAGTGGAGGGGGGAGAAAAAAGGGGAGGGGGAGGAGAAATGGGAGGAGGTAGAAAGGAGGAATTTGAAGACCAGCCCATTTGAAGTTTGGTCTTTGAAGACAATTCTCACTCCTTCCCAACCTGTTGCATATTAGAAGGAGCAACCATGTTTCTTTCCTATAAGACTTCCACAATGGGGACTTCCGGTTTGCCAGGCTTCGGTGGTGGCAGGGATTCGCGATCCAGTGTGATCCCTGTCGCGCTAGCCGTCTTGGTGCCTCCGATCCCGACGGGTCTGGAGGATAAGGCTGCCACGTAGAGGCAGCTGAAGATAAGGGGGATCCGGATAGGGGTTTGGGGGTGTCGCAGATCCCTTCCCCACCCAGCAAAACCCCTTTTTCTCAAGGCGGTGGAGCGGCAGTCAGTAATGGCCACCAGAAAGAAGCCGGCAACTGGATAAGAATGTGCAGGAGGAAGAAGGAGAAAGTTTGGAAAGTTTTAAAGTGAAAGTTCTTTGGCTGCCGGGACTTTAAGATATATCTAATATCCTGAAAACTACGGGTTTTTTGAATGATACATTGTTTCCAGAGGAGATTCTAAAAGCGGCGAATAGTGCTGAAAGGGAAAGTTTACTCTCCTTCCCTACGGAATTAACAAATGGACATTGAAAAATCTGCTTCTTTAAAGAAGGTAAAATTTAAAGCTCTTTGTTATAAGTGGGAAGGGAGATGACCAAAAAAACCCAAACACCTGTATTAAGATTTTGTTGGAGGAGATGCCTTGAAGATTTTGAGACTAGAATCTAACTGCAATAAGGCTTTAAAGTACAGAGTGGGTTCTTTATTTCTTTCCTAACTGATATTACCCCAGGAAGAGAAAGTGTAAAGGGAAGAACTTTCTGTTTTGTTTGGATGTTTGATGACTTTGGGACTTTGGGGAACTGTTTTTTAAGTTTTGAAACATCTTGGTTGTTTTAAGAAGAAGAGGGGGGGAAAAAGAAGAAGAAGAAGAAAGGTTTACAATGGCTCTATCTATTGATGAACTAAAAAAGGAATATGGAAAAACAAAGAAAAAGGACTCTTTGGGAGATATCTTTTATTTTTTAGAAATGGCGCTTGCTACTTATCAGCAAATACAATAACAAATGGAGGAAACGAAGAAGAAGCAGCCATCTTTTATGAATTAAATAATTTGACTAAGAAAGAGAAGAGAAAGAGAGGAAGGAAAATGAAGGACTTAAGACTTAAAAAAACATCCAAGAAAGAGAAAAATGAGATGCAAAACCAATACAATGCCAGAAAGCAAAAGAAAAGAGGAATACAATGGAGAGGGGAAACTAAAAAGGCGGAGTTTAGGAGGGTGTGTGTGAAAAGACTAGGTGGGATAAGAAAGGAAGGGAAAAGGGGGCAAAAAGCCACAAAGGTATAAAACAAGATGGGAAAAAGAAATTTTTCTTTAGGGACAAAGGGTAATGTATAATTTATAAAAAAAAAAAAGGATCTGCAAAAGTACATAAGATAGTATTGTAGTATTTGTATTAGAAATAGAAAACTAGAATATTAAAGGGAATGTTTAAAATATAGAGTTTATTGGCTATGTTAATGTTATTATAAATGTATTGTTGTAGCATTTGTTTTTGAAGTAGACAATTCCCTTTAATATTCTAGTTATTCTAGTTTTCTATTTCTATTTCTACAAGATTTAATAGATCAAAATATTACAGTGTTTAAGATTTAATGATAGATCTTAATATTTAATATTATTGAGAATGTGTAAAATGTTTAAGATTTAATGATAGAGCTTAATTTGTTATTCTTTTAATGTTATAACTTTTTTTAATTCTCCTTTTTTAATTCTTTTAGTTTAAAATGTATTATTTAAAATGTACTAAAAAAGTAGAATGGTAATTATGTACTGAATTATTTTATAGATTTATATTCCCTTTTTTCTTTTTTTTCTTTTCTTAAAAGTTAATAGGTAGAATGTACTAAGCAGAATCAGATTGGGAACTAGATATTATGCTAAATGTTAACTTAGGGGATAGAAAGGCATCATACTTCGATCAGTGATTTCAGGAGAAATCCTTTTTTATATATATTAAAGAGATTGTGATAAATAGATAATTGGAAAAGAATGGACAAAAGATACAAGTATAATGATTTAAAGTAAGATGAAATAAATAAAATAGAATTAAGAAGAGTGAAAGCGGGGAGAAGTTATATAGAAGATATGGAATGGTTAATAAGATAAGTAATGATATATAAGACGAGCATGAATTTAATTGAAGTCCATACAAAAAGAGGTATTCTGGGGCCAAGCCACTTTCTAAAAAGAAGTTTTATGTTTTTGTGTTTTGTGTGTTTATGTTTGATTAAGAATTAATAAAACCTTGGAGGATGAGAATATTTGTAAACAAGTCAGATGAAAATATAAATATGATGGTTATAAAATAGATGAATATAGAAAAGAAATGTAATTGAATAAAAGTAAAGAGAAATAATGAGAAATTTGCTAAAGGATATTTATCTGTCTATAAGGAAATGGGATAAATTAGAATTATGCTGTATAAAATAATTTACAATGGAAAAAGGTTTTATGTTTGTAATGTTTAATGATGTTTTGTTTGTCTTTAAAACTAATAAAATTTGTTTCAAAAAAAAAAAAAGACTTCCACAATGGCTTCCAATCCCATCATTCTTTGGATGGGTGCCCCATTCTCACCTGATGAAATGGACAGCTAGATGCAACTCAAGTATTTCTTTGGTCTCGGAAAGGTTGCATTCCAGGATACATGGGGAATGGTTGAGTAATCAGTCCATTACCAGCATTTTTTCTATAAAAAGAGGAGGGATTATTGCTTTTTTAAAAACCTTGATAGAGGCTGAGAGTCTCCACATGGCTAATTGCCCCCAAATTATCAGCATCTTGTGTTTGGCCACAGTGTATACTAACTGTGCTGTACTTGGAGAAGCCAAGATGAGGTAAATAAACCTGGTCAGCCAGACCTACCACTTGACTCAGAGAATCACTAGGAATCCATTTCATGTTAAGGAACCCCTCTGCGGACAGATTCATTTATTTATGTAGTCTTATTTACTTATTTATTTAAAACATTGGCTCCCAATCTAAAGTGAAAAAAACATCTAAAATCATGTTAAAAAGATAAAACTTGACTGACTGTGAATTCACTAAAAGCAACACACAAAAAGCAACACATCAGTTCTAATGCAGGATGATCCAATTTTCTCCTAGCTAGGAAGCCTCCCATCAAATGGCAATACAGGTTGTCCTTAACTTATAGCAGGTCACTTAGCAATCATTCTAAAAAGGGGACCTGTGACCTGGATTCAACGTTCCAATGGATGGGTACCTTCCTCTGTCATGTGGGGCATATTCAGGTGGTGTTTCAGACATCTGGTATGCCAAGATGGTTGACCTTGGCTTAGACAGATAAGGGGCTACATCTGTACAATAAGCAAGTAAACATAGTCAAGAAAACACCCCAAGTTTAATATTTCACCAACTTAAACCTCCAGCACCCTTCCCCCCAGGATTATACTAAGGAACAGCTGAGACCATCGGCCAGTCTCTCCTTTTTATGCTTTTCTTTTGGCGCACATTGGATTCTACGGCATTTTTTAATCATAATCAGACTGCATCTGAGCAAGTTGTGAATTCTTGTGTGGTGTATCTAGCTCCTTGTGCTAAATTCTTTAGAAAGTCCCTCCTTCCTTCTGAGACAGATCAGCTCTGAAGACCCTTGGATTACTGATATCAACACAAGCCCAAATAATGAAGTCTCTGCAAGCAAACAACCCAGATTAGAGAACATCAAGGACCCCACAACCAAGCTCAGTAGTATAAAATATTTGTAGCTCAGGATTGATCTGTGGGGTTCTTGGTGCTCTCTGAGCTTGATGGTTTTCTTGCGGATACTTCATGACCCATCTAGGGAACCTTATCAGTTCTACAAGGGAGTGGACTTTACTATTTATATGGAATAGCTTGCTCTGCCAATGTTGATGATGTGCTTTTCTCCTTGGTAATACCTTGATTAGGGTGTTGTTTTCCCACTTGATTCTTTGTCTTGTGTTAATCCCTGCTTATCTAGTTATTGGCTACTGGAGAGGATGGTTGATGACAGAATTCTCTAATTCCTGCGATTCTCTTGTATTTTTGGATTTAGCTTGATGTAGGATGCTCATAGTTTCCCAGCTGAAACTGTGGTTCTTACTGTCAGTGTGTTAAGAGATTAAGGAGTTTTCACTTGGTCTTCTGATTGCTATGGTGTTCAGTGATGCGCTATGCTAGTTTTCCCCTGTCTGTCCTACATAGCAGCTGTTACAGTCCTAACCCTGAATGGTGCAGATGACTCCTGATTTTTTTTTTTTCCTTCTGAGTCTTTTGGTTTATTTAAGATATTTCAGAGAGCTTTAATTGGTTTGTGTGCTACAGTAATGTTACATGTTCTAATGATGTGTTGATGGTTTCTTAGATGTTTTTGATGTTGGAGTGTCATATATATCCCATTTCCACCCAACTAGGGAACATCATCGATGTTGCCTGAATTGGTTCATTTTGGATTTGGTTCATATATTTTGGGGGGCACCAGGAGTCCTCAATGAATGACAACACACAAGAGAAAAATTCAGAGCATCATCTGCACTTGGATTAGAGTTTATTGATTAGTGACACCACATGGAAAAGAAAGCCTGATGTACAGGCTTGTTCTGTGGGTCAGCAGGATGATCTTGTAGTAGTCAGGGAGATTCTGACTTACAACCTTCAAGGTGTTTCCAGCTACATTCAGTACAGAGCCATCTTGCACAGATAGGAATTTTTTAGTTGACAATGCAGGTCATTCCATCTTTTATAGTCTAGAAGAAATCAAATAACTGATGAGACTTTTATTGCAATTTTTTGTAATGATCTCACCATTTGTACCTAAGAAAACAGGATGTATTGTCACAAAGGATTAACTTTTTTGGATAGCAACATTTAAACATATAGGTTTGCCACTGTAGTTTACAGGTAGTCCTCAACATACAACTATTCATTTAGTGACCGTTCAAAGTTACGGTGGCACTGAAAAAAATGATTTATGAACTGGTTTTGACATAACTGTTGCAGTACTCTTATGATCAATTTGGACATTTGGTGACTGGCATATATTTATGATGGTTGCAGTGTTCTGAGTTCCTGTGGTCCCTTTTTGTGACTTTAATAGGGAAGCCAGATTTGCTTAACAGCTCTGAGACAGCT
Organism: Hydrophis major; assembly: GCA_033807585.1. NCBI lineage: Eukaryota > Metazoa > Chordata > Lepidosauria > Squamata > Elapidae > Hydrophis > Hydrophis major. The sequence goes on along the minus strand of CM066331.1, from coordinate 214,085,901 downwards.
GATGCTTCTCAAGAGATGCTACTGCTTGGTTTCTATTCCTCTGAGTTCTCTCTCTACGTCCCTACCCCCACTGCTCCCCACCCCCCAGTTACTGATGTCAGGCTGTCAGCTAGCTTAACAAGAGCAGCCATGACACGAGTGTTGTTGAGATCTTCAGAGAAAGGAGTGAGGAAGGATAATGGTGGCATTACACCCAGGGCAAAATCAATATGTCCCATTCTGATGATCTTAGAATGTTTCTTTATTGAGCTTTAACTGGGTTCAGTTTCTTTCAAGGCTTCAATACAGGTTTTATGAGCTTCCCTTTTCACTGGAAAACAACACCATCATTTCAGTCACGATTCTGTCGGTAATATTTAATTCTCCAGGGTCAGGATTTGAAACGGGTTAAAGCAAAACTGGGAAAGTAGGGAAAATCATCTCTCTGGATCCCATTATGGCTGGGTGTGCACTTTAATTTGCTTAGTAAATTAAGGAGTTAAATGGATTTTGTGCAATAAACTGATCTCCTGGCTAAGTAAAGTTTGCACATCTTTGTAAGCCATGGAAAAAAAATCAATCCTAACAAAATTAACCTAGATCTACTTGATTCAGCTGGAAAGCCAGCAGCTACAATATAATATGCAAAGCTCAAGTATTGTATTAGATTTTGTGCATGTCTATAGGGATGTGGATTAACACATGTTGTCCAAACCAACTTTGACAGTAAGCTTTTATTCCATATTTTGGCCAATTCGGAATATTGGTACAAAAAGCCACCAACTTTTTCAAAAAGTCTTCAGTAATTGATTTGATAGGTGAATATCTATGGAGATTCTCAGTCATTCCAATCATGGTTGACCCAAAGGTGCTTTTTCCAAAAGGCAACTGGAATTCCGTGATGAACTAAAGAAGCTTCTTGGATGAGAAGCTAAACATTTTCAAAGAGAAGACCAAGAAAGAACAGGTGCCTTTTGGAAAACAACACCTTTGGGACTATTTGGTAATTGGTTCCCCCTAGCAGCATGGAAATTACTGATCTTCCTGTGTTTGATGGAGATGATGGTGAAGCTCTTTGTTTTGGCTATCATCTTCTAGCATGATTACCTTCTATTGCAGGGGTGGAGAATGATGGCCCTGGATCGGGAATTCTGGGAATTGAAGTCCACAAGTCATAAAGGGCCATCTTTCCCCACCTCTGCTCTATTAGATGGGTGCATACACTCTTTAGAGTCATTAGTGATAGAAATGGTCTCTATGTGTACATAAAGTACTAAATAGGATTCATTCAGAAACGAAGACCCTGGGTTTTGTGAATGCAGTCTCTGACTTTATGCATATTGGCTATGAAGGATTGGAAGCTTGTGCATTTTCACACATCTGGAGAACACATGCTTGAGAAATCTGATATATTAGAACAGAAAACCTTCTCCTTACCCAGGCTGCATAATGCAAAACAATTCCGAGCCCTTGAAGTGTTGGAAGCGAAATCGGGTGTCCAAGGAAGGTAATCCACCAGGGCTGCATCTAGCCATCTCACTCGTGTCTGTAGAGATAGAAAGCAACAGTGGTGTCATCTCTCCAAGTGTTTTTCTGAATCTTGCAGAAATCAGGATATTTTGCCTCAACTCTACTTCACAACAGCAGAAGGGTCAAATGCAAGGGGAATCAAGTTGTCCTAGGGGACAACTGCTTAAGTATAAGCCAGCAGTGTTCTTCAGCTGTCCGCCCCCTCAAAAAAACAACAATCAAGAGAGGCTCAAGATCAGAAAAGGTGATAGCATTGCTTAATACTGCACTAGTGAGGCCACACATAGAATACTTAGAATCCAGTTCTGGCCAGCACGATACAAAAAACTTGTTGAGGCTTTTGAAAGAGGCTTTTGAGGCTTTTGATAGAGAAGAGCAACAAAGATTAGAGGGCTGAAAGCTGAGACATATGATTAACTGTTGCAGGAAATGAGTGTATCTAGTCTAATGAAGAGAAGGATTAGGCGGTGATGTGATAGCAGTCTTCCAATATTTGAGGGGTTGCCACACAGCAGAGGGGACTATCTATTCTTCAAAGCCCTGTGGGTGGGACAAGAAGCAATGGGTGGAAGATTATCTAAGAGTGATCCAGCCTAGTATGAAATTTTCTTACAGTGAGGACAATTAATCAGTGGAACGCCTTGCCTCCAGAAGTTGTGTGTGCTCCATCACTGGAGACTTTCAAAAATAGATTACACTACCACTGGGGTAGTGGTCCAGTCTAGCACAATACCACTGAAAAAGAAAAACAAATCCAAGAAGAAACCAGCATGGTTACACAAATATCTCTCTGATAAACTGAAAGATAAGAAGGACAAGTACAAAAATTGTAAAGAGGGACACATAATTAATGCAGAATATCAGCAGATACCCCGAACCTGCAAAGGTAAACTCAGGAAAGCAAAGACTCAAAATGTACAAAGACTTTCAACAAAAGTCAAAGTTAATGAAAAAAGTTTCTTACAACATAATACAGTATAATGGTCGGTCCAGCAAAAAGAGAAGATGGTAAGGAAGTAACAGGCAGTAGAGAGAAAGCAGAGCTACATAATTCATTCCTTTCATCAGTCAATATGAAAAGAAACCATAACCCAACCTACCAACACATAACCATAAAAGACAAACTAAAAACAATAATTAAAAAAAAAAACAGGAAAATGGTAAGAGAACACCTGTCTGATCTTGAATATAAATTACTGGGACCTGACTGATTACATTCCAGAGTTCTGAAGATGATAACAGTTGTTGTCTCAGAACCATTGTACCATATGTTTGAAAAAAATCCGGAGCACTGGGAAACTAGCGGTGTATTGGAAAAGAGCTGATGTGGTTCCCATCTTCAAGAAAGGGGAAAAAAACAGATCCTAGGAAGTTACAGATCAATCAGCCTTGCATCAAAACCTGGGAAGACACTGGAAAAAAATAACAATAAAACAGATCTGCAAACATTAAGAAATGAAGTTATAACCAGAAGCTAGCATGGGTTTGTTCAAAACAGGTCATGCCAAATCAATCTTATTTCATTCTTTGACAAAGTGACGAAATTAGTAGAACAGCAAAATGCTGTGGACATAGTATACTTAGACTTCAGTAAGGCATTTGACAAAGTAGAACACAACCTACTTCATGGTAAGCTAGAAAAATGTGGGATAGACAGCATCACCACCAGATGGATTTGTAACTGCCTGACAAACCATACTCAACAAGTAGTTTTAATGGTACCATATCCATATGGAGGGCAGAAAGTAATGGTTCCATCTTATGCTAAGTACTTTTCAGTATTTTCATAAATAGTTTAGATGAGGGAATAGAAGGAGAACTCATCAATTTTGCAGATGACACTAAGTTGGCAGGAATAGCCAACACCCCAGAACACAAGCTCAGGATCCAAAAAAGATACTAATAGACTTAAATAATGGCCCCTATGCAACAAAATGAAAATTAATGTGAAGAAAAGCAAGGATTTACACCTAAGCAAAAACACAAAACAAAAACCAAAGGTTCAAATATAAATTAGGTGAAATCTGGCTCAAAAACAGTAACTGTGAGAGGGACCATCCTTTAGTCAGATCACATCTGAAATCCTACATCCAGTTTGAGTCACAACATTACAAAAAAGATGTTGAGATTTTGGGGAAAGTGCAAAGAAGAGCAACTAAGATAATTAGATACCTGGAGATAAGAATATATGAAGAATATTAGGGATAACATTGTTTACCCTAACTGGTTTAGGTAAATAATAAATATGTTATCATGGTTTATAAGTTAAAGTGTCTGCAACTTTAAATATAGGAATGTAATTAAGGGAGTGGTTGTGAAAGCACTTTAAAAGAAGCAAGACGTCAGCTTGCTCTCTCTGGCTTTGATAATCCCTAATTACTGCATGGACTCAAGACTGCGTTTCTCGAACGGGAGAGAGACAAAGGACTGATTTGTAAGTGAACTGACATAGGATATTCTACACGGACTTTGCTAACTGAATATCCTTGAATGGACTGACTAAATGAGACATGACTAATGGACTGTTATTTTGACTATGCTATAAATGGAATAAACTATATTTTTGATAGCACAAGCGTATCTGTTATTTTTACTGTATGTTAATAAACATACAAACTTATCTCACTCATTTATCTGTGTGCCTGTCTGACTAACGTTGCACATTCTGTTTAGCTTGTCTCCTTAACCCTGGTTGGGGAACACAGGCTTAACAAAGAATGATTGCAGGAGTTGATTATGGTCAGCTGGGAGAAATGAAGGACTAGGGGTGACATGATAGCATTATCTGCGGTGCTACCACAAAAGGCTGGGCCTACCCTCCAAAGCACCAGAAGGCAGGACAAGAAAGAATGGATGGAAACTAATAAAGAGAGAGGCAACTGGAATGAAGGAGAAACTCCCTAAGTGTGAGAACAATTAAGTAGTAGGAAGGATTGCCTACAGAAGTTATGGGTGTTCCATCACTGGAGGTTTTTAAGAAGGGACTGGACACTCATTTGACTAAAATGGTAGAGGGTCTCCTGCTTGGACAGGGGTAATGAAGAAAGTTAGCACCTAACCCTTCTCCTACCAGAATGAAATATTTTTAGGACACATTTAAAAAGCAGAATAATTGTATTTCCCTGGATGATAAAAGAAGAAATATGTTTCATTGCCCCTGTTAGGAATGCAAGTGGCCGAACAGCTATTTGGGATGGAAATATATAAACCAGGATAGACATTTTAATACTGTCTCTTTAAGAGCATGCTAAAAACTGCAATTGGGTGTGGTTACTCAAACGGCCCTAAGATGGAGCCAGAAACCTGGGTTGTTTTAGTCTCAGAAGAGAGTGTATCTCAGTGAGTCTTTTTTCCTTCTGTTGAGAGTATTGCCGTTCCTCATATTAGACTGTTATTCATGGATTTGATGTAAGTCTGATACTGAACTGTTTTTGACACTGGATTTTGTTATTGGATTATCCCTGGATTGAAAATTGACTGATTTTACCTGTGAATGACTTTGGACTGCCTATTTTGAACTTTGCTTAACGTTTCTGGAAATAAAAACCTACATTTACTGTACAGTATATCTGTGTACTGTGTGTGTATTATTCAAACACTTCTCTCAAATACGTTTCCCTGTATGCGTTCATTCTCCTAATGGGGAATTACCTCAACAGCCCCCAAGCAGATATTTGGTGCCCATTAAGAAAAACTGGGCCAGCCTATCTACAAGACAAAAGACCTCCAGTTCCAGGGTGATGGGATTAAGACATGACCCTCCAGGACATAATAGGATTAACCCAACTAACAGCAGAATTCACCACATGGCACAATCGCTGGGGACACTGCATCCCCCAGGAAGCTTCAACCAAGCCTGGGACTCAGACAGCCTATAAAGTTAGCTGTAACCCCTACAACAGCCAATAGAACACATGTTCTTGCTGTGTGCTTCCCACTTCCAACTGGATTCCACTCAAAATGTCTTAAGAGGTCTCCCGGAAGAAAAAGAGTGTAGAAGAGAAAGCCACAGAGGTCTGGAAATACTTCCAAGATATCCCACTTCACTTAAGGGCCTTCTTTCCAGACATAGCTGTTGATCAGCATCCAAACACAGGTGATGTTGATGAAAGTTCCTATGCTGAACTGTGTGAATTGGGACACAGGTGCCCTGGGTGTGCAAAGGCTATGGTAGAGTTTGGGACTGTGACAGAGTTTGTTAAAAATGCTTATACTCATTGATGAGAGGAAATGATACAGATATTTTTGTAATTGCTCTGTTTATCTACTCTTGCGCAATCAGCGTGTGTTTCCCTTATTTATTCTACATGATTCCTAGATAGCCTTATTGAGAGTACCAAAAGGACATTATTGCTCAGATCTGAATAAACGTGTCATTTGGAGAGAATTGGGATCTGTCCCTTTGTCCATTCCAGGTTCAATCTAGACAGTGTATGTAACATCATCACCAAGATCAACTTCTTAAGGTCCCAAAGTTGCACTCAGATCCAAAACTGAAAGTTTTGAAAGCTCTCCAAGGAAATCCACATACTAGGATTGCTATCATGCTGTTAGTTAGTTAGTTTACTTTATTGTCATTGCACCTCGTACAACGAAATAAAACACCATCTTCAGTGCACATCGTGACCATGAAAATGAACACAAAGACATATCCTTCACACTCCACACATTAAACTGAAAACCCCTGATACTGCATTAATATTGCACTATACAGTCGAATTCAACAGAGCTACTGGCCTGGGGTAGAAGCTGTTTTTTTCAGCCTATTTGTCCTTGTTTTTATTATTCTCCTATACCGTCTGCCAGATGGTAATAGTTCAAAAAAAGGGTGCCCAGGATGAGATGGATCTTTGAGAATGTTTTGAACTTTCTTAAGGCAGTGGGAGCTCTAAAGCTCTTCCACAAAGGGGAGAGGGCAACCCATGATCCTCTGGGCAATGACATTCAGCCCCTGGAGTGCTTTCCTATCTGCCACTGTGCAATTGGCAAATCACACAGAGGTGCAATAAGTTAAGATACTCTCTATAGTGCAGCGGTAGAAGGTCACCAGCAGTTTCCCCTTCCATTTGTTTCCTGAGAAGTCTCAGGTAGTAGAATCACTACTGGGTCCTTTTGACCAGGGCTGCAATGTGAGGCCCCCAGGTCAGGTCCTCTTTTAGGGCATCACCCAGAAACTTAAAACTGACCACTTGCTCCCCTCGGTCTCCCTTGAGAAGCAAGGACTGGATATCTGATCTATTCCTTCTATATAAACCACTATCAGCTCCTTGGTCTCTTTTTTTTATAAATAAATTTTATTGATTTTGGTCTTAATGGTGTGGATGACCAAGTTATTGTCTCCCCACCATGAAAGCTACCGGTACACCTCATCTTGGTAGGCAGATTCATCTCCCCCAGAGATGAGTCCCACTACTATTGTATCATCTGAAAATTTAGTAATAGTATTACTTTACTGTTGTAAAGTCCTGGTTGAATTATCCCATGATGTAAATCCATTGACAGATTGGCCTATTCTTGTCATCTCCTCCCTTCCCCCCACAGCTTTTTACTGTCCTAAGATATACCACTCACTCCCTTTCTTTCCCAACTTCTACTCACATTTGCGCCCTTGATTTTGTACAATCCAATCCAGATTCTAAATGTCTCTGCATAGTTGGTGAGTAGAAAAGAAGATATGGAGTCCATTTCCCGTTCGCTGAGAATAGAGGCAAGGTGGGCCCATTTCCCAAAGGTAGCGCATTCTGTCTGGGAGACACCAAGCAGACAGAGGTTAGGGTTTCCTACTTTAGATGCTGACCCTGTCCTTTATAACAGGGTGTTCAAACTTTGCCACTTTAAGACTTGCGGACTTCAACTTCCAGAATTTCCCAGTCAGCATGTCTGACTGTCGAATTGCGGGTGTTGAAGTCCGCAAGTCTTAAACTGCCCAAGTTTGGAAAGCCCTGATTTAGAGCCCTCTGTCAGTTCCACAAGTCTAGGTTATCCAGGCTCACTGCAGTATTTATCACACCCAACTCTATGATTCTGTATTCTAATATGCATAAATATGCACAATTAGCAAATATCAAGCTACTTCCCTTCTCATCTACTTTTACTATCATCAAGAAAGAGTCTTCATAAAGAGAAATTTATCAGTTATGCTGGGAAAGATAAACCCTATCAGAATTGAGGAGGTTGCTTCAATTAGCACACATTCCTTCTTTGATTCTATTTTGAAACCCTGCTCCCATTCCTCCAAGAATTTGTTTCCCTTGTGGTAGAAGCTTCATCTTTCAATATCCTCTTTCTGCTGTACCCCATGAGGTTACTTTCATCGCTCCTCAGTCCAACCATGAGAACAACCCTAAGCTATGCTTTTCTATACTGAGATTTAAGTATGTGAGGGGTCCGTTGTACTCTCTGAGCTAGTTTGAGTGATGAAACATCTGCAGGGAAATAACCAAGCTCAGAGAGCATCAAGGACCCCTCATTTCAACCATGATCATGTTGTGGCCAATATATTTACCTTTTTGATTATAACATTTGGTCACCTCTGGCTCAGTCCTTCCTTCCTTCCTTCCTTCCTTCCTTCCTTCCTTCCTTCCTTCCTTCCTCCCTCCCTCCCTCCCTCCCTCCCTCCCTCCCTCCCTCCCTCCCTCCAGGGAAGCATTATGCTCAGAAAGACAATAGGCTGAACTGGAACCGGCCATCCAAACACGGAGGTGGATGGGACTCCTGTTACCTCTGCATCATTCCAGCTCAGGAAGTCCTTAAAAAATCCATAACAATGCTGCTCAAACAGGAACCAGTCCTGAGGACAAGATAATGTTTCCAAACCTGTTGGTGGAAAGAGGAGATTTTGTCAAAGAGAAGGATTTGGGGATCACCCATCCTGAACCCATAGATTCAAAGTGCAGAGTAGAGGAGGAAGAGGGACATTTATGTAAATGTCCTTTGTGATCATATTATAAGCAACTGCGTCCTCTTCACCGATGACGTAAAATTATTCAACACCACTGACAATGCAACCTTGACTATGTGTCAGAATGGTTGAACAATTGGCAACTTCAAATCTCAACCAACAAATGCTCTGTTGTAAACATTGGCAACAAAAATCAGAACGCTAAATACAAACTGGGCGGATATGACCTCATAGACAACCCTCACTCTGTCAAGGACCGAGGAGTAGTCATTTCAAAAGATCTAAGCCCCAGAGCTCACTGTAGCAGCATTGCCAAAAAAGCATTGAGCTGTTACTTAATTTTGCAAAACTTCTCTGGTAACACTGTACTGCATACCAGGGTATACAAACCCTTCTCAAGACCAATTCTTGAATACAGCTCATCTGCCTGGAATCCACACTGTATAACAGACATTAATAATTTGAGTATTCTCCTCCATGCTGCAGGATGGGTTGACTCCTTCCTATGACGTCATAGCTGAGTCTGTACTAAGATATAAAAGCCAGCCCGCGGAAGAGAGCCCAGCTTTTGACTCAGCTCCTTTCAGTCAGTAGCTGTGTCTCGGAAAGCGTTCTGTTAGATAGCAATCACCAGCGATCTTCAGTACTTTTTTCCTCTCTTCAAGCAGCTGGGCAACTGCTCTTCCAGAGAGCAGGGCTCTCTCTCTCTGTCTCTCTCTGTCTCTCTCTGTCTCTGTCTCTGTCTCTCTCTCTCTCTCTCTCGTTGGGAGCAGCTTTACAGAGCTCTGTGCAGGCAAGCTGGGCAGCGTCTTCAGACCTCCCCCACGCCTGCAGTTTGGAGGGATTGTAAACACGATCGGCAAACTGATAAGAACTCAAGCCAGCTGATTGTGTAGCTGGTTGCTGTGTTTTTCCCTTGCTGACTTCGCTCGGGGCTCTGTATAGCCTAAGGAGTGATTTTTCAAAAATCTTGGAGCCTGTTTTCCTGTAGTCAGTGGCCATCTTGGATTCAAGCCTTCCATCACGAGGTGAGTGGCCATTTTGTAAGCCCAGGGGCCATTTATACCCTAAGGGGCTTAACAGAAAAATTTCTAAACAGCTTCTTTCCAACGCAAGAGCCTTTATTTTACAAATGGAGCAAGATAAGGCTCTGGCAGAGCTTTCTCTCCCAGTGGAACAGTGTCTTAAGCCCAATAGGAGAAAAAGACGTAGGCAACGCACCCAATCAGTCCAGAGGGAGGTGGTTGCTAAAATCAAAGCTAAGGTTCTAGCCCCTAAGAAGGCAACTCAGGCTGAATTGAGGGCAGAGAAGCACAGACATGCAGCTCTAGAGAGGCAGTTCAACAGAACTATTCAACAGAAGGGAGTGCAACTACAGCATGTTTCAGGTGATACTCGTGGGCCCCAACCAAGCCCTCCCAGGGGAGGAGAAGTTATAGCCTTTCCATCCTACATCCTGGTCTCCTGAGGCTCTTGCTGTACAGTCAGATCCTCAGCATTTAAGCAGATCTGGGCCTTATTTCCAACAGGCTTCTATGCCCTATGCTCCTCCCCCTCCCTCCAGGCCTTGAACCTCTCCTCAATCTAGGCCTGAAGCCACCTTCACTCCCACAGCAGCGGCCCTTCTGCCTCTACCTTTGAGCATAGACCAAGGGATATCCAAGATGTAGTCTCATCAGCCATTAGGCAGAGATTGGCTGAAGGCTTCAAGCAAATTCTTCAACCTCTGGAAAGGGTTCAGGCCCTTCTCCCTTTTCAATCTATAAGTTCCTTGCCTCATCCTGATTTACACAGTCCTCAGGACTTCAGGGTCCATTCTTCTCTACCAGAATGGGAGGAGGTTGATGAGGAAGGAAGGCCTTCACCATCTGAACACAGTTACTCCCCTTATTCAGAGTGTGAAGAGGGTGAGATTTTTGACCAAAATCTTTCAGAGGAAGAGGATTCTTGCCCAGAGCAGACATCCTCTGCATTGGTCTTCAAACCTACTCTTTTCAGACCATTATTCAGCAAGGCCTTGGTCACTGCCAAGCTGTCGCCAGAGAAAGTGGCTCCCGAGCCACAAGGAAATCCCTCTAGCCAAAGGGATTTGCTCTTCTCCAAGCCTGTAGTTCATGCAGAGGTTTTGCCTTCCCCCATTTTGTTCCTGGACACGGTCAAGGAACAGTGCGCTTCTCCTTCGGCAGGTCCTCACCCATCTTCTCTAGATAAGTGTTTCTACAATGTCAGCGCAGCTCTGGACAATGCCCTGGCAGTGCCTTCTGTTGACATTCCGGTTCTGGCCTTGTTCTCATCTTCTGGCACTCCCACGGAGCCAGAAGATATCCTGAAACCAGATAATAAACATTCCGAACAGACCCTGAAGCGCAATCACCAGGCTGCTGCTTGGGCTGTTCGGGCTTCAACAGCAACATTCTTCTTCACCAGGGCATTGATACAGTGGCTGTGCCAAATCCAGAATAGATTGCCTGCTTCTGACCTTCGGTCTCACCATGACCTTAATAAGATTATTGCAGTAGCGGAATTCACTGCGGATGCCACTCTCAATTCCGCCAAATTTGCATCCAAGGCCATGGCATCTTCTGTAGCAGCAAGAAGACTTTTATGGCTCTGAAATTGGCAGGCGCAGTCACGCCGAAAATGGAAGCTGGCTGGCTTCAGTTCCTTTCGCAGGCGATAAGCTTTTTGGTGATGCTCTGGAACCTTATCTCATCGAAATCAGAGATAAATGTAAAATTCTCTCTTCCTCTGGGAAGAAAGCCGACTATTGCCTTGCTCCTTATCGCCCTCCTACCTTCTGAGTGGAGACCTCATCTCGCTTACCCCGCTCTAACAGGCCATACTCCGAACACCAAGACCAACGGGTGGAAATCAGGGCTATTCAACCTATTCCCCCGTCTCAATGGGGACGTGGGCTTTACTCTCTCGCCTTTTCATCATTCCCAAAGCCTTGGGGGTGGCGAGCCATCCTGATCTAAAATTTCTCAACCAATTTGTAAAATACAGGCGATTTAAAATGCAGACCCTACATTCTATTTTAGAGAGCATTCGGGAGGGCAACCTCCTCTCTTCCATTGATCTCACTGAGGCTTACCTCCACATCCCAATTTGGCCTCATCATCACCAGTTTCTCCATTTCTGTTATCAGAATACCCATTACCAGTATTGAGCACTTCCCTTCGGCCTCTCATCGGCTCCAAGGGTCTTCACAAAGGTTCTGGCAGCATTGGTGGCATCTCTGCATTCTATTCCAGTGAAGATCCAATGCTACTTGGATGACATTTTGATTCTTTCCTCTTCCATCCTTGCGGCCCATCAGGATCCGCAAATTACCCTGTCATGTCTCTAGAGCCAGGGATTTTCCATCAACACCAAAAAGAGCCAGCTCTCTCCTACAACCAAATTGTAACACTTGGGAGCAGTCATCGATACCATGTCGTGCCAGGTTTTCCTGTCCCCAGCTCGTGGAAAGAGCCTTGCAGAGCTCATCAGCCAGATCCAGCAACATCAAATTGTCCCTCTGTCGCTGCTGCCAAACTTCTGGGGAAGATGGTTTCCTGTATTGGCATTGTCCCGTGGGCTCGGCTCCACTCCAGAGCCCTCCAATGGTTTCTACTTTCCTACCAACAAGCAGGAATCAGCCACTCATCCATCAAGGTCCCATTCCCGCCACAAATCCGGAGATCTCTCAATTGGTGGCATTCCCATCTATCTGGAGGGGACTCCTATTCAGAGACCCAGACAGGCTAGTGATAACCATCGATGCCAACCTCCTGGGTTGGAGTTCCCATATGCAGTGCCAGATAGCTCAGGGCGTTTGGTCCAGATTGCAACAGACTCTTCCCATAAATTGGCTAGAGCTCAGAGCTATTTTTCTGGCTCTCAAGCATTTCAGGCAATCAGTGACCGGCTCTCATGTTCTAGTCCTTATGGACAACATGGCCGCAAAGGCTCATGTCAACCGGCAAGGGGGGACGAGGTCCAAAGCCCTCATGAGAGAGGCTCTACGGCTGGGGTTATGGGCAGAGAAACACATGTTATCGATCTCGGTGGACCATATCTCTGGAGTCGACAACTCCCAGGCCGACTGGCTCAGCAGGAGCCTAGTTGACCAGGCAGAATGAATAATCCTTCGTCTCTATTCAGGGATCTTTCCCTCAGATTCGGAACACCAGAGGTGGATCTTTTCTGCACTCCTCCAAACACCCAAGTTACCAGATTCTTCACCAGGTTTCCTTGCCAGGGAGCGGAGGGGACCAATGCTCTTTGGTGCAGATGGCCCAAGGGTCTCCTCTACGCCTTTTCCCCGCTTCCCATCATTCTGACAGTAATTCGGAAAATGTTGGAGGAACGTGCGGAGCTCCTCCTCCGGGCACCTATTGGCCAAGGAGGCCCTGGTTTGCAGACCTGGTCAACCTATCGGTAGCTTCTCCTTGGAGGATCCCTGCCCATCTAAACTCCCTTCACCAGGGGGCCCTGCTCCACCCTGAGCCCCAGTGGTTCAAGCTGACCATGTGGCACTTGAGCGGCAGCGGCTAGAGGAGGCTGATCTTCCAGAAGGGGTCATCCTCACTATCCTGGCTTCTTGCAAACCTTCTACAAGGCGCATCTATGATGCCACCTGGAAGGCTTTTTCCCGATGGTGCCTCAGGGAGGGTCTTTCTCCTGCTTCAGCCCAGTGGGCAGAAGTTCTTAGCTTCCTACAGCATGGGCTGGAGAAAGGTTTGGCTCCCAACACCTTACGCAGGCAGGTTGCGGCCCTCTCTTCAGTCCTTTCATGGGGTTCGCTTCCTTCCTTATCCCATCTCACTTCAGTCAGGAGGTTTTTGAAAGGGGCTTCCAACCTGCACCCTCTGGTTGTTCACAGGTATCCTTCCAAGGACCTTCATTTGGTCCTTAATGCCCTTACAAAGCCCCCCTTTGAAACCCTTAGAATAGTGTCTCTCCATTTTCTGACTCTGAAGGTAGTGTTCCTTGTTGCCATCACTTCTGCCAGGAGGGTTTCCAAGCTTGCTGCTCTTTCCATCAGACAGGACCTTTGTTTCTTTTATGATGATAGGGTTGTTCTTCGTCTGGACCCCTCATTTATTCCGAAGTTAACACCTGGTTTCACAGGTCCCAGGACATTGTTTTGCCTGACTTCTGTCCTCTCCTGCACCATGACTTAGAGTGGCAGTGGCACACGCTAGACGTAAGAAGGGCTCTTAGAATATACATTAAGCGCACTTCCTCCTTCAGGAAGTCGGAAGCTATGTTTGTTTCCTTTTTCCCTTCTCATTTGGGGCACAAGGTCTCTTCTACTGTTAGCAGGTGGGTCAGGTCTTGCATTGAGCAGGCCTACAAAGCTGCAGCCTTTCCAGTTCCCTGAGGTCTGACGGCGCACTCTACCAGAAGCATGGCCATTTCTGTTGCCTGGGCGACCCAAGCATCCTTGGAGGAGATTTGTTGTGCAGCCACATGGACATCCTCGTCTCCTTTCATCAGACACTACTGTCTGGATGCTTTTGCCTCGGTGACTGCAGCCTTTGGCAGATGAGTGCTTCAACGAGTGATTCCACAGTCGGTGTGATGAGCCAGACGAGGACCCGCCCGTGGACATGCAAGCTTTGGTATGTCCCATCCCGGGCTCTTGATGCAGCATGGAGGAGAATGGGCATTGGTAGAAGTTACCGTGAACGCCTTTTCTATCTATGCTGCGAGAGAGCCCAGCCCCTCCCTGGATTTGTCCGGAGAGGGTAAGACATATTTCTGTATTTATTTTGGGCTTTCAGAGACACCTTTCAGTCTGTCAAGTATCTTCGCCAAAGCTGGGGTCTCTCCTGGGGGCTGGCTTTTATGTCTTAGTACAGACTCAGCTATGACGTCATAGGAAGGAGCCAACCCATCCTGGGCTATCTCGCAGCATAGATAGAAAGGGCATTCATGGTAACTTCTACCAATGCCCATTTCATGAGAAGAGTGCTCCACTCCTTTGCTTGCAGTAGAATATCTTAAGTTACCAGGCTTGAAATTTTGAACCTAGAACTATACCGCCTATGGTCTTTTATGAGCTTAGTACACAAAATTGTCTGCTACAAAATCCTACCTGTCAATGACTTCTTCAGCTTCAACCACAACAAAACACAAGCAAACATTAGATACAAATTCAAAGTAAATCATTCCAAACTTGATTGCAGAAAATACGACTTCAGCAACAGAGTGGTCAATGACTGAAACTCACTGCCTCACTCTGTTGTTACATCCTCAAACTCCCAAAACTTTAACCTTAAACTGTCTACCTTAAACTGTCTACTTTGGACCTCACTCCATTTCTAAGAGGTCTGTAAGGGGGTGTGCATAAGTGCACCAGCGTGCTACCCTACCTGCCCTATTGTTCCCATTTATCCATTTATTCGTACTCACTTATGTATATACTTATACCTGTTTATACTTACATGTTTATACTTCTACTTTTTTTCTTATACAAGCTTGACAAAATAAAATAAATAAATAAAATAATTTAAGGTTCCTATAGTGTTATAACCCACATAATGTCACAACACACATTCACAAGAACAGGGCTTTGACTGCATGGTTGGGCCCACATTCTAACTCTGACTCCCATTCCTGTGAACCCCACAATTTGTCCAGGATGAATAACATTGCCTCTAGAAGTTTTCCTGACCTTTGTCATCTCAATACTTGAGGATCTGAATGGAGAGCTTAGCTTCCATTCACTTCTGTGATGGCAATCATTATATTTTCCTGCCATGACTGGGCATTTTTTCCTCAATTTGTACGGTTGAAACTACATCCATTTTTTGAGTTGTCCATCAAAGAATCTTCGGGCTGGAAGGGACGTCAGAGGTCTTCTAGTTGAATCTCGTGTTCAAAGTAGGACACTTTATACCATCCCAACCAAATGGTTGTCCAGACTGTTTTTGAAAACCTCCAGTGATGGAACACCCACAAGAGGCAAACTATTCATTGATTAATTGTTCTCACTGTGAAGAAACTTATTTCCAGGTTGGATCTCCCTTTAATGAGTTTTCATCCATTGGTTCTTCTCCTGCCCTCCTATGCTTTGGAGAGTAAGTCAACTTCCTCTTCTCTGTGAAAGTCCCTCAAATACTGGAAGACTACTATCATGTCACTCCTAGTCCTTCTCTTTCTTAGACTAGACATATCTAGTACCCTTAGCTGTTCATCATACAATTTAGCATCCAAACCTCATACCATCCTTGTGGCTCTTCTCTGCCTTCAGCATTTTTTGTATCAAACAAGACCTACCTTGTATGAAGAAAGAGGCCACCAGGAAGCCCAAAAAGGGGACATGAAAAGGGGCAAACCCCATCTGGAAAGGAAAAGAAGGAGAAAGCTAACTCAAGCTGCTGTTACCGTATTGATGTCTTCCAACTATGTTGATTTCAGAAGGAGATTGGATAATTTCTAGGAGGACGATGGGATCTCATAGACTCCTAGTCTTTCTGGCTGTTTATCACCTCCTGAGTTAAGATTGTTGGACAAGTAGGCACAAAAACAGCCAGGGAAGTGATTGAAGCCTAAGAAACGGGCCACTCCTCAATCAACAAGAGTTTTGATTTAAAACCAGTTTATCAAGTACTTAGGAAGGGAGGGCTTGGCAGCACAAGCAAACTTCAGCCAACAACTCAATTGCCAGCCATCAATACCCCAATCAACATCTAAAATGCTTCTGGTTTGAGCTTCTTTGGCAACGGGCCAAAATTCGCAATCATGCATGGTTTCGATCTGTGCTTGTTGCAAGAGCGCCCCGATCTTTTGGATTCAGAGCTGAAGCTACCCCGTAGAGGTGGTGAAGAGGGGGGAGA
Source organism: Hydrophis major (assembly GCA_033807585.1). NCBI lineage: Eukaryota > Metazoa > Chordata > Lepidosauria > Squamata > Elapidae > Hydrophis > Hydrophis major. The sequence continues at coordinate 214,069,662 of CM066331.1, read as the reverse complement.
CTATCAGCTGAGTCGAGGGGAGCCTCATCTCTCCTCGGCTTGGCATTACTCCCTTTCCCGAAGGTGATTGCAGTGATGGTCAGAAATGGCCGCCTCAAAGAGGAACCTGACCAGACAAGATTGAGCAGGAAGGAAAACAAAGGGAGAGAGCTTGACAGACCGGGCTAAGCTGAGATAACATCTATGCAAGGTACCCTGGAACTAAAATTATTAAGAGCGTTATTCCTAAAAGAAGATTTTTAGAGCGGTGGAGAAGAGAGGGGAAAAGGAAAAAAGATTTTTTTTCTTTCTCACATTGATAGCTGCAATTGGCTTTGAAAGTTAGAAAAGAAGAGACTCAACTAAGAAATTTGTGTTGATTTATTTCAACACTAACAGGTAATCCTAAACTGAAATTAAAGTGTCAAAGGGGAAATAAAGAATTTTTTGGACATTCTAAAGCTCTCAAAAGGAGGAAAGTGGAGAGAAAAAGAAAGAACTTGGAACTTGGAAATAACAGAGAGTATCACCTGGAAATAAAAAAGAATTAACTGTGAAACTTTAAAAAGATTTCCGAAGGATATACTGTAACTGAAACTTTGCTACAATATAACAAAGCCCCTGAAAAGGAAAAGTGGAAGAAAGAAGCAAGGACAAAGAGCTTTGGATTACTTAGTGATTTTTTGAATTTTGGGTGTTGGATTTTTAGTGGTTTGAATTAAAATCAATCGGGTGGTTGTTTAAAAGTGTTTAAAATGGCAGTACTCCTTGAGGAATTAAAAATGCAATTTAAAAAAATGAAAGAAGAGTCACAAGAGGGAAGAGGATCCTTTGGTTTCACACTTCAATTTTTAAAAATGGAGATGGAAAATGGAAAACTATGAAAAATGGAAAACTATGAAAAATGGAAAACTATGAAAAACAACAAGAAATGCTTGAAGAACAAGAAGGGTTGGACAAAGAAGAAGCCATTTTTAATGACCAAACAATGCAATGTGGGGTATAATGGAAAAAGGCGAAAAGGAGTTAAAAATTTAAGCCTTGGGGAAACAAAAAAAAGAATAGTTTGAAAAGTAAATATAACATGAGGAAGAAGCAGAAGAGAGGATTACAGAAGGGAGAATCTGAGAGACAGGGACAAAAAGAGTGGAGAGAAAAAGAGGGGAAAGATAAAAAGGAAAATAAGTTATAAGGGACAGAAACAGGAAATAAAGAAATGGGAAACATACAAGGATTAAAGTTATTAGCTTATTTAAAAGACATAGAGATAGTTGTTAAAAATATAAATTAAAAGAGGATTCTGCAAGGGTACAAGAGATAGTGTTATATTAGAAATAGTAATGGTGATTAAATAGGTGATTAAAGTGAAAGATAAAACTGGTATTGTGATGTAATGGAATGCTTGCTAGGAAATAAGAGGAAGGAATAAAAATAATGTAATTGTTTTTAAGGATTTATAAAATATAATTGAAGAGAAACGTGAAAGATTTATAATGAAATCAATATCAGTTGTCAAGATGAATTTGAATGGATTAATCATTTTATTCATTATTTATATTTTTTTTCTTTTTTTAGAATTAAGTGTGTATTGTTAAGGGAAAGTACCAAGCGGAATTCGATTGATAAGAGTTATATGATATAAAATAGATATCAGAAATTGAATGTTACAATTGTATAAAATATAAATTAAATGTTTAATGAGATTTGAAAGGATAATTTTAAAATATAAAGATGACACACACGATTTGGTAATAATAGGGGGAACCTTGCTTTTTAATTCCTGGAAGGAGAGGGAATTTTCTTTCTCTTTCCTTTCAGGATGATGATGGAAAAGAATCTATGAAATTGTAAGTAGGACAGACAAAAGTACAAGTGTAATGACTAGAAAGATAAATTTAGAAAAAGTTATGTAATTGAATTGAAAGGAATGAGATAATTATAAAATAAGGCTGAGGAAAGTAAGGGAAGAGAAGAATTATTGAAAAATTGATAAAATAGTGATAAGATATGAAATTGAATACAAAGATGAATATGTAACAGGTTATGTCTGTATGGAGATGTGATAGCCTGGAATCATGCTGCTTTCAAAAAAAGATATTTTATATTATGTTTTGTGAAAACCCAATAAAACTTACTAAAAAAAAATCTAAAATGCCATATACAATAGGCACCACATAAATACCACATGCAGGAGGGTGGAGCTGGAGGAGGAGGAGGCCGATGCATTACAAATCAAGAACTATAGACCTATTTCCCTACTAAACGCAGATTATAAAATTTTTGCTTCAATATTGGCAGAAAGACTTAAAAAATACTTAAATAATTTTATTCATCCTGATCAAAATGGATTTCTGCCAAAGAGACAAATTAAAGACAATACGAGAGTAATCTTGGACACTTTGGAATACTACAAGGCACATCCTGAAAAACAAATGGCTTTCATCAATTTCTAGATGCACAGAAGGCATTTGATAATGTGAATTGGCAATTCATGTTGTTACTGCTAGAACAGATGGGCTTTGCTAGAAAATTTATTCAAGCTATAGAAGCTATATATCATAAGCAAACGGCAAAGGTAATGATAGAGGGAGAACTGACAGACTCCATTGATACAAGAAAAGGAACAAGACTGTCACCTCTGTTGTTTGTGTTAACTTTGGAAGTGCTAAATAGAAATATTAGAGATGAAAATAATATAAAAAGGATGAAAATTAAAAAGGAAGAATTTAAGTTGCAAGCATTTGCAGATGATCTGGTTTTTATTTTAGAAGACCCACTAGAAACAGCATTAAAATTGATAGAAAAGATAGAGACATATGGAAAGGTGGCTGGTTTGAAAATAAATAAAGATAAGACAAAGATCTTGACAAAGAATATGCTATCAAGACAAAAGGAAGAACTGGCAGACCTACTGAAAATTCAGGTCACGAATAAGATCAAGTATTTGGGGATATACTTGACAGCAAGATGCAGTACACTAAAAGAAAATAATTATATCAAACTTAAACAGCAGATAGCGCTAGATTTGGCGAAATGGGAAAATTTACAACTGTCATTAATAGGGAGAATATCAACAATCAAGATGAATATATTACCCAGTATTTTATAATTGTTTCAAACAATTCCAATTCGGCTTGGAAAAGACTATTTTGAAGATTTAAATAAAATTGTGTTGAAATGTATATGGCAAGGTAAGAAAGTGAGAATAAAACTTTTGCAAGATGCTAGAATAAGAGGAGGATTTGGTTTGCCTAATTGGGAGTTGTATTACCAAGGTACAAATTTGATGTGGGTTAAGGAATGGATAACATTAAGAAATACTAGATTGTTGACATTAGAAGGACATGATCTGTTGTTGGGGTATAGTCAAATGATTAATAATGATACCAAAGTATTTAATATTGGATTGAAAATACGAGACCATATACAATGTAAATGTAATTGAAGACTACTAAATGGAAGCACAAAACAATTTGTAAACCAACCGACACACTGTATATATATATGGAAGATGGCTTGATGTTTTTATGTTTTGTTTGTTTATGTTTGTTTTAAAAACCAATAAAAATTTAATAAATAAATAAATAAATACCACATGCAGAACAACCAAAGCCCACACTCTGCTAGAGAGAAATTCCCTGAAGATGGCTCCAGCATGCGTCCGAAAGCTCAAAAAACAGAAACTGTGATCCCGGTGACCAACCCAGATTAGTTCTTGCAATATTATCCTGGAACAGGTATATTCACCTTCATTTTTATATCAGTAAACATTCTTAACTGTCCAACAGTTTCCCATCCTCTTTGTATGGCTGAATTGCCTAAAGACTCCTGGGTGGACCTCTATGGGACACAGAATGGGGGCCTGGATGGACTCCATTCTGTCCTTCCATCTTTCTGTTAGATGATGAAAAAGAATGATAGATATCATTGAGGCAGAGTTTTTCCTTTCGTTGGCCTTTTGGTAAATTGCAGAAACATAAAAAGCCACACATGTGGAAAACTTCACGAGGTGCTGAACAATTCAATATTAAATGCTATGGACCAGCCAGAAGTGTCCCCTCTATCGATAGGTGGGTCTCCCCTGAAGTATCCTAGGATGCTACTTACAGGTCAGTCCTTGTATCCTGTCAGGAGAATTGTAAGCTTTTGTTCCTTCTCGGTGCAATGCTGGTTCTTTCTGCACTATTTATTTAAGAGTGTATTCTGGAGGGGTGTGTAGGTGTGGCAAACAAGCCACAAACTAAAAGGACAAATATCTACTGAAGCCAGAAGCACATTGAGATCATATTTAATGTGGAAATGCCATGGCTGAGCAGTGATCCAGGCAATGGGAAATAAATGATGCTGGAAAGGGAAAAACATGCACCAGCAGATTCCAGAGTTGAAAAACTTCTTGAGAAGAAGGTAGACATCATAGGAGAAGAGTGTTAGTCTATGGCAGGAAAAGGAAGCTGGTGTGAGAAAGGGACAAACTTTGTGCAAATAAATTAATGGACAGGAGGTTGACATAACATCAAAGAATCCTAGGGCTGCAAGGGACATTGGGGGTCTTCTAGTCCAACCCACTCACAAGTGGAGACCTTATGACATCCTGCTCAAATGGTTTCAAGTTTATTTTTTTAAACCTCCAGTGATGGAGAACCCACAACTCCTGGAGGCAAGCTATTCCATCATTATCCATCAGGAAATTTTTCTTTTAAGTTAATTTTTTATCAAGCTCCACACACTACTTCTTGTCTGCTCTTTGTTGCCTTGAAGAATAAATAAAACTGCCCTTCTCTCTGACAGCCCTTCAAATACTGGAAGACAACTGTCATGTCCCCCCAAGCGTTCTAAAATGTGCTCCCTGCTCCACATGGCAAAAATTTACAGGTGTTTATTCAAAAACCCCAAAGAGGTCCTCAGAAAGCATCCCTGTTTTGCAGATCCAGATTCCAAGCTCAGTATAGCAAGAGTCATTGGGTAACAGAGTTCAATGAATGCACACAAAATCCAGGAGTCAAACAGGTCAGGACACACAGCACAAGCACAGAACTGGGCAACACTCAAATTCCCAGAGTGGGGTTACATAGGCAATGCCAGTGCAGCCCTTCTTGAGACTGAGGTTTCCTCTTCATGAGTAGTCTAGCTGACCAGCATTGTGCCTATCTCCTCTCTGTATCCTTGGATCAGGAGGAAGTTGTGGACTTCACTTCCTCCTCATTGCTAATGGGAACAGCTGCTCCCAGTCCTCACCAGGAGCCTCCTGGCCATCTTGTTGCAGCTGTGGCTCACCTCCTTCAGCCTCACCCTGTGGCTGGTGTCATTGACCCAGCTGAGACTGCTCCATCAGGCTTGCATTCTCAGCCCTGATCTTGACCAATACTCTTCAGAGAATTGCTGGACGTTTGGCACTCAATCGAATCAGCCATTCACAAGAACATAGAGATAACCAACAGATGTACACCATTCAAAAGAGATAACCAAAAGCCCCAAAAGGAAACCGAAAGACAAAACACCACCTCACCAGCAATACCCCAATCAAGGAACTAATGCGAATAAGGAAACAGTCAACAATAGCCAAATCAAAGAACTACCAAGAATGCTTCCAGTGAGCACCTCGTATTTAATTAATTAATTAATTAATTTGGTTTGTCAATTGCTTACAAGATAATAGTTATAAGTAAAAACAGTTATGAACACGTGGATAGATATAAGAAAAAAAATAAAAACAAAAAACAATAGGACAGGGACTGTAGGCACGTTGGTGCGCTTATGCACGCCCCCGACAGACCTCTTAGGAAAGAAGTGAGTTCAATAGTATATATATATTATATATATAAACAGGTTTATATGTTTATATAAACATATATAAGCAGAGTAAATCTCACTTCCTTCCAGCACTGATGATGTTCCCTAGTTGGGTCATGTCTCCAGTTAGTGAGAAATCGTTGAACTCACATGATCTAATGGTTTCAAGACATCTCAGAAGGTCTCAACAAACAATAGATTCAACTATGTTCTTCTCTTAGTGATTCTATGTGCCAAATCTGCACATCTTCTGATCTTGCACTGTTTTCTATGCTCTGGATGGTTGTGTCTTAAAAGTGGAAAAAGGAGAGATTTCCTGGCAGTGAGAAAGGTTACTGGAGGTTTTCAAGAAAAGATTGGGCAACCATTTGGCCAGGGTGGTATAAAGACGCCACCTTGCTCAGGAGGTTTCGACTCGGACTTCAAGGTCCCTTCCAGCCCTGGGCTGGGACAACCACATTTCCACCAGGCTTCTTTAAAAAGGGCTACAAAGAGAAAGGACCACTTCCTTGCTAAATCTTGGGCATTTCTCAATCACCTTTGTGATACCACATCAGGCTTTGGACCTGTGTTGCCTGAAGGCATTGGATGGGAACTCTCAGCATTCCTAGCTGCAGGGAGAAAGGATGGTAATTATGGGGGCTGCAGTCCAAATACACATCACGAGTATCCAGTTACAGACTGTCCCAAATCACAGCAATGTCTCCTCTTCAGGTCAGTGCTGATTAATTGGCCATGAATATCAGTCATTATATCTATGACTTGTCTTATTCAGTAGTTTTATTTTGGGAAGAAATATCTCCATGATTGAGTGGTAGAAGGAAGTGTCCCATCTTCTGTACCTTGTAATGAATTTCCTGAAGGAATTATTTTCATCTGAATGAACATCATGTCTTCAGCGTCTCTACTGCTGAAATGCTTTCATCTCACTTTAGAAGGGCATTTTTTATCACTGGTTGTTGAGGTGTTTTTTCAATAGAATAACAGAGTTGAAAGGGACCCTGGAGGATTTCTAGCCTCTTCAAGCAATAGGTGGAAACTAATCAAGGAGAGAAGCAACTTAGAATTAAGCAGAAATTTCCTGACAGAACAATTAATCAGTGGGACAACTTGCCTCCAGAAGTTGTGAATGCTCCAACACTGGAAGTTAAAAATAAAAAAGATGTTGGATAATCATTTGTCTGAAGTGCATGCACACTGGCCAGCTGGTCTTCGGTTTCCAGCGCACTGGCCCATGCGTGTTCCACTTTGGTCACTCAGTGCCAAAAAGGTTCGCCATCACTGCCTGTAGACTGTAGAGGGCAGTCTACATCTAGCCTTTAAGTCCTAGCTGGGCTCTACAGGCAGTGAAACGGACATCTCAAAAGCTTGCAAAGGCCCCATGTCCTCCATTTTCTGGCACAACGCTTAGCCAAGACTAAATATTTTTTACCTCATGGGAGAGATAATTCCCCCCCCCCTTTGCTTGCAGGCTTCCTTCCTCTCCTCTTCAGCCTGGAGTCCAGATAAGGGTTTTAAAAAGGGTTAAAATAGAATGGAGGGAGGGACAGAGGGATAAATGATTGATAGAGGGATGGATGGATGATTGATGGGTAGATGAGAGAGAGAAAATGACAAAGAAACAGATGATGACAGGCGGATAGAAATTGAGGAGCAGTGGAATAGAATGGAATTAGGATAGGATAGGAAAAATGATAGAATAAAATAAGAATAGAATAGAAATTAGAATAGAATACGAATAAGAATAGAAATAGAAAAGAAATGAATTGTTTATTGACCAAGTGTGATTGGACACATAAGGAATTTGTCTTGGTGCAAATGCTCTCAAAAAAGAAAAAGTAAAACACATCATAAGATACAACACTTAGTGATAGTCATAGGTTACTAATAACAATCAAATCATACTAGGAAACAAAACAATTTAAATTGCAAAGCTACAAGCAACATGGTTATAGTCACAAGTGGGAAGAGATAGGCACTGGGAAGGATGAGAAGAATAATGGTAATACATTCTTAGCAAATAATTTGACAGTGTTGTGGGAATTAGTTGTTTAGCAGAGTGATGGTATTGGGGAAAACTGAGTTTAATTTTAGCACCTGATTGGGGCCCTCTCCCTTCTAGCACTGCTAATTTACCTAGCTGAGTGATGAAACATGAAACATCCAACAACCAAGCTCAGTGAGCACCAAGGGCCCCACAGACAACTTTTAACCTGAGCCACAGGTGTCAACAGCACACCTTTCCTGGCGGAAGAGAGTGACCTGGGGTAGTGGATTTGTCATAACAAAAGGCTAAATGGCATATTCTTAGCAAACCATGGCTATTTGAGTGATGAGCAAATTATTTGGACAAAAAATGAGGGGGGGAGTGATGGGATAGGGACCTGGTACACACCCACCTCCCCAACCTGCTCCTCTCTAAATTTCTTGACATATTGGCAGCAGGCAGAGGTAGACCATACAACAAGCAGGACACTAAGTGATTCTTGCCATGTCAACTTGGGCTCGTCTGAGTTGGAGGATGGACATTTTAAGCAGTGGATTCTTCTAGTGTGGAGTGTCCCATCCTTGGCCACTGTGAACTCCCAGAATTCCCTGGCTAGCTATGGGGAATTGACCTCCATGGGTCTTAAAGTGGCCATGGTTAAGAAACGCTAATGAGAAAGGAAAGCAACGAAAGATATAAAATTGAAAATAGTTTATTGGTTTCCACAGGAAAGTATCGGACCCTTAACTTGATGGGATTGATGTTGTAGGCTTAGAGCTGGTGGCCTTCAAGGATTGGGAAACAAGGAGTCTCTTGTAATCAAGACTTTTCTCAACTTAATTCCAAGAGCCATGGCATCCCTAATGAAAACCTCCTATCACTAAATCCTCATCATGCAAAGGAACTGCGCTTTGTTTGAACAATTTCGATTCTTCCATTTTTTAAATCCTGAAAGAGAAAAGCGAGAGGAGGTTGGGCATGTGTCTCTCTCACCACATTTACCTTTGCATAGAAGAAGCATATCCCATTGCCCCCCTCCCCCATTTTAAGCATTCAGAGCAGGATGACCCTAGCCATGAACTTTATGAAGGCTTCACAATTTCTCCCGTTCTTGTAGTGCACAACCGCTTATCTGACATGCTATCTTTGGACTTTCATCACTGACTGCAGCCTTCAGCTTAAGGCCTTCCCGGCTGATTTCACTGTACTTTGTAATTACATCATGTTCCCAGTCTTTTCAAGCTGTAGGTCATATTCTACCAACAACTTATTGCCTGGATCGAGTTTTTGGTACAGTGGAACATACAATATTCTAAGGGATGCATGGCAATGGGATGAGGAAGAGGGGGGGAAGGAGAAGCAGGATGAGGAGGAAGAGAAGGAATGAGGAGCGGGAGAAGGAGGAGAAATGGCGAGGGAGGAATGGTGGTGGTAGTGGTGGTGATGGAGGAGAAGGAGGAGGAAAGGATGGGGGGGGGAGAAAAAAGGGGAGGGGGAGGAGAAATGGGAGGAGGTAGAAAGGAGGAATTTGAAGACCAGCCCATTTGAAGTTTGGTCTTTGAAGACAATTCTCACTCCTTCCCAACCTGTTGCATATTAGAAGGAGCAACCATGTTTCTTTCCTATAAGACTTCCACAATGGCTTCCAACCCCATCATTCTTTGGGTGGGTGCCCCATTCTCACCTGATGTGGCAGACAGCTGGATGCAACTCAAGTAATTCCTTGGTCTAGGAAAAGTTGCATCCCAGGATACATAGGTAATGGTTGAGTAGTCAGTCCATTTCCAGCATTTTTTCTATAAAAAGAGGAGGGATTTATATTTTTTACCTTGATAGAGGCTGAGAATAAATGTGGCTAATTGCCCTCAAAGCATCTTGTGTTTGGCCACAGTGCATGTCAACCCTGCTCTGCTTGGAGAAGCCAAGATGGTCAATCAGACCTATCACTTGGCCCAGAAAATCTCTAGGAATCCATTTCATGTTAAGGGACTTTTTTATGGAGGGCAAAAAGGGGTGACGTGGACTTCAACGGGCTCTTGCTGAGAGACTTCCAAGTTTTGGAGACAATTGAATTGAATCGAATCCTTTATTTGGCCAAGTGTGATTGAACATGCAAGGAAGTTGTCTCCAATGCAGAAGTTCTCATTATACATACAAAGCAACAGAATAATAATAATAATAATAATAATAATAATAATAATAATAATAATAATAATACCATTAAGAAGAGGAAGTTAAGATAAGGATAATACTACTACTACAGATAGACTACATGAGTAAATATACTTAGATGTAAGACACTATTGTCAGTATTAAGAATTCAGCAGAGTGATGGCATGGGGGGAAGAAACTAACACTGTCTAGTTATTGTGGCATGTAATGCCCTGTTGCAGAGTCACAAGGGTAGGAATTGAAACAGTTTATGTCCAGGAGTTGAGGGGTCTGGAAATATTTTCTCAACCTTCCTCATGATCTGCACATTATACAGGTCCTCAATGGAAAGCAGGCTGCTTGCAGTTGTTTTTTCTGCAGTCCTAACTGTCTGTCAAAGTGTGTCCCTGTGCTGTTTGGTTGCTGTATCAAATCAAACAGTTATAAAACAGTTACATAAGATGGACTCATTTATTTATGTAGTCTTGTTTATTCATTGACTTATTTATTTAAAACATGTATACAGCTGCCCATCTTTCAACCAGCGCTGGACGGCTCCCAATCCAAAGTGAAGAAACATCTAAAGTCATGTTAAAATTATAAAACTTGACCGATTGTGAATACGCTAAAAGCAACACACATACACACACACACACACACACACAAAAGCAACACATCGGTTCTTATGTATGATTATCCAATTTTTTCCTATCTAGGAAGCCTCCCATTAAATGGCAATACAGGTTATCCTTCACTCATGACAGGTTGTTTAGCAACTGTTCAACATAAAGATCATCCCAAAAACGGGGACCTACGACCTGGATTCAAAGTTCCAATGGATGGGTACCTTCCTCTGTCATGTGACCAAATTTTGGTTGCTTGGCAATCTGGACACATTTCTGTTTGCAGGGTCATGTGTTCCCACAACATATTTTATGACAGTTTTGCTGAAACCCAGGACATACTTTGGGTTTTTGGCAAAACTATACACCCTTAGCAAACAATTGGCTCATTGACACCTGCCAGAAAATGACTTTATGTTCAAATATGTAAAAATGAGCAAAGAAGGTAAGGTCCAAAAGGCTCCCTTGCCACGGAGATCTCTTCCTCAACAGCCATTGGGGTCTATAACAACTTGCTGTCCAACTTGCTGTGGCCAATTCACCATGGGACAACTCATTGCAGGACAAGAGTTACCCTAATAGCAAACAAATGGTAGAATAGAATTGTTAAAGAAAGGATGCAAAAGAAGGGTCTAATTGAAATGTAAATGACAAAAAAATTAAACAATTTTTAAAATTTATTTTAAATAATTGAATTGTTAGATTTTCCCGTGATGGGTTGTCTCACAGGCCATGGTGAGTTGGTCCATTCTGCATTTATAGCTGACCTGTTCGCCTATTCTTCCTTGCATTTCCTTCCACTACCTCTCCTTCCCTCTGCCTTCTGATGAATTGCTCTGCTCGATCCAACCCACCTTTGTCTCCCTGATGTCTGTCCAAAGCTCCTCCTGATGCCCCCGTCCCATCTGTTGTTTCCTCCTTCCTTAAACACCTCCATTCCCAGTGGAAATATCAGAGGAAGCGACAGATAGGACCCACATCCTTCAAGGAAGGGAGGCTGTCAATTACCCCAAATCTATGGGTCATCATCTCACAGCAAGAGAGAGTTCAGATGTGTAATTCTCTCAGGTATTTCTGAGGCCTCTTCTAGGGACCCCAAGGCGCAAGCCATGGAAACAGAGCATGGAAAAATAAAGAGCCAACTGGACTGGTTAGTTACCATGCAGGAATCATAGAGGCCAATCCAGACACCTTTACTGGTGATGTAGTTGGTGGAGATGTGGCTCGCAATCATCTCCTGTTCCATCTTGGTGATGATGGAGGCCAGATGAGCATGCTGGCTGTACTGCTGGCAGTTAGTCTGAAAGGATCCGAGAGAAGACCTTTTTAGATGAGCCTCTGATATGGGAGGTGCAGAAGAGCAAAGCCGACTTTCCACGCATTAGCGATGCTGGCTGGCTGGGAGACTTAGGGATGGGCTGAAGGATGTCCATGGGCACAAATACAGGCTTCCACATTCACAACTTTACGCATCATTTGCAAGATGACCTCATGAAATGCATAGCAACATTTGAATATCATTGTGTGTTCTGGGATCATGGAATTATAGGATTGGAGGGAGTCGTGGAGGTTTTTTCAACCAGTATTCTTACCAAAAAAGAACACTCAGTCCATGCTAAATTTTGGTGCAAAACCCCCCAATAGGCAGCTCCATTGCTACCACTAGAAGGGTCTTTATAGCTCAGGATTGAACAGTGGTGTCCTTGGTGATCTTGGTCATTATCTTGTATAAGTTTTGTAACCCAACTAGATAACATCAATGCTAAAAGGGAATGGGTTTGCAGAAGGGAGGAGGAAGAGGAGAAAAAAGGAGAATGAAGAGGAGGAGGAGAAGGACTGTGTAGATCCTTAGTGCTTTCTGAGCTTGGTTGTTTTCTTGTAGACTTTTTAAGACCCAACTATGTAACATTATCAATGGTAGAACAGAATGAGGTTTGCTCTCTGTTTGTGTACAAGTGGCATGCCCTGTCATTAATGGTGGGCCTGTTCTTGGTAGTTCCTTGATTTGACTGTTGTTTACTGTTAATTTGTTTTTCTGAATTGATAGTTTCTTAAATCAAGCAGTAAAAAATACCCCAATCAAGGAGAACAAATAATCAAAGAATAAACAAAGCTTAATGAAGGAACGACTAAGAACATGCCCACCAAAACTGGCAGAGCAACCTGGAGGCTTAAGGCTTGGATGCTGAAAGGGGCAGATCCAAGTGATCCAAAAGGCTCATTCCCAATTCACATCGGCTTCCTTCAAGTTCATAAGGTAGTTTCTTCTTACCTCAGCATCTTTCCATGATTGAAGTACAGAATGGAACCCATAGCATTTGTCTTGGAACATGAACCAACCTGAGGGGCAACTTATAGCTTCTATGCCTGTTCAAGAGAGAGAAGAGAACGTGATCAGGGAAATCAGAAGAATCAAAATGGTTCAAATATTTTCCCTAGAACCCTTTGATGCTCCTGGAGAAGAAGCTCTGAGGAAAGGGCTTGGGATTGCAGGGCATAAGACATTTCCTGGCAAGTGAAGAAGTCTGCTAGAAGAGTTGAAGAAGATGAACAGCCAGCTCTTTGTGGACTGTATCAGTCAAATAACAGAGTTGGAAGGGACATTGGAGGTCTTCTAATCCAACCCTTGCTCAAACAGCAAACCCTACACAATTTCAGACACATGATTGTCCAATCTCTTCTTTAAAGGTGCCAATGTTGGAGAACTCTCAGCTCCTGGTAGCAAGTCATTCCACTGGTTAATTGTTCTTACTATCAAGGAATTTCTCCTTAGTTCTACGTTGGGTCTCTTCTTGATGAGTTTGCAGTCAACAAAACCATCTCCCAGTCTGGAACCTTGTAGAACAGGACTGTCAAACTCACGTCATGGTGGCATCACATGATGTATTGCAGTTTTTCCACCTTTGCCAAACCAGGCGTGGATGTGACCAGAGCATGACACATCCAGCAACAAGTTTGACAGCCCTGCTCTAGAAGATAGATGGGTAACCATTTCAAAATTTTCCCCTGGCTGGAACTGAGGAGAATGAACAAGGTGAGCTTCAATCTTGTTGGGGAGAAACCCAGAAGCAGGAAATTCTAGGAGACCAGATGCAAAGGCTCTATTCTGCATCCTTTTTCCTCCCTAGTGCTGAGCCATGATCAGTTTTTGCAACAATGAAAATCTTCTCTCCATGCAACATGGAAAGAAGGAAGAGGACAGATAAGGTGGTGGCCATAAGGGTGTGATGGAAGGTCCCCGTTGTCGAGGTTCCAAGTAATATGCCCCTGGAATAAAAACCAGAGGCATCCATCTTTCTTTAAAGTCTGTTTATTAGGAACATATTAAATTGGCAAGGTCTTGGTGTAATTTTAACTCTGGCCAGATTCCAGAATTACACCCAGTAAAAAGCAGATGTTTGAAACTCCCCTCCCCCCCCCCCGAGTCACAACCTCCAATGAATTCTCAGTCCATCAATACGATGACACCAAACTGCACCTTCCTCCAGCTGCAGGCATCTTCTCTGTTCCCACGGGAAGGAATGCCATCTAGACATAACATTCCCCCTTTATCACTGTGAACCCCATTTCAACAGTGTAATGGAATGAGCGCTTGTCCCAACTTCTGCCAGCCTAGCAGTTCAAAAGCATGCAAAAATGCAAGTAATAAAATAGGGACCCCTTTGGTGGGAAGGGAACAGCGTTCCGTGGGCCTTTGGCATTTCGTCATGCTGGCCACAGGACCATGGAAATGTCTTTGGACAACGCTGGCTCTTCTTTGGCTTTGTAACGGAGTTGAGCATTGCCCCCTAGAGCCAGAAACGACGAGCATGTATGTGCAAGGGGAACCTTTACTTTTATGAATCCCTCCAGCCTTTTCCAGTGGGTTTAGGATAATTCATCCCAGCCAACTGACCATGGCTAACTTGCCACAATAAAATTCAACGCTCTATTAATCGTTTCATTCAGTTACTTTGATTATTGGTAACCATGTTTTCTTCGAAATGATTGTATTTCTGGATTGTCTTTATTATTGTCGACCTTGGTTCCATTGTAATTAATTTAAACTGTTGCATTTGTTGAAATGTCCTGAACGAGTTCTACAATGTTGAGTTGGCCATGGCAAATTGGCTGCAGTGAGTTGTCCCATTCTGCTTTCCAACTACATTTTGCTCAAGGAAATGAGGACTGAATTACCTGGAGTGAATTCCCTGGAGGACTCACCTGATATAATGAAGTTGGCAACCAAGAAAATCAAAACCGAGTGATGGAAAGATCTTGAAAATCAGAACGAAAGAGAGAATGTAAGAGCATGCACATTTTGAAAGTTAAGCCATTAAGACCTTTATTGTATCTCTTTTGGGTAGCCTTGCTTCTGACTACTGCCTGGAGCAGTGCCTGCTATTTCTTTGGCAAACATTTTCGAGAACACTGATGCCTTCTTTATTTTATTTACTTATTCAGGTTCTACAACCCAGTGACTCAAGACAAATTACAGTTCTCAAATAAAATCAGAACAATTAAAAATAATAAACACATGCAAGAATAAATACATAGAGCGGTGGAGACAATTAACAGTAAAGTCCTTAATATGTTGGGTGCTCCAGACTGTTTAAAAATAGCCAAGCTTTTAAAACCTGAGTCTAAAAGGCCAACATTTTCATTTCCAAGGGAGGAATATTTCACAAAGGAAGGTCCACGGCAGAAAATTCCTGCCAACTGACAATCTTGGGCTGACGGGATCTATGGCATGGCCAAACTGTTGCATCACATAGGATGGATAGAGATTTTTTGGAAAGCTGAATAACAGTTGGAAGGAATCTAGGAGGTCTTCTAATCCAAACTCCTGCTCAGAAAAGAGACCGTACACCATTCCGGACAAATGTTTGTCCAAGCTCTTTTTAAAGACCTTCAGTGTTGGAGCATTCACAACTTCTGCAGGCAAGTTGCTCCACTAATTAATTGTTCTCACTGTCAGGAAATTTCTCCTTACTTTTAGATAGCTTCTCTCCTTGATCAATTTCCATCGATTCCTCCCTCTCCTCCCTTCTGGTTTTGGGAAAATAAATTGATTCTCTTTTCTTTTTGGTAGCCCCTCAAATATTGAAAGACTGTTATGTCACACCTAATCCTTCTCTTCATTAGACTAGACATATCCAATTCCTACAACTATTCTTCATATGTTTTAGCCTCCAGTCCCCTAATCATCTTTACTTTTCCCTGCCCTCTTTCCAGAGTCTCACCGTCTTTTTATATTGTGGCAACCAAAATTGGATGCAGAATTCAAAGTAGCCACCACATAACCCAATAATCCATCATGTTAACCAGTAATCCATTTTATAACCCAGTATTCCCAAGCCCTGTAGAGTTTTAAAAGTGATGTTCCCTTTGGAGCAGCGTTGAAAGAGAGCTTATTTGATCAATGGAAAAGGACAAAAAGGGAATTGCCTTACTTGTGTAATGCTATGGAAAATAAAATTCAGCATCCACCTAATTCCAGTGTTTGGTGATGCTCCATTTCAACTATGTCCTGCTGGATCAGACTGCTATCAGAAAGACTATCTGTCCAATGCAACACCAGAGAGCAAAATGCAAAATAAACCTACTTGAACATAGTTTCTGCTTGCCGGATCTCCGTCTGCTGCAGCCCACTAATTCTCCTGCGGGATTTATAGCTTTTCTGAAAGGGTGGGGCCATTAATGGTGCTTGCAAGCAGGACACACAAGCAGCAAACTCAGAGCTGTTTTTAGTAAAACAGCAGCAAGAAGAACAGCAAAAAAACCACACAAAGATCAGTTATATGAAAAATAAGAGCATTTGGGATAGATAAGAAGCAAAAGTAAACTTTCTATGAGTTGATTAAAGTGACAGTTTGTTAACAGTGGGTTTTAATGTGAAATATTTCTGGACTTTCTCAACTGTGTTAATATCAGATACGTAATGTGGGTTCCAGACTGATGAGCTGTATTCGAGTATTGGTCTAGCAAATGTTTTGTATGCTCTGGTTAGTAGTGTAATATTACCAAAGAAAAAGCTATGTAAGATTAGTTTAACAACTCTTAATGCCTTTTTGGCTATGTAGTTACAGTGATTCCAAGACTCACAGGTAGACCAGAGAGCAAAGAGAAGGATCAGGACCACCTAACAAGGGAGAAGGTTGATTGCAGTTTACATCCAAGGATTTCGAGGGTTGGCTAGCAACTTCCCGGACTGGTTACAAAGACATGCTACTGGAATATAGCCAACAAGACCTTAACCTGGGGATTATAACCACCTGCCTAACTTGGGGTGGGGTGCCGCCCGGAATCCTATGGAAATGGTACATTCTGGCTGGAGAGGTAGAAATCAACCTTGTCCTCTGTGAGGCTGCAGAGAGAAGCACCAGAAAAGAAGGGATTCCTGAAGGTGAACCTAGGGGGATCCAACCTCAAACAAACCCCGGGGGGGCTGTTTCCATTGTTTTAAAGAGGGTCACTGAGCAGATAACAATTTGAACCCACATCCAAGGCCAGCGACCAAGTAAGCCCCACCAAAAAGAGGCAAAGCTATGGTGAAACCCAAGACCATAGCCAATGAAGGGGACAAACAAAACGGTTCTCTTTGCCCTCCAATGAGGAGGAGAACCCAGAAGCCAGTCAAAGAGCATGGCAACAGCAATGATGATCCACTGGTGAATGGTTACTTAAAACCAGTGGCGGTAAGGGTTAAGTTGAAAGTAGCCTCCTGAGGGCAGAAAGCAGAATTAAGAGACTGGGTTGCCTTATAAACCCATCCCGAGCAGAGAGCCTTGGAATGCAATTGATATGCAAAGCTAAAAGCACCCAACAATGTAGCATTCCAACAATTAGATGGCTCACTAATGTGTGCGCGGGGTGGTGGTGGTTAGGGTTCAGAACCTTTTCCTGTTCAGAAACAAAAGGAGATAAAAGTTAAGTGGCCCAGAGTTGTGCTGAAGTGGAAACTATCAGCTAGTCTCTCCTTTTCATGCTCTTCTTTTGGCACATATTGGATTCTATGACATTTTTTTTTTTAAACAAATTTTATTAATTTTACAGAAAACACAATACACAATCCAGGCATACCAACTTGAAAAGTCTTTTCTAAAAGAAAAATTAATAATAATTAAAGAAGAAAGCCAATAGATCATATAAAATAACTTCAAATTGTAATATCAATATTTACATTATCTATTTAACTTTATATCTTATCCAGACTTCTCCTTTTATATTTCTTGCTTAATAAAATTTTATTGCCTTTCATAAACATACAAAACACAAAACATAAACAAAACTAAAAGATCTTTTCTGAAGGCTGTCTGATCCCGGGTTGAAACTCTTCACACAGACACAAATTCAAACATCATATTCACTTTATATATCCTTCCATATCTTATTATCATTTTCTTTTCTTTTTTTTTATAAACCAATTTTATCAATTTTATAAAAACAATGCACAAATAATCAAGGCATAACAGCTTATAAATTCTTTTCTAAGAAAAAATAATAAAAGAAGAAAACCAATAGAACCAAATTATAGTATCAATACTTTATCTATTTAACTTCATATCTTATCCCAGCTCCTCCTTTTCATCCAAATTATTTCTTGTTAATTAAAATTTTATTGCCTTTATCAATATACAAAACGCAAAAAGACATAACAAAACCTTTATATCTCCTTCCATATCTTATTACCATTTTCAATAACATTCTTTGTCTGTTCTATTTCCAACTATCCATTCATCTTTTTTCTTTTACTATACTTCTCCTATATATCAATTGGAGTAACGTCTTTAACTCATTACCCTAACTTAAAAGTACTTCATATAACAATTTTTCTTGGGATTCTGTTTAATAGATTCTAAAATTACACAATGAATTTTATACTCTAAATACACATATAAAAACACAATCTTATCTACCTTCCAGAATCCCTCTTTTATCCTTAATTAGATTCACCCATTGTCTCTGAATAAACTTTTTTTCTTTAGATCTTGCTTCCCCCCATTGAGGCTTCTCCTCCCCCTCTTTCTCTCTTGCTTATTCTTCTCCTTGCCCTTTTTACCCCTTTGTCTCTCCTCCTCCCTTTTCTTACTCCCTTTCCTTTGCTTTCTAACCTTGCCTCCACCTTTCCGCTCATTTTTCTCTTCTTTGGTTGTTTTTATAATTCTTAAAATCCCCTTTTTCTTATCCTTTTTCTCCTCCTCCCCGGAAAGAACCCATTGTTCATCAAAGATGGCTTCTTCTTCCTCTTCTTCTTTGTCCCAGTCCTTCTGCTGCGTAGTCAACTTTTCATAAGTATATAACGCCATTTCTAAAAATTGAAACAAAGTGCCCAAAGTATCTTCCTTTTTATATTTTTGATGTTCAGTCTTTAGTTCATCCACAAGCGATGCCATCATGAAAAGAGAAACTTTTCCCAAAACAACCACAAATATTTTTAATCAAAAATAATTCAAAAAAAGTTCCAAAAATTAATACTTTTCTTCCTTCTTCTCTTTCTCTTTCTGGGGTTAATGTTTAATCAAAGAGGTCCAATTACCATATACCTTTCTTTGGGATTCTAGGCAATCTCCTCCTTTTTCAGCTTCTGCTCCAATTTTTTTTCCTCTCCCTTCCCACTTGCAACATCAATTTTAAATAATCAGAAATCCATACCTCTAATAAGGGTTTTCCAATTTCTTAAGTTTTTCAATGTCCAGGAACCCTTTTGTCCCTTAGCTTCAACTTTCAGAATAATTCACCTTCAATGTCCAAACATATTTCATATCTGCCATTTCCATGGGGTGGGAGAGTGAAGAAAAAAAAAAAAAGTTCCCTTTAACAGCTTCTCCGCCGCTTTCGATCTTCTTAGGGATACAATGTATCCTCCAGCAATTCAAACAGCTCAGTTCCAACAAATTTGAAAGATGTTGATTGACCCGGCTCAGACAGCACTTTCACTCTTCTTACTTCCTCCAGCACAATCTTACCCGGTTGCTGGCTTCTTCGTGGCGGCCATTGCTGACCGCTGCTCCACCGCCTTGGGAAAAAGGGGTTTTTCCGGAGGAGGAGGGGGTCTGCGACACCCCCAACCCCCTGTCCGGCTCCCCTCTCTCCTCGGCTGTCCCTACAGGGCAGCCATATCCCCCTGACCCATCTGGATCGGGGGTACCTCGGCGGCTAGCCCAGCAGGAATCACGAGCAGTCGCGAATTCCTGTTGCCCCGAAGCCACGCGAAACCAGAAACCTGGATTCTATGACATTTTTTAAATCACAATCGGACTGCATCTGAGCAAGATGTGAATTCTCTTGTGGCATGTTTTGTCCTAAAAAATAAGGCTCTAAGTTCTTTAGAAGGTCCCTCCTTCCTTCTGAGACAGATCAGCTCTGAAGACCCTTGGATTACTGATATCAACACAAGCCCAAATAATGAAGTCTCTGCAAGCAAACAACCCAGATTAGAGAACATCAAGGACCCCACAACCAAGCTCAGTAGTAAACAATATTTGTAGCTCAGGGTTGATCTGTGGGGTTCTTGCTGCTCTCTGAGCTTGATGGTTTTCTTTCAGATACTACATGACCCATCTAGGGAACATCATCAGTTCTACAAGGGAGTGGACTTTGCTATTTATATGGAATAGCTTGCCCTGCCAATGTTGATGATGTGCTTTTCTCCTTGGTAATACCTTGATTAGGGTGTTGTTTTCCCACGTGATTATTTTTGTGTTAATCCCTGCTTATCTAGTTATTGGGCACTGGAGAGGATGTGTTCTGGTCTTTTTCTCTCCCTCAGCTTTTTTATTGGGTCTCTTGAATGGTATGTCAACGTGTTCATCTTTTATGTGGATGGTTGATGGCTGAATTGTCTTAGTGCCAGGATTCAAGGCGTTTTCTTGTGTTTTTGGATTTAGCTTGGTCTAGGGTGCTCATAGTTTCCCAGCTGAAACTGTGATTTTCACTGGATGTTCTAATGCTAGTTGGTGTTCATCAATGCCCTATGCTAGTTTTCCCCTGTCTGTCCTACATAGCAGCTGTTATAGTCCTAACCCTGTATGTTGCAAATGGCTACTGTTTGTTTTTCCTTCTGTGTCTTTTTATTTAAGATATTTTGAGAATTTTAATTGGTTTGTGTCCTATGGTGATGCTGCATATTCTAATGGTGTTTTGTTGGCTTCAGAGATGTTTCTGATGTTGGAGTGTCATATATCTCTCATTTCCACCCACCTAGGGAACATGATCGATGCTGCCTGAATTGGTTCATTTTGGATTTGGTTGATTATTATTATTATTTTGGCAATGAGCACCGGGAGTCCTCAATGAATGAAAACACACAAGAGAAAATAATTCAGAGCATCATCTACACTTGGATTAGAGTTTATTGATTAGTGACACCACATGGAAAAGAAAGCCTGATGCACAGGCTTGATCTGTGGGTTAGCAGGCTGATCTTGTAGTTGCCAGGGAGATTCCGGCTTCCAACTTTCAAGGTGTTTCCAGCTACATTTAGTACAGAGGCATCTTGCACAGATAGGGCTGTTGGACCTCACAAAACTGGTCATTCCATCCTTTATAGTCTAGAAGAAATCAAATAATTGATGAGACATTTGCAATTTTTTTGTAACGATCTTATCACCTGTATCTAAGAAAACAGGGTATTTTGTCACAAAGGATTAACTTTTTTGGATAGCAATACTTAAACATATAGCTTTGCCACTATAGTTTACAGATAGTCCTCAACTTACAACCATTCATTTAGTGACCATTCAAAGTTACAATGACGCTGAAAAAAATGGATGTATGACTGGGTTTAACATGACTGTTGCAGTACTCTCATGATCAAGTTATCAAAATTCGGACATTTGGTGACTGGCATATATTTATGATAGTTGCAGTGTTCTGAGTTCTTGTGTTCCCTTTTTGTGACCTTAATGGGGAAGCCAGATTTGCTTAACAACCCTGAGGCAGCTGATGCTTCTCATGGGGTGCTACTGCTTGGTTTCTATTCCTCTTGAGTTCCTTCCCTACATCCCTACCCGCCACTGCTCCCCGCCCCCTAGTTACTGATGTCAGGCTGTCAGCTAGCTTAACAGAAGGGCAACCATGACACGAGTATTGTTGAGATCTTTGGAGAAAGGAGTGAGGAAGGACAATAGGTGGCATTACACTCAGGGCAAAATCAATATGTCCCATTCTGATGATCCTGGAATGTTTTTTTATTGAGCTTAATTGGGTTCAGCTTCTTTCAAGGCCTCAATACAGGTTTTATGAGCTTCCCTTCTCATACCTGGAAAACAACACCATCACTTCAGTCTCGATGCTGTCGGTAATATTTAATTCTCCAGGATTTGGAACAGGGGTTAAAGCAAAAATAGACAAGATGCTAAAAGTAGGGAAAATCATCTCTCTGGATCCCAATTATGGCTGGGTGCACTTAATTTGCTTAGTGAATTAAGGTGTTAAATGGATTTTGTGCAATAAACTGACCTCCTGCCTAAGTAAAGTTTGCACATCTTTGTAAGCCATGGAAAAAAAATCAATCCAGGTCGAAGCTAACAAAATTAACCCAAGTCTGCCCAGTTCAATTGAAATGCCAGCAGCTACAATAGAATATGCAAAGCTCAGGTACTTTATTAAATTTTGTGCACGTCTATGGGGATGTGGATTAACATGCTGTCCAAACTCACTGGTGGTAAACTTTTGTTCCATGTTTAGGCCAGTTTGGAATTCTGAGGGAATTCAAGAAAGCCACCAACTTTTTCAGAAAGTCTTCAGTAATTGGCCCTAGCTCAGAAATTCTGGAAGTGCACAAGTCATAGAGCCATCTTTCCCCATCTCTGCTCTATTAGATGGTTGCATACACTCTTTAGAGTCATTAGTGATAGAAATGGTCCCTAAGTGTACATAAATTACTAAATAGGATTCAATCAGAAATGAAGCCCATGGATTGTGAGAATGCAGTCTCTGACTTTATGCATATTGGCTGTGAAAGTTTGGAAGGTTGTGCTTGTTCACACTTCTGGACAACATGTGATTGAGAAGTCTGGTATAGTAGAAAAGAAAACCTTCTCCTTACCAGTAGTATATAGCTCAACACAATTCTGCATCCCATTGCAGTCTGAAGGTTGATCCACTGTCCAAGGAATGTACTCTACAACGGATGCATCCATCCATCTCACACGTGTCTGTAGAGAGAGAAAGCAACAGAGGTGTCATCTCTCCAAGTGTTTTTCTGAATCTTGCAGAAATCAGGATATTTTGCCTCAACTCTACTTCACAACAGCAGAAGGGTCAAATGCAAGGGGAATCAAGTTGTCCTAGGGGACAACTGCTTAAGTATAAGCCAGCAATGTTCTTCAGCTGCCAAAAGAAATCAAGAGAGGCTCAAGATCAGAAAAGGTGATAGCATTGCTTAATACTGCACTAGTGAGGCCACACTTAGAATACTTAGAATCCAGTTCTGGCCACCACCATACAAAAACATGTTGAGGCTTTTGAAAGAGGCTTTTGAGGCTTTTGATAGAGAAGAGCAAGAAAGATTAGAGGCTTGATGATGCATATGTTTCAGGAAGTGAGTATGTCTAGTCTAATGAAGAGAAGGATTAGGGCAGACATTGTAGCAGACTTCCAATATTTGAGGGGACTGTCTACTCTTCAAAGCCTCTGTAGGTAGGACAAGAAGTAATGGGTGGAAGATTATCAAAGACTGATTCAGCCTAGTGTGAAATTTTCTGAGAGTGAGAAGAATTAATCAGTGGAATGGGGTGCCTCCAGAGGGGTTTTTTTTTTTGTTTTTTTTTTTTTTGTGATCCATTGCTGGAGGCTTTCAAATATAGACTGGATAACCAGTTGACTGGGGTGGTCTAGGGCTTCTACTTTGAGCAGGAGGTTGGACTAGAAGACCTCTGAGATCCCTTCCAGCCCTAGAGTTATATATTCTACTTTCCTTTCTAAAACACAAGATAATAAATTCAGGCTCAGGTGATTACATGCATACATAGTTTCAGGGAAACTGAAAAAAATCCAGTCTAACACAATACCACTGAAAAAGAAAAACAAGAAATCCAAGAAGAAACCAGCATGGTTTCACAAATATCTCTCCGATAAACTGAAAGACAAAAAGGACAAGTACAAAACATGTAAAGGGAGACACATAACTAAGGCAGAATATCAACAGATAGCCCGAATCTGCAAAGATAAACTCAGGAAATCAAAGATTCAAAATGAACAAAGACTTGCAACAAAACTCAAAGATAATGAAAAAAATTTCTTTCAAAATACACATAATTGTCGGTCCAGCAAAGAGAGAAGATGGCAAGGAAGTAACAAGGCAGTAGAGAGAAAGCAGAACTACTTAACTCATTCCTTGCATCAATCCATGCAAAAAAAAAAAAACCCCAAAAACTACAGCCCAACCTACCAAAAACATAACCATAAAAAACAGATTGAAATAAAAAAAAATTAGAAGCAAGCAAATGGTAATAACACCTGTCTGATCTTGATCAATATAAATCACTGGGACCTGACGGATTACAGCCCAGAGTTCTGAAGGTGCTAGCAGATGTTATCCATGGTGGCACAGTGGTTAGAGTTCAGTACTGCAAGCTACTTCTGCTGTAGCCAGCTGCCCGCAATTTGGCAGATGGAATCTCACCAGGCTCAAGGTTGACTCAGCCTTCCATCCTTCCAAGTTGGGTAAAATGAGGACCCAGATTGTTGGGGGCAATAGGCTGACTCTGTAAACCACTTAGAGAGGGCTGTAAAGGATTTTAAAATGGTATATAAGTCTAAGTGCTAGTGAGGAGGGTGGAGCTGGTGTCGCGACAATATGGCATGCAATCTTGGAGGTCTGAGATCACTGCTGATATCTTTGCTCCTGGATGATCCTATCGGATCTAAACCGTCCCGAGGAGATGGTGAAAGTGAAGAGCACATCCTGTCGATCCCAGGGACACTGCAAAGTCCCTGGTAGATTCAGGAGAAGCTCTTCTTGCCAGCGGCAAAGAGGCAGCCATTAAAGCTGCTGAAGTCGGGACAGCTCCAAAATGGAAGAGAATAGAAAGAGAGAGTGTGCCGGTTTGGTGAGAACTTTTTCTTTATTCTAATATCTGAAAGGACACCCTAAGGAAAAGAAAGAATCTGTAAAAGTTTTGACAAAAGCGATTAAGTGACGATTTTAAACAGGAATGTCAAAGTAATATTTTTTTCTCATTGCTGGATTTTCTATACATGATCTTATATTTTGAAACTGGACTGTTTTTTTTCTTTTTCATCTATTTTTTTTCTCCTTTTTGATTTTGTAACTATTTTAGGCTAGAGACTCCCTTTTAGTTATTTTTTTAAAAAATATCTTTTTCTTTTTTTTATTAATTCTTATTGCATTTTGCTTGGAAAAGGAGAGGGAAAGTGAAAGAAACTTTGTAACAGTGCCAACTAGAGGCTTGGAAATATTCTATTTCTCTTGTGACCAGACAAAGCTGAGAAAGAAAGAACTGAGACTTTTTTTCAAGGACATTGCTATTTGATAAGATCGAGGGAAGAGCATGGGAGAGTATTATTGCAGGTGCTCTTCTGGGTTTCTATCAACAGCTGGAGTCTGGTGCTGAAGTTTATAGGAAAAGAAAAGGTGATAAGTCTCTGGAGAAGAGAGTTATAACAAGAGCCTTGGATAACTAAACAAAGTGCAGTGTGTTTTCTTGATTTTTCCTAAGCTGTGCTACCCCTCCTCAACAGTTTACTTTTTGAAATAGCTATTTGGACTTTTAGTTCTTTGGAACTTGTCTTTGCTTTCTTTTCCTTTATGCTTGTCTTTGGAAGTTAATTTTTTACGTTTGTTTTTTATTTTAAAAGAAAAGTTTTAGTATTAATGATTCCCTTCCTTTTCTTTTTAAGGGAGTAGCCTTTTTTTCTTTTTCTCTTTTTGCCTTTCTGGTACTTTTGTTTTTCCATCTACCTCCAATACTGGTTTTTTCTTTCTTTTTATCTTTAAACAAAGAGATAAGAAGATTGGAGGCATTGATACCAAATTAACTGTGGTTGAACAAGATAAAAGTGGTATGCTGAGATGGGAGATGGACAGATCAGAATTTTATCTCAGATTCCAAAACATAGAGGAAGAAAAAGGACAAAATCTAGCTGAGATAATGATAGAAATATTGGCTGAAGCTTTGGAAATAACTGAAGAGAAGATGATGGATGGAATAGATGAGGTTTATTGAGTCTTCACAAGATACACAATGAGAAATAGCCTACCAAGAGAAGTTCACATCAGATTTACAAAGAAAGCCATTAAAATGCAAATATTGCAAGTGGCAAGAGAAAAAACATTGAAATATAAAGATAAGGAGATTGTGGTTTTGAAACAAGTACCCAGAAGAGTGAGAGAAATGAGAAGAGAATACCGATACTTGACCAAATTGCTACTTAAAAAAGAGGTGAATTATAGATGGCTAATTCCAGAAGGTTTAATGTTCACATGGCAAGAACAGAGATACAGAATTGATTCAATTGAGAAAGCTAAATCAATTTATACAGAATTTTTCAGAGGGAAAGAGGAAGAGGCAGAAAAAGAAATTTCACTAATTGAATTCCAAGAGGACTGCCAAATGACGACTGAAAAAGAGGAAGGTGCAGTAGGTGGAAAGGAGGAAGCCAAAGGACAATGTGAACCAAGATCCACGGGAGCTGCCAAACCTAATTATAAAATATAACCATGGAAGAGAAAAAATTGATTACAATTAATATAAATGGACTTAATTCAGCCATTAAAAGAAGGAAAACTTGCCATAAATTAGAGAAATTAAAATTTGATATTATCTGCCTACAAGAAGTACATATTAAAAAGCAATTTGAACAATTGTTGATACAGCCAAAACTAGGGAAAATATTTACCTCCTTGACACAATGCAAGAAAAGAGGAGTGGTTTTATATATTAAAGAGATCATTCTCGCGAAATTGATTTATACTGATGACGAAGGAAGAATACTAATGGTGGAAATAATGGATAATAATACGAAAACACTCCTGATTGCAATTTATGCCCTGAATGATAAGCAAGAATAATTTTATAAAAAATTACATATCAAAATAATTGAACTGGACCATGCTAATATAGTTATGATGGAAGATTTTAATGGAATTGTAGACAACAAACTGGACTATACAGCACAGAAAACAATAAAGCAAAACAGAAAGACTCTCCCTAAATCTTTTTTTAACATGGTAGATGAAATAAACTTAAAAGATACATGGAGAGAAAGAAATGCTAAAACTAAACAATACACCTTCGACTCAAATAGACATTTATCATGGTCCAGAATAGATATGATATGGAGGTCAACAGAATTGTTAACTAATATTCAAGAAATAAACATTGAAACAAGTACTTGGGCAGATCACAATCGAATGACAATTAAATGGAAAGGACAAAGAAGAAGATCTAGATGGACGTTAAATAATACTATTTTAAAGGAAAAAGACTTCATACAGTGGATGGAGAAAGAACTGGCTTTTTTCTTTGGAGAAAACAAAAAAGAAGATACATCAATCCAGAATGTATGGGATACGATGAAGGCATATGCCAGAGGCTTGATAGTAGACTATACAAGGAAAAGAAATACCATGAAAAGATTAGCTTCTAAGGCATTAGAGGATGAGTATAAAGGACTTGAAAAAGAGCTACAGAAAATGCCACAGAAAAAGGACATTAAGTTAAAAATGGATATAACCAAACATAAAATGGGTCGAATAGAAAAAGAAGAATTAGCACAGAAAATTAGAGGTGCTAAACAGAATTACTTTGAAGATGCAAATAAACCAGGTAGATGGTTAGCATATAAATTGAAAAAAGAGAAAGAATCAAGGAAAATATTGCAATAAATAGATGCTCAAGGCCAAGTTTCCTATGGTAGTAAAGAGAAGAAGGAAATTATTTGAGACTATTATGGGAAACTATACACACAAGAGAATATTGATGAGGAAAGAGTCAAACAGTAGCTACAGAATGTTAAGTTACCCCAGATACCTAAAGAGATTGAAACAATGTTAGAAAGCAATATAATGATGATGAAGTTACGTGAAGCACTCAAGAAGCAAAATAATGGAAAGGAACCAGGCCCAGATGGACTTCCAGCAGAATTTTACAAAACATTACAAGAATCGTTGAATCTTCCATTGCTAGAAGTTATGAATGAAGTTATGTTAAAGAAGAGGATACCTAAATCATGGTTAGAAGCTTATATTACACTTGTTCCAAAAGAGGAGGCCGATCTATTACAAATCAAGAACTATAGACCTATTTCCCTACTAAACGCAGATTATAAAATTTTTGCTTCGATATTGGCAGAAAGACTTAAAAAATACTTAAATAATTTTATCCATCCTGATCAAAATAGATTTCTGCCAAAGAGTCAAATTAAAGACAGTATGAGAGTACTCTTCGACACTTTGGAATACTACGAGGCACATCCTGAAAAACAAATGGCTTTGATATTTCTAGATGCACAGAAGGCATTTGATAATGTGAATTGGCGATTCATGTTGTTACTGCTGGAACAGATGGGCTTTGCTAGAAAATTTATTCAAGCTATAGAAGCTATATATCATAAGCAAACGGCAAAGGTAATGATAGAGGGAGAACTGACAGACTCTATTGATATAAGAAAAGGAACAAGACAAGGGTGCCCACTGTCACCTCTGTTGTTTGTGGTAACTTTGGAAATGCTAAATAGAAATATTAGAGATGAAAATAATATAAAAGGGATGAAAATTAAAAAAGACTTAAGTTGCAAGCATTTGCAGATGATCTGGTTTTCATCTTAGAAGACCCACTAGAAACAGCATCAAAATTGATAGAAAAGATAGAGACACATGGAAAGGTGGCTGGTTTGAAAATAAATAAAGATAAGACAAAGATCTTGACAAAGAATATGCTATCAAGACAAAAGAAAGAACTGGCAGACCTACTGAAAATTCAGGTCACGAATAAGATCAAATACTTGGGGATATACATGACAGCAAGATGCAGTACACTAAAAGAAAATAATTATATCAAACTTAAACAGCAGATAGCGCTAGATTTGGCGAAATGGGAAAATTTACAACTGTCATTAATAGGGAGAATATCAACAATCAAGATGAATATATTACCCAGAATTTTATATTTGTTTCAGAAAATTCCAATTCGGCTTGGAAAAGACTATTTTGAAGATTTAAATAAAATTGTGTTGAAATTTATATGGCAAGGTAAGAAAGCGAGAATAAAGTTAAAACTTTTGCAAGATGCTAGAATAAGAGGAAGATTTGGTTTGCCTAATTGGGAGTTGTATTACCAAGCTATAAATTTGATGTGGGTTAAGGAATGGATAACATTAAGAAATACTAGATTGTTGACATTAGAAGGACATGATTTGTTGTTGGGGTGGCATGCTTTTCTATGGTATAAGGAAACTAAAACACAGGGTTATTTTAGAAGGCATTATATACGGGAGTCTCTGTGGTTAAACTGGGAGAAGATTAAAAGACAATGTTATTTGAAAATTCCTGTCTAGCTATCGACTATTGAAGCATTTTCTTATCCTATAATATACAAAAAGCAACAAGCAGTTAGATATGGTGAAATATTGAATGAAAAGGGTGAACTTCAACCTAGACAAAAACTAGAGGAACCAGGTATAAAGATGAATTGGTTTTCATATGCGCAAATACATTCAAGGTGTGATAAAGATTCTAAAACAGGTTTCTATGATAAACTGACTGATTTAGATAAGATTTTGACAGGTACTGATGAAAAGGTGATTAAAACATTGTATGGATATTTATTAGAAATTAAACTAGAAGGAGAACAAGTTAAAGAAACTATGATTGCTTGGGGGAAGAATTTTGGATATGGAATTGATCTAGAGAAATGGCAAAAATTGTGGTCTCAAAATTATAAAATGACAATGTCAACAGCATATAAAGAAAATTTGTATAGGATGTTTTACAGGTGGCATTTTCCCCCAGTAAGAATAGCAAGAATGTTCACGAATAAATCTGAAAAATGTTGGAAATGTCCTCAAACACCTGGCTCATATTACTATATGTGGTGGACTTGTGTGGATGTTAAAAAATACTGGACTAAAATCCACATGTGGTTGGAAAAAATGACAAAAAAAAAACATATAGATTTGAAACCAGAGATTTTTTTATTGGGAATTTTACCTGAAATATATAGTAAAGATTTGAAATACCTGATTATAAATGTATTAACAGCGGCTAGGATTGTATTTGCTAAAAACTGGAAAAATGAGAAAATACCATCATAGAAGGAAATTATTAAGAAAATATTGGAATGTGCTGAAATGAGCAGATTGACATTTGAAATTGGAGAACAGGATGATAAACAATTTTATAAAGTTTGGGATCTATTCTATCAATGGTTAGACAATAAAGTATAGTAACGAAATATGTAGACTTTTAGAAATTACTAAATCTATAAAGATATATTCTTTTCTTATTATATCCACAAAATGATTTTAGGATAGATTTGGGATGATAATATGAATTGTCACAAAACAAATTAAGTAAAATATGATTATTTCCTAAAGCATGAATGAATAAAAATATGGTCAAATGATTGATTAATAATGATACCAATGTATTTAATATTGGATTGAAAATATGAGAATACATACAATGTAATTGTAATTGAAGACTACGAAATGGAAGCACAAAACAATTTGTAAACCAACCGGCACACTGTATGTACATATATGGAAGATGGGCTGATGTTTTTATGTTTTGTTTGTTTATGTTTGTTTTAAAAACCAATAAAAAATATTTTTAAAAAAGTCTGTGCTATTGCTATTATCTCAGAACCATTACACCATATCTTTGAAAAATTCTGGAGCACTGGGAAACTACCAGCGGATTGGAAAAGAGCTGATGTGGTTCCCATCTTCAAGAAAGGGGAAAGAAACAGGGAGCTTCGTTTCGGCGATACAGCTGCGATCTCGGGACTCTGAGATCGCAGCCGATATTTTCGCCCCTGGTCGGTCCCAACGGACCTAAACCATCCCGTAGAGACGGGGATTGAGAAGGGTACTGTCCCAGGATCCCAGAGATATCGCAAAATCTCTGGTTTGATCTGGGAGAAGCCCTTCTGCTGGCGGCGGAGAGGCAGCCTCCATAGCTGCTGAAGTCAGGACAGCTCTGGAAAGAAAATGGCTGGAAGTGAAAGTATGTCGGCTGGGTGAGAAACTTCTTTTGTGTTGTAAATTCGCTGAGATTTGAAAGGGCATCCTGAATAGAGAAGAAACCTGTGAGATTTTTTTTTTGACAAAAACTGTATGAGCGGCGCTTTTTAAAGTGACGTCAAATTGAGGCTTGGATCTTTTTTTCTCTTTCTTTTACTTTTTTGGGGGGGACTTTAGTGTGACTTTGTAGGTAACCGGATTGAATTTTCTTTTACATATATTTTTATGCTCCTTTTGATTTTTTAATTTTCTTTTAGGATAGAGGCTCCCTTTGGCTATCTTTTTCTTTCTTTTTTTTTGTATAAATTATCCTTTTTTTCTGGCTGGGGGGGGAAGAGCATTAAGAAACTTTGTAACACTGCCAACTAGAGGCTTGAAAATATTTTATTTGAATTGGAGAGAATGGTAAGAAGACTCCTTCTCAAGGATATCTTAATGTGATAAGATAGAGGGAGAGCACAGCAAAATATTATTACAGGTGTTTTCCTGGACTCTTATCAATATTTCAACACTTGAGGCTTAGCTTTGAAGCTGCTGGAGAAGAGAGTCATAATAAGAGCCTTGGATAAATAAATAAAGTGCAGTGTGCATATATATATATATATATATATATATTACTTATGATACCCCTACTCACCAGCCTTTTTGTAAATTTTAATTCGAGCAATATTTTTATTTTTGCTTTTTATTTCAAAGGGAAAGCCTCAGAGCTTTTTCTTTATTTTTCTTTTTTTCTCCTTATCTTTATTGGGATCATTTTGCTTTTTCTATTCATGTTTTTGGACCACTCTGTTTTTCTTTTTTGATTATTGAGACTTCTCAATTGGATTAAGTTGTGAAGAACCTGAAGGAATCTCTTCTTTTCTTTTTTCTTTTTGTTCTTTTTTTCTCTTAATCAATATTATTATTTTTGGGCTTTTTTCTTTCTATTTTTTATTTTTTACTACTTCGTAATTGGATTAGGGTATAGAAGAACCTGAAAATCTTTTCTTCTTCCTTTTTTCCTTTTTTTCCTTTTGGGCCTTTTACTGTTGGATTTTTCCATTTTGGATTATAATTGGCTATTCTACCAGTTGGATTAAAAGTTAAAAAGAATTTGAAGATTTGGAAGCATTAAAATGAACAGGAAACCAACATCATCTGGCATTTCTACTTCTACCTCTGCATCCCCACCAGCTGGAGGACAACGTTTAATTCAGACAATGTTGAAGCAAGATAAAGAACAAGAAAAAGTAACTTTACAGATGATTATGCAAGGAATTCAAGATCTCAAGATAAAATCAGACACCATTGAACAAAGAATAGAGAACATTGAACAAAGAATGGAGAAGACTGATGAAAAAGTGGAAAATATTAAACAAATGATGGTGAAGTATGAGGAGAGATTCCAAAAAATTGAGGAAGAAGGAAAACAAAGAGAGGAGAAGATTGGAAATATTGACAGTAGATTAACAGTGGTTGAACAAGAAAAAAGTGGGATGTTGAGGTGGGAGATGGAAAGGTCAGAATTTTATCTCAGATTTCAAAATATAGAAGAAGAAAAAGGAGAAAATTTGGCTGCAATAATGATAGAAATTTTGGCAGATGCTTTGGAAATTACAGAGGAAAAGATGATGAATGGAGTAGATGCGGTATATCAAGTGTATACAAGATATGCGATGAGAAATAAATTACCAAAGGAATTCCATATTAGATTTACTAAAAAATCCATTAAAACACAAATACTATAAGTGGTAAGAGAGAAAACATTGAAATACAAAGATAAAGAGATTGTGGTTTTAAAACAAATACCCAGAAAAGTGAGAGAGATGAGAAGAGAATATCGATTTCTGACCAAAATGCTATTGGAAAATGAAGTGAATTATAGATGGCTGATTCCAGAAGGATTAATGTTTATGTGGCAAGAGCAGAGACATAGAATTGATTCAATTGAGAAAGCAGAACTTTTCCATGCAGAATTTTTTGGAAGAAGAGAAGAGGAGGCAGAGAAGGAGGTCTCATTAATTGAGTTTCAAGAGGAACAACTGGTGACTGAAAAAGAGAAAGGAGCAGTAGGTGGACAGGTGGATAGTAAAGAATGGCGTGAAGTGAGATCCACAAGAGCTGTTAGACCCAAATATAAAGCATAATCATGGAAGAAAAAAAACTGATTACAATGAATATAAATGGACTCAATTCAGCTGTTAAAAGAAGGAAAACTTTTCATAAATTAGAGAAATTAAAATTTGATATAATTTGTCTACAAGAAGTTCATATTAAAAAACAACATGAACAATTGTTAGTACAGCCAAAATTAGGGAAAATATTTACTTCTTTGACTCAATGTAAGAAAAGAGGAGTGGTTCTATACATTAAAGAGGCTATCCCAGCAAAACTGATATACACAGATGAAGACGGAAGAGTATTAATGGTGGAAATAATGGACAATAATATAAAAATACTCTTGATTGCAATTTATGCTCCGAATGATAAACAAGAAGAGTTTTATAAAAAACTACACATGAAAATAATTGGACTGGACTATGTTAATATAATTATGATGGGAGACTTTAATGGAATTGTGGACAATAAACTGGACTATATAGCAACAACAACAAAGCAAAATAGAAAGATTCTCCCTAAATCTTTTTTTAAAATGACAGACGAATTAACTTTAAAAGATATTTGGAGAGAAAGAAATGTTAAAGCTAAACAATATACTTTTTACTCAAATAGACATTTATATGGTCCAGATTAGATATGACTTGGATCTCAACAGAATTAATGTCCAATATTCAAGAAACAAATATCGAAACAAGTACTTGGGCAGATCATAGCCCAATGACAATTAAATGGAAAGGACAAAAAAGAAGATCGAGATGGACATTAAATAATACTATCTTAAAGGAAAAAGATTTTATACAACGGATGGAGAAGGAACTGGCTTTTTTCTTTAGAGAAAATAAAAAAAAAAGATACTTCAATGCAGAATGTTTGGGTTACAATGAAGGCATATGCTAGAGGTTTGATAATAGATTATACAAGAAAAAAGAATATTAGGAAAAGGCAAGCTTCTAAGGCCTTGGAAGAAGAGTATAAAAGACTTGAAAAAGAATTACAGAAAATGCCACAGAAAAAAGATATTAAATTGAAACTGGATGTAATTAAACATAGAATGGAATTAATAGAGAAAGAAGAACTGGCACAGAAAATTAGAAATTCTAAACAGAGTTACTTTGAAGATGCAAATAAACCAGGTAGATGGCTAGCATATAAATTGAGAAAGGAGAAGGAATCAAGAAAAATATTGAAGCTAATAGATGATCAAGGCCAAGTTTGTTATGGTAATAAGGAGAAAAAGGAAATTATTCGAGATTTTTATGGGCAACTATATAAACAAGAGAATATTGATGAGGAAAAAGTCAAACAGTATTTACAGAATGCTAACTTACCGAAGATACCTAAAGAGACTGAAGAAATGCTAGAAAGCAATATAACAATGATGGAATTAAATGAAGCACTTAAGAAACAAAATAATGGGAAAGCACCAGGTCCAGATGGGCTTCCGGCAGAATTCTATAAAACATTTCAAGAATCATTGAGCATCCCACTGTTAGAAGTTATGAATGAAGTTATGTCAAAGAAGATGATACCCAAAACATGGTCAGAGGTTTATATTACACTTATTCCAAAAGAAGAGGCTGACCCACTGCAAATTAAGAACTATAGACCTATTTCTTTATTGAATGCAGACTATAAAATCTTTGCTTCAATTTTAGCAGAAAGGCTTAAAAAATATTTAAATAATTTTATTCACCCAGATCAAAATGGATTTCTGCCAAAGAGACAAATCAGAGACAATATGAGAGTAATCTTGGACACTTTGGAATACTAGGAGGCACATCCTGAAAAGCAAATGGCTTTGATATTCCTAGATGCTCAAAAGGCATTTGACAACGTAAACTGGAGATTTATGTTATTACTATTGGAACAGAAGAGTTTTGCCAGAAAATTTATTCAAGCAATAGAAGCCATATACAATAAACAGACAGCAAAGGTAATGATGCAGGGAGAACTTACAGATTTTATTAATATAAGAAAAGGCACAAGACAAGGGTGTCCCCTATCTCCTTTGCTATTTGTGTTGACCTTGGAAGTGTTGAATAGAAATATTAGGGATGATAAAAGCATAAAAGGAATGAAAATTAAAAAGGAAGAATTCAAACTACAAGCTTTTGCTGATGACTTAGCTTTTATTCTGGAAGACCCACTAGAAACAGCTCCAAAGTTATTGGAAAAGATAGAGACATATGGTGAGATGGCTGGTTTGATAATTAATAAAGATAAAACAAAGATTTTGACAAAGAACATATTACTGAGACAAAAAGAAGAACTGGCAGACCTTTTGAAAATCCAAGTTACAAATAAGGTTAAGTATCTGGGGATATATTTGACAGCAAGATGTAGCACATTAAAAGAGAATAATTATATTAAACTCAAACAACAGATAGCTACAGACTTGAAAAAATGGGAAAACTTGCAACTGTCATTAATAGGGAGAATTTCAACAATCAAGATGAATATTTTACCCAGAATTCTATTTCTGTTTCAAACAATACCAATTAGGCTTGGAAAAGACTATTTTGAAGATTTAAATAAAATCATGTTGAAGTTTATATGGCAAGGTAAAAAAAGCGAGAATAAAGCTAAAGCTTTTGCAAGATGCTAGAATTAGAGGAGGTTTTGGCCTGCCTAATTGGGAATTGTATTATCAAGCTGCAAGTTTGATGTGGGTCAAAGAATGGATAACATTAAGAAAGCTTAGATTGTTGACATTAGAAGGGCATTTGCTGTTGGGCTGGCATGCTTTTTTATAGTTATAGTTATAGTTATAAGGGAACTAAAACACAGAGTTATTTTAGAAGACATTATATACGGGAATCTTTGTGGTTAAACTGGGAGAAGATAAAAAAACAATGTTATTTGAAAATTCCAGTTTGGTTATCGACTATTGAAGCATTTTCCTATCCTATAATCTATAAGAAGGAACAAACAGTTAGAAATGGGGAACTGTTGGATGAAAAGGGTGGACTTAAATCGATCCAAAACTTAGAGGAACAAGGTATAAGGATGAATTGGTTTTCATATGCGCAAATACATTCAAGGTATGATGAAGATTCTAAAACGGAGGGATTCTATGATAAGCAGATTGATTTAGATAAGATCTTGATGGGTACTGATGAGAAGGTGATTAAAAAATTATATGGTTATTTACTGGGAATTAAATTAGAGGAAGAACAAGTTAAAGAAACTATGATTGTTTGGGGGGAAGAATTTTGGATATGGGATTGATTTAGAGAAATGGCAAAAATTGTGGTCTCAAAATTATAAAATGACAATGTCAACAGCATATAAAGAAAACTTGTACAAGATGTTTTACAGGTGGCACTTTCCCCCGATAAGAATAGCAAGAATGTTTAAGAACAAATCTGAAAAATGCTGGAAATGTCATCAGATACCTGGCTCATATTACCATATGTGGTGGACTTGTGAGGACACCAGAAAATATTGGACTAAAATTCGCATGTGGTTGGAAAAAATGGCAAAGGAACACATAGACTTGAAACCAGAGATCTTATTGGGAATTTTACCTGATACATATAGTAAAGATTTGAAATACCTGATTGTAAATGTATTAACAGTGGCTAGGATTGTATTTGCTAAAAATTGGAAGAATCAGAAAATACCATTACAGGAAGAAATTATTAAGAAAATATTGGAATGTGCTGAGATGAGTAGATTGATATTTGAAATTAGAGAGCAAGAGGATAAACAATTTTATGAAATTTGGGATCTTTTTTTATCAATGGCTAGATGATAAAATATGATAATAGAATATTGACACTATCAAGGGTTTTTAGGATTAATTTGGTATGATTATATGATTTGTTACAGAATAAACTGTTTAAAGTATTGTTATCTCATAAAGCATGAATGATTAAAAGTATAGTCAAAAATTTTTTTTTTTTTCGTGATACTAGGATATATAAGTTTGGATTGACAATATGAGTTGTTATGTAACATAATTGTAATTGAGACTACAAAATGAATGCACAAAACTGATGAACCAACTGACAACACTGGATGTACATATGAGAGTTGATGTTTTAATGTTTTGTTTGTCTTGTTTGTTTGTAGAAAATTAATAAAATTCTTTTCAAAAAAAAAAGGGGGGGAAAGAAACAGATCCAGGAAATTACAGATCATTTGGACTTGCATCAATACTGGGGAAGACACTGGAATAATAATAATAAAGCAGATCTGCAAACATTAAGAAACAAATAGTTACAACTAGAAGTCAGCATGGGTTTGTTAAAAGCAAGTCATGCCAAATCAATCTTATTTCATTCTGTGACAAAATGACTAAATTAGTAGAACAGCAAAATGCTGTGGACATAGTATACTTAGACTTCAGTAAGGCGTTTGACAAAGTAGAACACAACCTACTTCATGGTAAGCTAGAAAAATGTGGGATAGACAGCATCACCACCAGATGGATTTGTAACTGCCTGACAAACCAAACTCAACAAGTAGTTTTAACGGTACCATATCCACGTGGAAGGAAGAAGGTAGTGGTTTCATCTTATGCTGAGTACTTTTCAGTATTTTCATAAATAGTTTAGATGAGGGAATAGAAGGAGAACTCATCAATTTTGCAGATGACACTAAGTTGGCAGGAATAGCCAGCACCCCAGAACGCAAGCTCAGGATCCAAAAAGATACTAACAGACTTAAACAATGCCCCCTATGCAACAAAATGAAAGTTAATGTGGAGAAAAGCAAGGATTTACACCTAGGCAAAAAACCTCCCAAAGGTTCAAATACAAATTAGGTGAAATCTGGTTCAAAAACAGTAAGTGTGAGAGGGACCATCCTTTAGTCAAACCACATCTGAAATCCTGCATCCAATTTGGGTCATGACATTCCAAAAAAGATGTTGAGACTTTGGGAAAAGTGCAAAGAAGAGCAACTAAGATAATTAGATGCCTGGAAATAAAAATATATGAAGAATGGTTGCAGGAATTGGTTAAGGACTGCTGGAAGAAGTAAAGGACTAGGGGTGACATGATAGCAGTATCTGCGGTGCTGCCACAAAGAAGACTGGGCCAACCTGCTCTCCAAAGCACCAGAAGGCAGGACAAGAAAGAATGGATGGAAACTAATCAAGAGAGAGAGGCAACTGGAATGAAGGAGAAGCTCCCTAAGTGTGAGAACAATTAAGTAGTAGGAAGGATTGCCTACAGAAGTTATGGGTGCTGCATCACTGGAGGTTTTTAAGAAGGGACTGGACACTCATTTGACTAAAATGGTAGAGGGTCTCCTGCTTGGACAGGGGTGATGAAGAAAGTTAGCACCTAACCCCTCTCCTACCAGAATGAAATATTTTAGGACACATTTAAAAAGGCAGAATAATTGTATTTCCCTGGATCATAAAAGGAGAAACATGTTTCAAGTTATGAGTTTTTAAGAAGAGACTGGACAATCATTTGGCTAAAATGGTAGAGGGTCTCCTGCTTGGACAGGGGTTTGGACTAGAAAACATCAAAGGTCCCTTCCAAATCTGTTATTCTGTTAACTAAATATGGTAGCCATTGGTATTTGGAGCTTAGTAGGAAATAAAGGGTAGATTCAAAGCTGTCTTCTAGCTCTTCAATGGGCCAATGATTTCCATTTCCATGGTCTACGAAACATGAGCCCTCCATGACACTTAGGTAGATTTCTGGATCAAGTTAGTTCAGAACTAGAAGAATCATAATAGTTGCATGTTTCCAACTTGCAACTGGATTCTACTCAAAACATCTGAAGAGGTCTCCGTTCCCCCTCAACTTGTACTCACCTTCCCGCCCCTGATTTTGTACATTCCAATCCAGATTCTAAATGACTCTGCATAGTTGGTGAGTAGAGAAGAAGATATGGTGTCCATTTCCCGTTTGGTGAGGATGGAGGCAAGGTGGGCCTTATTACCAAAGGAAGTGCATTCTGTCTGGGAGACATCAAGCAGACACAGATTAGGACTTCCTGCTTTAGGTGCTGACCCTGTCCTTTAGACCAGGGTCTTCAAACCTAGACACTTTAAGACTTGTGGACTTCCATAATTTTTCAGCCAGCAGATCTGACTATCGAATTCTGGGGGTTGAAAGCCAGAGAGCACCAAGGACCCCTAATATCAACCAGGATCACGTTGTGGCCACCATATTGACCTTTTTGACCATAACTTTTGGACACCTCTGCTCACTACTTCCTTGCTTCCTTCCTTCCTCCCATCCTCCCTCCCTTCCTCAGAAAAGCATAATGCTCAGAAAGCAAATCAATAGGCTAAGCATGAACCAGCCATCCAAACAGGGAGATGGATGGAGCTCCTCTTACCTCTGCATCATTCCAGTTCAGTTTGGTTTCGAAAAATCCATAACAATTCTGCTCAAACAGGAACCACCTATTGGGACAAGATACAGCTTCCAGACCTGTTGGTAGAATGAGGAGATGTTGTCAAAGAGAAGGAAATGGGGGTCACCCATCCTGAACCCATAGATTCAAACTGCAGAGAGGAGGAGGAGAAGGAATTGAAAAAGAAGAAGAAAAGAGATGCCCTAGAAATAAGGGCAGGACAGTGCCCAGCTGTAAATAAGCCAGGATGTGAATGGAGTGCAAAGTATGGCGAGAGGCTGGAAAGACAGGTGACAGCCTCCCCTCAAGTAACAGAGTCAGAAGAAAAAGAACAAAAGAACAACTCAATAAGGAGCAACATCTGAACCAATGGGCTGGGAAGGGTCTCAGGACACCCTTTGCTTAAATACCAGTGGATGCTTGGATGGATTTTCTGCTCTTCAGTTTCACAAATACCTTGACTCATTGTTCACTATTTCATTGTCGGTCTGCTGCTAATCCTGATTATTTTTTGTTTATCTGGTATTGATTGTAGAAAGGGGATATTTTAGGTTTTATGTCTCCTTTCTGACTTTCTCTTTTGATTGGTGTGTAAATGTTATTTGTGCTTAGCTGAATATTGGTGCCGAAACACTTTGGTTAATTTGGGGTTCCTATAGTGTTATAACCACATAAAGTCACAACACTCATCCACAAGAACAGGGCTTAGACTTCATGGTTGGGCCCACATTCTGGTTCTGACTTCCATTCCTGTGAACCCCACAATTTGTCCAGGATGAATTACATTGCCTCTAGAGGTTTTCCTGACCTTTGTCATCTCAATACTTTAAGATCTGAGGGGAGAGCTTAGCTTCCATTCAGTTCTGTGATGACAATCATTATATTTTCCTGCCATGACTGGGCATTTTCTCCCCAATTTGCATCCATTTTTTTGAGTTGTCCATCAAAGAATCTTAGGACTGGAAGGGACCTCAGAGGTCTTCTAGTTCAATCTCGTGTTCAAGGTAGGACACTTTATTCCATCCCAACCAAATGGCTGTCCCGTCTATTTTTGAAAACCTCCAGTAATGAAAAAGCCACAAGAGGCAAACTATTCATTGAATAATTGTTTTCACTGTGAAGAAACTTCTTATTTCCAGGTTGGATCTCCCTTTAGTGAGTTTCCACCCATTGGTTCTTCTCCTGCCCTCCTATGCTTTGGAGAATAATTCAAGAAAATCTTCTCTGTGTCAGCCCCTCAAATACTGGAAGACTGCTATCAGGTCACTCCTAGTCCTTCTCTTTCCTAGACTAGACACACCTAGTACCCTTAGCCATTCATCATACAATTTAGCCTCCAGACCTCATACCATACATGTGGCTCTTCTCTGTCCTTTCTAGAAATGCTTCAGCATTTTTTGTATCAAACAAGACCTACCTTGTATGAAGAAAGAGGCCACCAGGAAGCCCAAAAAGGGCACATGAAAAGAGGTGAACCCCATCTGGAAGGGAAAAGAAAGAGCAAGCTAACTCAATGAGCTCCTGTTATCAGATTTATTGATGTCGTCTAGCTATGTTGATTTCAGAAGGAGATTGGATAATTTCTAGGAGGACGATGGGATCTCATAGATTCCTAGTCTTTCTGGCTGTTTATACCTCCTAAGTCATTGTTGGATGAGGAGGCACAAAAACCACCAGGGAAGTGATTGAGGCCTGAAAAATGAGCCCTCCTCAGTCAACGAGAGTGCTGATTTACCACCAGTCTGAAAACTCAGAAAACAGAAACTGTGATCCTGGTAACTGACCTAGATTAGTTCCTGCAACATTATCCTGGAAGACGTATATTCACCTTCATTTGTATATCAATAAACTTTCTTAACTGTCCAACAATTTGCCATCCTCCTTATACTATTGAATTGCCTAAAGACTCCTGGGTGGACCTCTGTGGGACACAGAATGGGGGCCTGGATGGACTCCACTCTGTCCTTCCATCTTTCTCTTGTTAGATAATGAAAAAGAAATCTAGATATCCCTGAGGAACACTTTCCCCTTTCATTGGCCCTTTGATAAATTGCAGAAACATAAAAAGCCACACATGAGGAGAACTTCATGAGAAGCTGCATAAGTCAATCTACGCACCTGTAATGCCTTGACTGATATTGGTTTAGCTGCCTTTAAAAAAAGAAACCTGTGGTTAAAAACTCAATAGTAAATGCTATGGACCAGCCAAAAGTGTCCTTTCTATCTATAGGTGGATCTCCCATGAAGTATCCTAGAAGTTGCTCTGGGATGGATGCTACTTACACCAGGTCAGTCCTTGTATGCTGTCAGGAGAATTGCGAGCTTTTGTTTCTTGTAGGTACAGTGCTGGTTCTTTCGGAGCTATTTATTGAGGAGTGGATTTGGGAAGGGTGTGTAGGTGTGGCAAACAGGCCACAAACTAAAAGGACAAATATCTACTGAAGCCAGAAGCACATTGAGATCATTTTTAATGTGGAAATGCCACGGCTGATCAGTGATCCAGGCAATGGGAAATAAATGATGCCAGAAAGAGGAAAACAAGCACCAGCAGATCACAAAGTGTTCAGGAAAATCTACTCAAGAACAAGATAGGCATCGTAGGAGGAGAGTGATAGTGTATGGCAGGAAAAGGAGACTAGTGTGAGGAAGGAAAAAACTTTGTGCAGACAAATTAATGGAGAGGAGGTTGACATAACATCATGGGCAGAGTCAGATCAGAGCATTTAAATCCCCCTCTATGACAGACCCAAAGTGACCATTTTAAGGAGACTTTAGATCAAAGAATCCTAGGACTAAAAGAGACCTTGGAGGTCTTCTAGGTCAACCTCTCCCCTCAAGTGACAAGATCTTATGCCATTTCAGTCAAATGGTTGTGCAGTCTATTTTTGAAAACCTCCAGTGATGGAACACCAAAGCTCCAAGAGGCAAGCTATTCCATTGATGAATTGGTCTCACTATCAGGAAATTTCCCCTTTTAAATTGAATATCACGTTTCCATGCACTACTTCTTGTCCTGCCTTCTGTTGCTTTGGAGAATAAATGAATCTTCTCTATGATAGCCCTTCAAGTACTGGAAGGCAGTTATTATGTCCCCCACCCCAAATCTTCTAAAAACAGGAATAATCTATCACATACAATGTAAGGACTGTAACAGCCACTATGTAGGGCAAAGAGGCAGAAGACTTGCAGAGCAGATCCATGAACACCCAACTAGCAGTCAGAAGACACGATGAAATACTGTAAGTTGCACAACGGATGGACAGACTTCACCAATTGGGAAACTGAGCCTCCAATCAAGTACAAAAATGTCAGAGAATTCCTGGAAATTTGGCACTCAATCAAATCAACAAGCACATAGAGACAACCAACATATACACACCATTCAAAAGGGACAACCAAAAGGCCAAAAAGACAAAACATCTTCTCACCAGCAATCAATACCCAGATAAGCAGACCTTAACCATGATTAATATCAGATCAACAATAAAGCATAAAGAGTACTCCAATCAAGGAACTACCAATACAAACAAGGAAACAGTCAACAATAGCCTAATAAAGGACTACCAAGAGTGATTCCATCCATACTACCAGGCAAGCCCCTAGTATATAAACAGAGTAAATCTCACTTCCTTCCAGCACTGATGATATTCCCTAGTTGGATTGTGTCTACAACTAAACAACCAAGCTTAGAAAGCACCAAGTAGCCCAAGAGACTTTAACATCTTCACTGAGTGAAAAATGGCTAAACTCATGCAATCTAATGCAAGGATGTCAAACTCGTGGTCCACAGGCCGAGTGTGTTATGTGCTGGCCATGCCCCTCCACAGTTTAGCTAAGGGGACAAAAGTCACAATTCATCACGTGACAATGTGATGGCATAAGTTTGACACCCCTGATCTAATGGTTTCAAGACATCCCAGATGGTCTCAGCGATTTTTCAGTTGGCTAACTGATAAAGTGATGATGGTGTTGCATTCAATCATGTTCAACCCTTGGTGAGTCTATGTGCCAGGTCTCTCCACATCTTCCAATCTTGTATTACTTCTTTGAGTTTTTCTATGCTCTGGTTGGTTGTATCTTAAAAGTGCTTTTTCCAAAACAACAACAACGGGGCTTTCTTGTGTTTTTCCCCTTTGAAAACTTTTTATTTCTCATCTAACCTAGAACTAAGGAGAGATTTCCTGGAAGTGAGAAAGATTACTGGAGGTTTTCAAGAAAAGGTTAGGCAACCATTTGGCCAGGGTGGTATAAAGACGCCGCCTTGCTCAGGAGGTTTCGACTCAGACCTTCAAGGTCCCTTCCAGCCCCGGGCTGGGACAACCACGTTTCCACCAGGCTTCTTTAAAAAGGGCTACAAAGAGAAAGGACCACTTCCTTGCTAAATCTTGGGCATTTCTCAATCATCTTTATGATACTGCATCAGCCTTTGAACCTGTATTGTTTCGAGACATTGGGATTGGGACTCCCAGAATTCCTAGCTGAAGGGGGAGAGGATGGGAATTATGGGGGCTGCAGTCCAAATGCACATCACAAGTATCTGATTAGGACAGATTGTCCCAAATTACAGCAATGTCTCCTCTTCAGGTCAGTGCTGATTAATTGGCCATGAATATCAGTCATTATATCTATGACTTGTCTTATTCAGTAGTTTTATTTTGGGAAGAAATATCTCCATGATTGAGTGGGCAGAAGGAAGTGTCCCATCTTTTGTACCTTGATATAAATTTCCTGAAGAAATTAGTTTCATCTGAATGAACTTCATGTCTTCAGCATCTCTACTGCTCCAATGCTTTTGTCTCACTTTGGAAGGGCATTTTTGATAACTGGTTGTTGAGCTGTTTCTTTAATAGAACAAAGGAAAGGGACCTTGGAGGTCTTGTAGCCCAACCCTCTGTTCCAGCGGGAGATCCTACACCATTTCAGACAAATAGTTCTCCCACCTCTTCTTAAAAACCTCTAGTGATGGAGCACTCAACTTCTGGAGACAAGTCGTTCCAATGGTTAATTGTTCTCACTGCCAGGAAATTCATTAAGTGAGTTTTGCCCTATTTGGGACCTTTGTTGCCATAGT
The DNA here is from genome assembly GCA_033807585.1 of Hydrophis major. Taxonomy (NCBI): domain Eukaryota; kingdom Metazoa; phylum Chordata; class Lepidosauria; order Squamata; family Elapidae; genus Hydrophis; species Hydrophis major. The sequence goes on along the minus strand of CM066331.1, from coordinate 214,025,447 downwards.
TCTTCAATGAATCTGATGTCCCCATTGACTTTGTTTATCAGAAAAGGGGATCACGTAAGCCCAGGACACTGCAACTGTTAATAAACGAGAGCCTGGTGCCAAGCATGTGAGTTCTGATCCACTCACCATGGGGATGCTGCTACAGTTGTTGAATGTGGAAAACGGCCATATAACACTATTTTCAGTGCTGTCGTAACTTTGAATTGTCATTAAATGAAGAGTTGTAAGTCAAGGACTATCTGTAGTTCTTTTTTTAAAAAAGAATTTTACAAGCTTCTCTAATATCTTAGGTGTCTTAGAAGCCCAAAATGCTGCTGCTCCAAACAGAAAGGAGAGAGAGAGAGAGAGAGAGAGAGATTTCTTGCCAAACATTCCTGTCACATTTTGATTTTCTTATTTTGCTGGTTTGAATTTGTAATTTTTATGTGATGAGAGAAATAAAGGAAACAAAGAGAAAGAAGGAAGGAAGGAAGGAAATAAATAAACAAATAAACAAATAAATAAATTGCCTAACTTTCCTGTCTCATTTTGATCTTTTGATTTTTATTTTGCTGGTTCGAATTCATAATTTTTATATGATGAGAGAAAGGAAAGAAAAGGAAGAGAAAGAAGGAAAGATGGAAAGAAAGAAAGTTGGAAAGAAATGTAACGTTCCTATTACATTTTAATTTTCTTATTTTGTTGGTTCAAATTTGTAATTTTTGTTTGATGAAGCCCACAAGGAGAAAAAAAAAAACTGCTCTCTCCCCTGAGGTAAAAAATACCTAGTCATGGCTAAGAGTTGTGCCAGAAAATGGAGGACATGGGGCCTTTGCAAGCTTTTGAGCTGTCCGTTTCACTGCCTGTAGAGCCTGGCTAGGACTTAAAAGCTAGATCAGTGGCTCCCAACCTTTTCTATACCCTGCACCCCTAGAATGCTTCTGTTATATTCTTACACCCCTTAAAAATAATTATATGCATATAATTTGCATATGCAATTATACCTATATGCTATAAATTTGAAGCTTCTAAACCCAAGTTTTCACAGCCCCTGGAATATTGTCTTGCACCCCCAGTTGGGAACCCTTGGGCTAGATGGTAGTCAATGGGGAAGCCAGATTCACTTAACAACCTGGTTACTAACTTCTAAACTGCAATGATTCCAGGATGGATAAAAATCAAAGGTTGATCCATCCTTCAGACATATTCCAAAGCCACGCATGTTGGAAAATTACCCTCAATTGTTGTGTTCCAGTGTTTAATATTTGGTAATCAGTAAGCACAGTAAGCTTTAGATTCAGAAAACTGAGTCTTCTCTCATTAATTGGTAATTGCATTTTCAGTAAAGATATTCTCAGAATCAAAGAACCCTTAAAAAAGAATTTTCTGAAAATAATTTCCAAATATTTCCAGATAATTTCCAGTACTGGAGAATTTATCTCAGAATATAACCTAATCTGGGAAGAATATTCATTCTGGAATGAAAAAGTGAGGCTTAATATCTTCCATCTATCAATATCTGAAGAATAACAGAATATAACGCAATAGGAAGGGATCTTTGAGGTCTTCCAGTCCAACCTCTGCTCAGGCAGGAGACCCTATACCATTTCAGACAAATTGTTGTCCAATCTCTTCTTAAAAACCACCAGTGAAGAACAACTTCTGTTCCATTGATTAATTATTTTCACTGTCAGGAAATTTCTCCTTAGTTCACCTAAATAGAAGATAGAAGCATAAGGTTGGAAGGGACCTTGGAGGTCTTCTAGTCCAACCCCCTGCTCAAGTAGGAGACCCTATACCATTCCGAATAGGTGGCTGTGTAGCTCCTTCTTGAAAAGGTCCAGTGATGGAACACCCAGAACAGCCTCCTTGGGGGAGATGATTCTATTGCTGTTGTATATCTTAACTTCAGGAAATTTTCCTTTACAGTTCAGTGAAATCTCAGAAGCCACAACTTGTACCCATTATTTCTGATCCACTAATTTGTGATTGTCTCACGAACAACAACGTTTATGTACCTAAACAGGAATATCTCTCCTTGGTCATCTTCTGGCTTCAGTGGGTAGCACATTGTAGTCCTGCAGTGAACATTGAGTTGCAGATTGACCATCTGTTCTGCTTAATATCCATCAAGAGCCCCTTTGTCTTGGAAAATCTTCCCTGGAAAAGAAGCCGCTAGTTCAGACAAGTCTAATGGTAGAAACTGAAGAAGAACTAAAGAGCCTCTGGATGAGAGTGTAAAAGTTGGCTTGAAACTCAGCATTGGAGGAAAAAAAAATAAGATGATGGTATCCGATCCCATGACTTCCTGGCAAAAAGAAGAAGAAATGGAAGCTGTGACAGATTTTATTTGCTTGGGCTCCAAGACCACCACAGACAGTGATTACAGCCATAAGATTAAGAGATGCTTGTGCCTTAGGAAGAAAGCTATGAGAATCCAAGATGGCATGTTAAAAAGCAGAGACATTACCTTATTGACAAAGGTCCATATAGAGAAAGCTCTTCCCAGTAACAATGTATGGGTGTGAGAGTTGGACTATAAGGAAGGCTGAGCACCAAAGAATTGATGGCTATTAAGAGCTGTGGTGACACAGTGGTTAGAATGCAGTATTGTAAGCTAATTCTGCTGACTGCCGACTGCCACCTGTTTGACAATTCGATCCTGGCCGGCTTGAGGTTGACTCTGCCTTCCATCCTTCCAGGTTGTTGGGGGCAAGGTGCTGACTCTATAATAGCAATTGCACTTAGACTTTTATACTGCTTTATAGTGCTTTACAGCCCTCTCTAAGCAGTTTTACAGAGTCAGCCTCTTGCCCCCAACAATCCAGGTCCTCATTTTACCAACCTCAGAAGGCAGAGTCAACCTTAAGCCTAGTAGGATTTGAACTGCCAAATTGCAGGCAGCCGATAGTCAGCAGAAGTGGCCTGCAGTACCACACACTCACCACCACGGGTCTTAAACCACTTAGAGAGGGCTGAAGTGCTACATAAGTGTAAATGCTATTACTTTCAAGTTGTGGTGCTGGAAAAGACTCTTGAAAATCCCTTGGACTACAAGGAGATACAATCAGTCAATCCTCGTGGAAACCAACCCTGACTGTTCTTTGGAAGGACGGATGATGAAGCTGAAGCTCAAATACTTTGGCCACTTAATGAGAAGAGAGGGCTCCTTGGAAAAGACCTGATGTTGGGGAAATGGAAGGCACAGGAGAAGGGACAGCAGAGGATGAGAGGGTTAGATAATGGCATCAATGCAATGAAAAGGAAAACTCTGGGATATGGTAGATAACGGAAACCTGGCATGCTGTGGTCCATGGGTTGTGAAGAGTCAGACATGATTTAACAACTGCTCAGACAAGAGGGGACTTGTTGGCTTGTCTAAGACCAAGAAGGCCACCTAGACACTCTGCATCCCACAGAATTGAAGGTTGAAAAGGTCCAGTCATACAAAAAGATGTTGTTTTTAAGAGAAGTAAACATAGTCACACAATCCATGTAACTGTATACAAAACTTCTATGGGGATGGAAGTCCACTTCAGCTATCCAGGAGATCGCCCCTGGCATTGCTCCATGCAGATTTTCCAAGAAACCAGAGAATGAATGTGGTGGGAAATCTTTACACAATATGTTTAATAGTTTCTATATCCACTCCTGTGTATTGGTTACCAATAACATAATAATAGCATATCACCCCAGATTAAAAGACAATGTGCTCTCATTCGACTGTGGTCAAGGATGTTGAAAATTAAGGTCCTCAATGTGCAGTCCATTCAAAGATTAAAATTCCATAGGCCAACATGTCTATGATGACACGGGCACTTTCCACCTTGCTCATAAATGATTTTGACTTAAATTAACTTGACACTGAGTTGGCCAGATTTGCAAATGGTGCTAAATGAATCAGAATGATGAGTAAAAGGAAAGGGTTCCAGAAGAGTTTGGAGGAAAGGACAACCAAGTGGTGGAACGCTAAAGTGAAGCACATTTAGTAAAACCTTTACATTTCAGCCATGCTGGCAAACCCTCCCTCCCTCCTTCCTTCTCTCCCTCCCTCCTTCTTCCTCCTTCCTCTCTCTATGTATGTGTTTGTGTCTGTGCCTATCTACCTCTATCTATTTTATTTATTGATTTATCTATTTTATTTATTTATTTATTGACAATTGCTCACAAGATAATGTATAAGTAAAAACAGTTATGAATACGTGGATACATATAAGAAAAATAAAAGAAACAATAGGACAGGGACAGTAGGGATGTTGGTACGCTTATGCACGCCCCCTACAGCTTTCTTAGGAAGGTGGTGAGGTCCATAGTAGACAGTGTAAGGTTAAAGTTTTGGGGATTTAGGGAAGAAACCACAGAGTCAGATAGAGTATTCCAGACATTGACCACTCTGTTGCTGAAGTCTTTCCTGCAATCAAGTTTTGTGCGGTTAACCTTGAGTTTGTATCTATTGTGTGCTCTTGTGTTGTTATGGTTGAAGCTGAAGTATTCATTGATAGGTAGGACATTGCAATGTATGATTTTATATGCTATACTTAAATCAGAGGAAAGCCTCTGAAGCCCAGGGAGAGTGAAAACGCACTCCGCACCATGGTGCAGGAGACTGACTAGGCCACGCCCACCATGGTGACACTTACCATGGTCACGCCCACCCAGCAACTGGGCAGAGAACTGGTTGCTAAATTTTTGGAAGCCCACCCCTGCCTCATTACTGTGCATGCTGCTGCATACTGGACCAGTTGAAGGCTCCAGATGGTCTTCAATGGTTAACTCTGACCTCACGTAGAGCACTTTGAACTAATCCAAAGTTGTCTATAACTCACCAGGGGGGAAAAACAATGGGGCCATCTGCAAAAGCTATAGAAGAGATGGCCGAGAAGACAATATTCAACAACTGTTAGTAAATAGAATAGAATAACAGAGTTGGAAGGGCCCTTGGAGGTCTTCTAGTCCAACCCACTGTCTAGGCAGAAAAACCCTACACCACTTCAGACAAATGGTTATCCAACATCTTTTTAAAAACATCCAGTGTTGGAGCATTTACAACTTCTGGAGGCAAGTTGTTCCACTGATTAATTGTTCTGTCAGGAAATTTCTCTTGAGTTCTAAGTTGCTTCCCTCCTGGTTAGTTTCTGCCCATTGCTTCTTGTCCTGCTTTCAGGTGCTTTGGAGAGTGGCTTGACTCCCTCTTCTTTGGGGCAACCCCTCAGATATTGGAAGACTGCTATCATGTCTCCTCTACTCAGTGGTGGGGTTCAGCCAGTTCGCACCACTTCGGGAGAACCGGTTGTTAACTTTCTGAGCAGTTTGGTAAACTGGTTGTTGGAAGAAATCATTAGGGCAGAGAACCGGTTGATATATTATTTATAAACAACCACTGCCTCTACTCCTTCTTTTCATTGAACTAGACATCCCTGCAACCGTTCTTCATATGCTTTAGCCTCCAGTCCCCTAATCCTCTTTCTTGCTCTTCTCTGCACTCTTTCTATGGTCTCCACATCTTTTTTACATTGTAGCGACCAAAACTGAATGCACTATTCCAAGTGTGACCTTACCAAGGCCTTGTAAAGTGGTAGTAACACTTCACCTGATCTTGATTCAATCCTTCTCTTTATGCAGCCTAGAACTCTATTGGCTTTTTTGGCAGCTGCTGCACACAGCTGGCTCCTATTTAAATGGTTGTCCACTAGGACTCCGAGTTCCCTCTCATTACTGTTGAGCAAGGTACCACATATATTGTTCCTGTGCATTTTATTTCTCTTGCCTACATGTGGAATCTTCCTTTTTTCACCATTGAATTTCATTTTGTTAGTTAGCGCCCAATGTTCAAGTCTGTCCAGATCCTTCTATATCTTAAGCCTATCTTCTGGAGGGTTGGCTATTTCTGCCAGCTTGGTGTCATATGCAAATTTGATGAGTTCCCCATCTATCCCCTTGTCCAAGTCATTGATGAAGACATGAGCTTAGTTCAGAAAAACAAGATGGCATGAAAAAGATATTCTCAAGATGGCTCTGCCATTGACTTTCTTTGGTATAAGAGGGAAGGAAAGGGGAATGTGTCTCAGGCCTTCAAGATCAAATTGAGAGCAACTGCATTCTCTTCGTTGACGATGTAAAGCGATTCAACACCACAGACAATACTGCTACCCTTCAAAAAGACCTCAGCTCTGTATCAGAATGGTCAAACAAATGGCATCTTCAAATCTCAACAAATAAATGCTCTGTCCTACATATTAGCAAAAAAAATCAGAAAATAAAATACAAGCTGAATAGGCAAGACCTTGTTGATGATCCAAACTCTGTCAAGGACCTTGGAGTACTCATCTCTAATGATCTAAGTGCTAGAGCCCACTGTAACTACATAGCCAAAAAGGCATTAAGAGTTGTTAACCTAATCCTACGTAACTTTTTCTCTGGTAATATCACACTACTAACTAGAGCATACAAAACATTTGCTAGACCAATACTCAAATACAGCTCATCAGTCTGGACCCTTCATTATGTATCTGATATTAATATAGTTAAGAAAGTCCAGAAATATTTCCCAAGAAGAGTTCTCCATTCCTCTACTCGTTGCAGAATATCTTATGCCACCAGACTTGAAATTCTAGACCTAGGAAACCTAGAACTAGGCCACTTTCGGTCCGATCTAAGCATAGTATATAAAATCATATATTGCAATATCCTACTTGTCAATGAATACTTCAGCTTCAACCATAACAATACAAGAGCAAACAATAGATACAAACTCAAGGTTAATCGCACCAAACTTGATTGCAGGAAATACGACTTCAGCAACAGAGTGGTTAATGTCTGGAATACTCTACCTGACTCTGGTTTCTTCCCCAAACCCCAAAAACTTTCCAGTCCTTGAATTTAGTCACTTTGTCAAGAATGCAATATGGTTTGTCTGGCATGATCTGTTCTTGACAATACATGTGGGCTTCTAATCATAGCTTTGCTTGTTTATAGGTATTCACAGATCAGTTGCTTATCTTTTCTAGGATCTTCCCAGGTACTGATGTCAGGCTGACTGATCCATAGTTTTCTGGATCCATTTCTTTCTTTTTGAAAATTGGAATTGTGTCCGTTCAAAGAGGAAGGAAGGAAGGAAGGAAGGAAGGAAGGAAGGAAGGAAGGAAGGAAGGAAGGAAGGAAGGAAGGAAGGAAGGAAGGAAGGAAGGAAGGAAAGTTATATCTCTCTGAAACTACAGGTAGTCCTTGATTTGTTTCTGGTTGCTTTGTAACCACTTGTACTTATGACAGATTCCTTTAAACCAGGGGTCTCCAACCTTGGCCCCTGGAAGCCTGGCGGACTTCAACTCCCAGAGTTCCACAGCCAGCTGGCTGTGGAATTCTGGGAGTTGAAGTCCGCCAGGCTTCCAGGGGCCAAGGTTGGAGACCCCTGCTTTAAACTGATGCTACTTATGATCGGATTTCAAAATTACAATGGTTGTACCTCTTCCTCCATCCCTCCATGTGATTGCATTTTGGTTGTTTGGTAACCAGCTCACTTTGACCAGCTTACTTTGCAACATCCCACAATTTTTTGGCATTTTTTTCTAATTTCTGGCATTTACTTCCAATTTCAAGCAAAACATGCTTAAAGTTGAAGATGCTGAGAAATACTGAATCAGATGCCATTTCTGCCTCCCAGTTGTAGCTTGTGTGTTCCTTGTATTCAGCCCCAACCTTCTGAAGAACAAGGTCCCCACCCACCAGAGCCTAACTCCCATCAGAACAATGTCTGGACTTGATTTCCTTGAGGAAAAGACCAAGGCAGATGCCTAAGATGTCCACCTGCTTGAAACACCTTCTCTAAAGAGGCAAACTTGGAGTCAGGAGTGTTATTTGGGAGTGTGTTTATTCATTGGTGTCACAGCCAAGAGAAAGTCCAATCAGATATACAACGAAACTGCAAGCATGGGCTGGGTTGAACTGGAGGCCCTAGTCCACCATGGAAGGAAAAAAATACAATTCATTTGCCTTTGGAAGAACAGCTGCAGTGCTTCAGGGTCAAATTTGACACAAATAGTTGAATGGAAGGGAACAATTTTCAGCAAACCACTTCAGGGCACCTAGAAGAAGGGGGAGAGTTGGTCAGCCTTTCCTAATTGTTCTTTCCTACTTACTTCCCAAATGGTGGAAACCTAGTGAAATGGAAAATGCAGCTTCCACATTTCCCTAGAAATGTGTTTATTCAAGGAGCGGGCCTCTTGCTTTCGTATGAAGCCCAATCTAGAATTGAAGCCAGCTGCAATACTGATTTGCATTTTTCTAAGAAGAACAGGTGAGTTGGATACCCCTCTTCATCTCTGGTTGATTTAAAAAAAATATTGAAAACTTGTTTCTGCCTTCAGCTCTTCTGGTATTCTGAAGTTTTGTCATATTTTCTGACTGTTTCATCCAGGATGGGGCCTTTTAACGTTTGTGTTAAAGCACTACAGACTAAAATGGTGACTGGGAATTGATAGTTATAAGTATGACCAGAAAGTTGGAGAGGTTCACTACAGCTCATCAGGCTTCCCCTCATCTTGTCTGGTACAGGACCAGTCCCTCCCTCCAATTCCCCAGTTTCCCCAGTATCAGCGTCGAAGCATGGAGACATCCAAGGGCGGTATTCTACTGGTTTGACCTGGTTCGACAGAATCGGTAGCTCTGAGGATCATCTGGGAGAAAAGCGGTTCACTCCGACGATCAGCTGCTGGGCCAGTGATGGGATTCAAAAACTTTTACCACTGGTTTGGTGGGTGTGGCTTGGTAGGCATGCTTTGCACACATGCACACACTTTGCGTGCACACGCCTGCCAAACACACACTTTGTGCAGGCGCAAAGGCGTTCCAACTCACCTCCTGGAAGTCGGCCTTCTCCGGGTCACTTCAGCAGCTGCCGCGCAGCCCTCTTCTGTGTTGTGCAAAGCAGCTATGCTTCAAAAGCAGAGGAAAACGGTGAGTCTGGGAGCCCAGGTGGGCGGGTGGGCCCAACAGCAGAGTGGCAGAGAGAACCGGTTTGGTCTCTGCTGCTCATCGCCACTACTGGCTCGGCAGAACTGGGCTGAACCAGTCGCATACCGCCACTGTACTATTACCGCCCCGGTAATACTGACCTTTATTTCCTGCTTTTGAAGCTTAGCTGCTTTGCACGGCACAGTGGATTGCTGCGCGTCAGCTGTTGAACACACAGGGAGAGTGCAGGATCGCAGCAGAAAGTCAGTCGGAAACCCTCTGTGCACACATGTGCATGCAAAGCGCACCCACCAAGCCATGCTCACTGAACCAGAGGTAAAACAATTTGAATCCCACCACTGGAGACGACATCCCTCTTGCCTATATCTGCGAGTCTTTCACCCTCAATTCAGGGTCAGCCTGAAGGTACACTCCTTCTGGACGTGAAGTTTACCCTGAAGGCTGCCAGGCCAGGTCCACAAGCCATATCAAACCAAGACAGGCCTTGCCAAGCCACGTCATGCTCCCTGCCTCGCACCTCTCCTTTTCCTCAGCCATCCCAACCCAATCCTGGAATGAAAAATACTGACACATCTGGACAAAATACTACAGATAAAAAGCAGGTATTTGCATTTGCATTAGATGGAAGAGCTCACTCCCTTCCCTTTTGACGAATGAAAGAGCACCCTTTTCCTGAAATGAAACTAGAAGATTGGTTCCCCAAAAGGGATAAATTCTTCCAATATTTCTCAAAATTGGGACTCCCCCTGTCATGCTCCTGGTGGAGCCTGACTCTGAGGAAGAGGAGGAACAGCCAACAGGGAGTGGGAGTGTGGCTCCAGAGGTGGTGGAGGAGGCTGGGGAAGGGCAGAGGCCGGCTGAGCAGTCAGAGGAGGACCCAGGCCCATCCCCTCTCCATCCTAGGACATGCAAGGAGGAGAGGATCAGGGAAAAGCGAGGTCTACTCAAGAGGCGATTACCATGATCCTCCTCGTGGCCTTGCAGGTAGGAGCTATGGATATAAGTTTGCAACTGCGCAGTTAGAATTTGCAGGAGTCAATTTAGTGTTCACTTTGAAAGAGGTTTATCTTTGTTGGCGTTCTTCCCATGGACTTTTCTCAGTTATTTTTTCCTGGAGTTAATGATTAGTTTATCTTGGCTTGCTTCGGAAATCTCATCAATGCGGTTTGTTTTGGTTTTCTGTTTGCCTCCTTATTTACTTTTGTGACTTTAAACTGTGCCTAATAAAACAGTGAAGTTAAGTTGAAGGCCTTACCGGACTTTAATATATATTTTGGGTTTTGGGTTATTTGGAGAGACTACGGGTCATCACACCCCCTTAGCTTGGAGGATTCTCCTGCTTCTGAAAAGTAGAGATTTCCTCCAGAGATCTTCCTTTGGGCAGAAGGTGGGAGAAGATGATGCTCTAGAGAACAGAACATTGACCCTAACTCTTACCTACTTGGACTCTTTTAGAAAAAGGTCAGATGCCTGCCTTCCATCTGGGACAAAATTGTGGGATTTTACTTCTCTTCAGAGAAAACTAATTCTCTTCCATCAGATTGAATGAGAATAGATAAGAAAAAAATCTGAGAAAAACATTTTTCTCTCTGGCCCAGGGGCACCGCTTAGATGGGATCTTGATAGGTGCTGATCCCACTTCAAAATTAAGCACCATCCCACATGATTCCTTCCCTTTAAAATGTCCTTTTCTGAACCAGCCCACTCCGAATGTTTAGGAATTTCTGCACTCACCTGTTTTTTGCTCCAGGACCAGAGAATGGTAAAGAATTCCGGGAGGGGGCATGGACACATGTCCGTAAGACCCGAGCTCTTTCACTTCTTGGAAAGGTGGCCTTACCTTCACTGTAGGCCATCATGACACAATCCTTGTTGTTATTGTGATTGGCAATTTCTGGCCTGTTCCAGTTTGTGTATTTTGATGTAGATATATCTGTCCATCGCCAACGTCGCTGCAAAGAACAAAGGTGGAGAGAAAATTGCTGTGCCTTCAGCTGCCTTTCTGGCCCTCCAGCATCAAGGGAATGGTTGGGGATCTTTCTGGGCTTTCCAGCTTTTGGGCAGTCTCCTGCCCAACATGGCTGCTACTGGGTAGGAAGAATTCCTTCTCCTCCCCATGATCTGCTGTTTTTGCTGCCAGAGCTGGTTCTCTGGCAGTCTTGTTCCCTGGAATTGAATGGGGCACTAAGGAATGACCTAAGATGACTTTTGGATAGCTGTGGAGCCACCTGGAAGGGGCAACCTTAAAGATTGCAGCTCCCTATGGGAGCATCTGGAAAGTCTTTTTTTTTTTTTTTTAACATCTCTTCCTATCAGTCTAACTTTCTTGTAAACAAGCCTGGGCTTTTTAACTATCATCTTCTAAATGTTTGTTTTGTTTTCTATCTTTAAATCAGAGGTGGTATTCAGCTGTTTGTGACCAGTTCTGGAGAACCGGTAATGGAAATTTTTAGTAGCTCAGATAACTGGCCAATACCCCCTCTGACTGGGCCCGCCAACCCCATCTCTTCTCTGCCTCCCATTGAGTCCCAGATGATCAGCTAGGTCTTCTTTGGTTGCCCTGCACAGGAGAACGGAGCTGGAAAGCAGGTTAGTGGGGTGGGGAGGGAAGGGAAGGGGGATTTTGCAGTATCCTTCCCTTGCCATGCCCACCAAGCCAAGCCCAGAGAACTGGAAGTAAAACTTTTTGAATCCCACCACTGCTTTAAATGTTAATTGGCTGGTGCTGATTTATTTCAACCACCTGCTGGATTTTATCTATTTTTTTTATTTACCCTTTTTTAATCTATTTGGCTGCTTTTTGACAACAGACGACAGTCTGTTAGACTTGGCCCCTACCTTTCTTCCATGATTACATTCAGTACTGGTTCCCCCCAGGGTTGTGCCTTGAGCCCCCTGCTATATGCCTTGTACACCTTTGACTGCTCACCAAGCCACGCAACAAACACCATCATAAAGTTTGGGGACGACACGAATGTGATTGGTCTCATCTCCGGAGAGGATGAGACGGCATATAGGGCAGAAGTAGAGAGCGTGTCTGTCTGGTATTCACAGAATAATCTGTCACTGAATGTCCATAAAACCAAAGAACTGATTATGGACTTCAGGAAACATGGACAGGACCACGCCCCACTCATCATCAACGGAGAACAACTGGAAACTGTCCCTATGACCAGATTCCTTGGCATCCATATTTCAGCTGATATCTCCTGGTCCCCTAACACCAAGGCCATAGTGAAGAAGGCTCAGCAGTGGCTGCACTTCCTGCGGGTTCTCAAGAAAAACAATATGGATAAGAAGCTGTTGCTGGCTTTCTATAAAGCCTCTGTGGAGAGCACTCTGACATACTGTCTGGGTGTGTGGTATGCAGGCTCCTCAGCTAAGGACAGGAAAACTGTACAGAAGGTGATAAACACAGCTCAAAAGATCATTGGTTGCCCTCTGCCCTCCCTGGAAGACTTAGCCAGGTCCTACTGCCAAAGCAGAATCAAGGCCATCACAGAAGACCCCTCACACCCTGGCAATTATCTTTTTGACCTGCTGCAGTCTGGATGGCGCTTTAGGTCAATAAAATCCCACACCACTAGACTAACAAATAGTTTCTTTCCCTGGGCCATCCGAACTGCAAATAAATACAAAGTCACTACCTTATTAAGATGTGAAAAGATGTGAAATCGCAATATTCATTCAGATGTATAATAACATATTACAGTACAATGCATCTCTTGTCTATTACACTCGGCAAAGCGTCACAGTCAGCGTTGGATGTATATTTTGTGTATATTCGTAGATATTGTACTCTCAAATTGCAAATGGAGATGCGGGTACTCTATTTTTTTTTAATCTTCATCTTTAAGTGCTCTGGTTTTATTGTATTGCGAACAGTTGCTGGGGTGCATCCACAGTTTCGTTGTGCTTGTACAATGATAATAAAGTTCTTCTAATTCTAATTCTTTTCATCAACTTCTGCTTTTCCATAAGGAAACACGGCACCTGCCTCTGAATGATAAAAGTGCTCCTATTTGAATTATACTTTATTGCAGGGGTCTCCAACCTTGGCCCCTGGAAGCCTGGCGGACTTCAACTCCCAGAATTCCACAGCCAGCTTTGCTGGCTGTGGAACTCTGGGAGTTGAAGTCCGCCAGGCTTCCAGGAGCCAAGGTTGGAGACCCCTGCTTTATTGAATATTCATTGCAGGGAAATTGTACTTTATCAACTTGCAAAAACCTTTTGGATCAAAGTATTCAGAAAATATCTTCCCTGGTTCCTTTTGCTTATTCTCTGTTCTGCTTATCTATAACATTGTGCAACAATATATTGGATTACAGAGAGAATAAGGAAGCTGACACTGGGGTAGGGTGGGGGGAGAAAGGACTGCTTGGCAACGTTCAATCTTTAGCTGAAGATTTTTTCTAACAAGTTTGATGAACTCATAAAGACTATGGAAAACATTCTGAAGAAAATCAACTCTAAATACATTAAGCCCACAAAAGGAACTTGTTTTGAAAATAGAATCGTTTGGAAGAAATATGGACTTAGAAACAACAAAGACTGTGCAAAACATTCTGAATCAAGAGGAGTGAGATTTTTGATCTCCCATTATCTCGCAATACTTTGGGCAGTGGTAAGATTCAAGTAATTTAACAACCAGTTCACCCAGGGTCAGGTTGTCTGTCATAGGAGGTGTAGCCCAACTGACTTTGGGTGAACCAGTTGTTAAACTGCCCACCAACTTGCACTATCAAAGTGGATCCTGGGTGTTGCGTTGCAATGGAGAAATACGCAAAGGAGCAGCCGGCATGAGAGAAGGACGAGGAACAGGAAGAAGAAAGAGGGAAAGCGGCCTTCTCCTTCTCTTGCACCGGCTGCTCCGTTGCCCATTTTTGTCCATTGCAGTGCAGCACCCAGGATCCACTTTGATAGCAAGGAGTGGGTAATTTAACAACCAGTTCACCTGAACCGGTGCGAACCGGCTGAATCCCAGTCGTGACTTTAGGCCTCTGCGAATTGAGGCCTGAATAAGCTCTGTGGCAAAAGGCTTTGCAAATGGAGGGAGAGCTTCAGTCCTTCACACCTTCCCTCCATTTGCCATTTCCTTGCCAAAGGCTGCAGGGAAATTGTATCCCTGCAGGCTTTGGCAACCCTTTGCAAAAAGCCTTTGCCAGCCTGTGTGAAGCTTCGGAGGGGTCAGCACATCACTCCCAACCTTCGCTCTTACTGGCAAAGGATTTTTATAACAGCCTGCTGATGTGTTTGCAAGCTGATGGCATCCTTTTAGGTCGTGAATTCTCCACGTAAAAATGTACCATTGGCTTCCAAACATTTTGTGGGCTGAGACTGAAAGCTGAGTGTCTTGATCTCACCCGGCAGAGAGGCTGGAGAGGAGACAGTTCGCTAGATCTTTTCATGGTAAGTGATCCAGCATGGCAGGATGGGGGGAAAGCAGTTGTGGGGAGCATGAGGTATTTCAGGGGTGTCATGCCCCTGGAGACTGACTCTGAGGGAGAGGAGGAACAGCCAACAGGGAGTGGAAGTATGGCTCCAGAGGTGGTAAGGAGGCTGGGGAAGGGCAGAGGCCGGCTGAGCAGTCAGAGGACCCAGGCCCATCCCCTATCCATCCGAGGGCATGCAGGGAGGAGAGGATCAGGGGAAAATGTGGTCTACCCTGGAGGAGAGGGCCATGATCCTCTTCATGAGTTGCAGGTGTGAGATCTGCATAAGAGTTTGGACCTGCGTGCCACCAAACTCTGGAGACCAATTAGTGCTTTATTCCTGGATGAGGATTATCTTGGTTGGCATTCTTCCAATGGACTATACCTGGTTATCTTCTTGAAGTTTGTAATGAATTATCCTGGTCTGTCGTGGAACTTCTTTCAGTGCGGTTTGTTTTTGGTTTTTGCTTCGTTATCTGCTCTTTGAATTTGAACTGTATTTCTTTCATTGCTATGTTATTTTGAAAATAGTTTAATCTTTCAACTGTGAACAATTAAACAGTGAAGCCAAGTTGAAGGCATTAAAGGACCTTTATTTACATTTTGGTTTTGTTATATTTTTGATACACTCTGGGTCTTCACAAGTGGCCTGTTCCATCACTAATGTCCTCCCTCCATGGTCTTCCCTACCCTGAGATACCTCATGTGCAGTTAATCCATCTTAAAGTTGTTGAGCTGTCTGGAGAATTCTGGGAGTTGAAATCCATATGCCTTAACATTTCTGAGGTTGAGAAACCCAGGGGTAGAACAACCAGATCTGGCTTCCCAAACGCCAAGGATCACTCGATGCAAATTCCACATGGAAACCCCTACTTTGTATGACCCTCCAGGGTTTGCAAGGAGTTTAATAACCCAAATACGTTGCCTTGGCAGCAATAAGCATTGGCAGCAACATCAAAGCTTAATTCAAAATTATCTTACAGGCTAATAAGTGACCCTGATGGAACGATTGCAACTTCCTTGCGGTTTATTCCTCCTACACCTCCTATGCTTGAACAGAGACATATCCCAAGTGGACCTCTTCAAACAGCCTATTTATCCACTCAATCATAGCTTCAGCTGTCTACGTTTCTTGTGTAACAGATGAGTTGAAATTGCTAACTGCGTAACATTCTTCTTTCCTATCTAGTGATCTTTAGTTTATGTCAGGTACAAAGGAGCCAGACCACATCCAAAAGTCCAATTGACTACTAATGTCTATGCACAGGAATCGGCTCAACTAATGGTTAGCATTGTTTTGGCACTAGATCAAGGTCAACGAAATTCAAGATGGGTTTATTTCGTTTGTGGCTATGTAGTCACTCTAGGCTGATGATCATTTGCCTCCACCTCCATTTTCTTACATATAAATGTGATAGTCCCATGTTATAACCTCAGACTTTTCAACAGTCTTGGATAGGTTGAGATCCTGCATAGGCTACCACCAAGATCATTGTAAGCCCAAGTTTACAACTATTTGCATTTTTTTAAGGACGTTTCTGCTTTCTGGGATCTGCTTTCCAACCCAGGGATAAATTTGTACCATTTTGCAGCTGGCCTTTTTTGAGAGGCTCTTCTGGCAGCTGAACCCGCAGCCTCTTTAATTACTGACCCCCTGCTGGGCATTGCCAGTCATGACAGCCCTTACTGACCTTCCTTCCTTTGAGGTTGTACAGTCCGATCCAAATGGGTTGTGACATGTAAATAGGAAGAAGCCAATCATTTAATGTGTCCATCTCCATTTCATCACTGATAGAAGCAAGATGGCTATTTGTTTGAGAAAGTTTGCAGTCTACCTGCAGGAGACCAAAAACAAGGAGAGGATTTCACCCTGAAGAATTGGTTGGAAGATTTGTCATCTCTCCATGGGCTTTAGCTGGCTTCGTCAACATCCACTGGCTGTGTTGGCCAACCTTATATCAACATTTCTAGACAGTGCTTCCCAGCTTTGATTGTCCCTTTACTTCTCTTTGGTAAAGGGAAGAAGTCAACATAGAATGGTATCTACTACTGCCTCCTTTGAGACTGGATGAGATGAAAGCAATGCATACAGGGGCACTTGAGAAAGAGGTTTGAGAGACTTTGGGGTGCTAAAGGAATTGAGAACAAAAGTGAGGGACTAGTTAAGAAAGAAAGAATGTCAGAGGATATAAATAAGGTGTGATGACCTGGGGCGTGGCACAAAGGCAACACAGTCAAATAAGCAAGAAGATTCCCTTTATTATCTCCAACTTTGTCCCCAGTGTCCAGGTTACCTTTGGCTGGAGAAAAAAAAAAACTCCCAAGAACAGTCTTTAAGTGGAGGAAAGTCATACAAACTGTAACTAAAAATTTAAAAAAAACACACACTGCAGTAATTAACTGGACAGGGCAGGAGAAGGAATTGCAGACTTGAAAGCGCAGCCAAAACACACACAGTTGAGAAGACACCAGGAACACAGATAAGCCTTGCTGATACCAGATAATTCACGATTTGCTCCCAACAACTTGCTGTGCACAGCTTCCCTTTTTAAACCCTGTGTTCCCAGTTGCAGCTAATGAAGGGAATCAGTGCCCTTTCCTCCCCCGTAAGCCACGCAACTCACATTACTCCTTTCTCCATTCGTCCCTGCATGCCCTAGGATGAAGATGGGGTGGGTCTGGGGTCTTCCTCTGAATTCCCTCTCTCTTGCTCTACCTCTCTCCTGCTCTGCCCATCCAGACTGTGCCCTTCCCCCAGTTTCTTCCACAGCCAACGGAGCCACACTCCACTCTGTCAGCTGCTCAGCCTCCCCCTCCAAATCAGATTCTGACAGGCATGATATCAGGTTTGCAAGGAAGATATAGCAGAATGGTTATACAAGAAGCAAAGAAGACCAAGAGAATGGTGGTTGGGTAGAGATGACCAGTAAGAAGTTCAAAGAAGCAAAGACAGCATGCGATGCAAAAGACCTGCTAATCTTTGCTTTTTTTTCTTTGCTTTTTCTCCCATCCTTCCTTCCTTATTTATAATTTACATTTATAAGGCTATTCAAACCAACGCCTTGGTGGTGATTCCCATCTGTAATTCTCTAGCCTACAACAATGTTCTCAACATCAGCAACTTCAAGGTGGGCAGAGTTGAACTCCCAGAATTCCCGCAACAAGACATGAGAATTCTGAGAGTTGAAGTCCACCCATTTTCATGTTGCTGTGGTTGAGAAATGCTAGAATGTCTCAGGACCTGTATGAAAAAAAGCTGTTTTTTGGTCCACCTGTTCAGATCATTCCTGATGTTCTGGTTCCATCACAACCATCCTTCATGGTCAATAGGTTTTGGTCAAGTCAAGCAGGTGGCAATAGCAAACTCTTAATGTCAAACACACATATCATAAATAGTTGGAGTTCTGATTGTGGTCACTATCTTGACTATACCTTAATGACTATATCCTAAAGACATTTCTGGTGAATTGACTGTATCTCATTAGATTTGACAAGTCAATCAAAGGCACCCATCACTAGCTTAATAGACAGAAAGTCAGGTAGCTCAGAACTTCGCTTTCCAACCACTCATAACTATCACTTACCTCTGCTTCAAGCCAAGGTAGAAAGTCTTCAAAGAATTTATAGCAATGGTTTCTATAGGACACCCAGTCTTCAGGGCATTTGAACGTAAATGCTGCAAAGAATGGAACAATGGAACAATTCAAGATGGATGGAACTTCCTGAAAGATTTCAAGATCTTAAAGAATATCCACACCTCGTGGGAAAGAAAAAGGAGTGAAGGACAGCAGGAGGAGAATGCAAGGAACCAGTTGGAAGGGTGGACAGAGCAGACACAGAGAACAATGGCAACCATAGTCCAATATCTATGAAGCTACCACAAAGAAGAGAGGAGCTCCCCAAAACACTTGAAGGCAGAAGCAGTGGGTGGAAATTAATCTGGGAGAGAACCAACCTAGAAGTAAGAAGAAATTACTTGACAGTGAGAACAATTAATCTGTGGACTGACTTGCCTCCAGAAATTATGGGTGCTCTATCGCAAGAGATTCTTAAGAGGAGCTAGGTGTGGTGGCCGAGAGGTAGAGCTCTCACCTCACAATCAGGAGGCTGTGAGTTTGATCCTAAGTAGAGGCTAATATTTGGAATAGACTATCCTGCTTGAGCAGGGGGTTGGATTAGATGACCTCCGAGGTCCCTTCCAACTCTGTTATTCTATGTTTTAAGGAGATTTATCTTGAATGGGGTCCCCTGCTTGAACCAGGAGGTCGGATTAGAAGACCTCCAAGTTCCCTTGCAACTCTGTTATTCTGTTATATTAACCTCCAAGGTCCCTTCCTCTGACTCTCACTCTATAAGGCCAGAAGGAATCCTGGAAATTGGAGTTCAACATGAGAGGAACAAAGGACCTCAAAATGAGTCTCAAGGAGTATGCTGGGGTGGTGAGATCCATGAAACTGAGGCAACATGTATTATGAAGTCTTGGTGGGTGTATCTCATCAATAGATCAGAAATGAGGTCAAAGTCATGGACATACAGGAAACCAACATCTCAAGAACCTGGTTGTTTGAAGGAACAGCAGTTGTTGCATTGTTATCTGAGATGGTATTGAGCAGGGAGTTTGGTCAGAAGATTAGAAGTAGCTGGAGCAGTGAGGTGGTACAGTGAGCCAGAACACACAGTTGTGGTTGAGTGAAGAGAGCTGACTTCTGCATGAGGAAATCTGTGCTGTGATTGGCTGCTGTGGGTGTGGAGGAGGAGTTTCCCTTCCTCCCCCCACCTTTTTCTTCTGTGGGCCCTGGATGCCCTGTGATTTACCTCATGATGCTCCTGTTCACCTGACTATCTAGTTTGCTATATACATAGATGTAAAATAAATTTATTTATATAAAACTACTGGTTCGTACCAACTCCATTTGAACACCTATTGAGCGATTCCCTGACATTATGCCAATCAGTTTATTTATTTATTTATTTTTAAAAAACCATTTTATTAACTTATAAAGTATTAGGTAAAGGTAAAGGTTTCCTCGCACATACATGCTCATCGTTTCCGGCTCTAGGGGGCGCTGCTCATCTCCGTTACAAAGCCAAAGAGACAGCTCTGTCCGAAGACATCTCCATGGTCTTGTGGCCAGCAGGACTAAATGGTGAAGGCACACAGAACGCTGTTCCCTTCCCACCAAAGGGGTCCCGATTTTCCTACTTTCATTTTTACGTGCTTTCGAACTGCTAGGCTGGCAGGAGCTGGAACAAGGAATGGGTGCTCATTCCGTTACACAACACTAGGAATTCAGATTTTTCTGATCGACAGCTCAGCATCTTAGCCCCTGAGCCACCACGTCCCTCTTATAAAGTATTATAAAATGCAATTTGTCTGAACAAATCCAAATGCTCAGACTGAATTTCTTTAGTCTTGAGCCACCAATTTGCACTTCTGGTATCAACTAGCTAGCCAGAGTTCTGAATAATATTTTAATATCCACCCAAATCAGGGAAATAAAGTTTAATTAGCAGTAAAAGTATGAGCTTTTATCTGGCATAGGAAATTTGCAGCATAAATTCTCATTTTAAAAAAAGAAGTGGAGGAGAGAACCCCCATTCCAATCAAATGCTTTAGGACTCAATTCATAGTTGCGTCTACTTCTATTCTATTCCATTCTATTGGAAAACTACACATCCTTGGGGTTTTTATGGCTCACTGTATCATCAATAATAGTTGTGTATCTCCAGTTTCATAGGCTCAGAGGTGTCTGTAAGATGGGGTCAAAAAAGCCGAAATGGTGCTTGCAAGTTGTGAAGTTCCACCATTCTCTCAGCCACCATTTTAACTTTTTTGATTGCAGTCTGCGGATATTCCAGACAGATTTGCTGTCCTGAATCACTTATTCTACTACTGCATTAATTGATCTGCTATAACTTTACACAGTTCTTCCCCAGTTCCTAAAACATCCAATTTAGCTGAAGTTCTGCTGAAGACCAGCTCATTCACTTCCTGCTCAGTACATCTGGCCTTCCTAACTTATTTGATTATGATTATTAATTGTTTATGATTGTTCCGGATTCAGCATCATACTGTGATAGCAGTAAATATTGAACAATGATTTTGAG
This sequence comes from Hydrophis major, assembly GCA_033807585.1. Lineage (NCBI taxonomy): Eukaryota > Metazoa > Chordata > Lepidosauria > Squamata > Elapidae > Hydrophis > Hydrophis major. Next base: position 214,004,958 of record CM066331.1, on the reverse strand, counting down.
AATCTCTTCTCACGATCCCTTGAAGTTCTTCCTGCTGCTTGTTGTGTCTCTTGGCCTTTTGCTGTTGTTGTTGGACATCAAAGGTGGGTCTTCAGCAGGTTCTGACCAGTTCTAGAGAACCAGTAGTGGAAATTTTGAGTAGTTCGGAGAACAAACAAATCCCACCTCTGACTGGAGATTTTACAGTCTCCTTCCCCTGCCACGCCCATCAAGCCACACCCACAGAACCGGTAGTAAATTTTTTTGAACCCCACCACTGTTGAACATCACAAGAACTTCCAAATAGGTAACCAGGAAAATGTTCTTGGTGAGCAAGGAGCCTGCCACTATCCAACCAAAAATCAGATATCCAACACAGTGGTGCATTTCAAATATTTCTACCACCCGTTTGGTAGGTGTGGCTTGGTGGGCGTGCTTTGCACATGTACCCATACTTTGTGTGCACACATGCACCAAACGCACACTTTGCGCAAGCGCAGAGGCTTTCTGACCCACTTCCTGCAAGCCTGCACTCTCCCTGTCACTTCAGCAGTTGCCGTGTGGCAATCTGATTGCCGCGCAAACCGGCTGCACTTCAAAAGCAGGACATAAAGTTTAGTATGGGAGCCCAGATGGGCAGGTGGAGCCAACAGTAGAGCATTGGAGAGAATCGGTTCGGTCTCCGCTGCTCATTGGCACTCTCGATTCGGTAGAACTGGGCTGAATCGGTAGAATACCACTTGTGATCCAACACAACAACAAGATCTCCACGAAAGTCCCTTTAACACCTTCAGCTGTGCAGTTGTGCTCCCAGATGTCTCAGTGGGTAACTTGCAGGAGTGGGATTCAACCGGTGTTACTACCAGTTTGGTGATTATGTTTTGCATGCGCTGCACGTGTGTGTAAAAAGCCTTCAGCTGTACTACCTGGACAGCTGAAAAGTGCTGCGCGCGAGTGCGCAGCATTTGAAAAGCAACTTTTTCCTCCTTTTTCAACCTCAGCTGTGCCGCATAAAACAGCTGAGGTTGAAAAAGCAGGAAATAAAGGACAGGTAAGAGTCCGGGCGGGCAGGTGGGCCAAACAGCAGCAAACACAGAACCAGTTTGGTGTCTGCTGCTCTTCAGAGCTACCGGTTCTACAGAGCTGGGCAGAACTGGTAACATCCCACCCCTGGTAACTTGCTTTCCATGAAAAGCATTTTGGTGAAGCTGCTTGCGTCTTACCGCGTGACGAAGGCCTTCCATTTCTGCAGAGCCCAGCTGCCCCAACCTACCTTGCAAAGTGAAGGAGAAAATCAGAAGAACAAAGAAGTAGCCATGGAAGGAGGTCACTCCCATCTGAGGAGAAAACACAAAGAAAGAAAGAAGAGACTTGGGAGAAGGAAAAGGCAAGCGGGCTGAGAGAAGGACCAAGACTGAGCCAAGAATCACCTGAGGCGGCTGCAGGATTTGAGCTGAAGTGCAAATGAAATGAGCTGTTGTAATTTGATGACTACCTGCATCTAGTTTTTCCGCGTGGAAAGTTCAGCCTGTTTATTTCATCTTCCCAAAGGGAGGTTCATGCAATAACTTTCAAACTGGGTTGGGGAAAATGCAAAGAGACCCAGAATCTCTCCCAAACAGAACCAGAAGCCCAAAATGAGTGTGGCTCACCTGCCTGGATTAGATTGGGCTTTTTTGGGGGGGGGGGCAGATGATGACAGCAGCCTCCTTTCCTTCTGGTCAGGATATGTCCTGCTCCTGCCCCATTTATAAGTCAACTGGTCAGAAGGAGGTGTGGGTCTAAGTGCAGGTTGGCTCACAATGGTCTTTCCTAGGAAAGTTTATGGACACAGAACGATGGTGCATCGGGATGTTGCAAGAGAGAACAGGTGCATGGGAAATTTAAAAAGGAGAAAACTTAGATGTTAGTGCACACCAGTTGTGTGTACGTGTAAGTGATATCTGTGTGTGTTTGTCTAAGAATTGCAAGGAAGCCTTCAGAATCTTTATCCTTGAGGGTTAATCTTTCTTACCTCCACAAAATTGGGTTGGTTCCACCATCCACGGAAGGGAAAATAAACATTAATCCACAGCTGGCTGGGTTTGCCCAACTCCTAAATACAGGTTAAGAAAACCTGTGTAGTCACTGACGATTGCATCCATGGCCCCACACCAATAAACTAGCATGATTTAACATGGAAACATGGTTCACACAACCTGTGAAGACAATAGTTGAGTTCCCAGGCTACACTTGCTCCTGCAACTGCCTGCAACCATTTTGACTCAAACTGGCCCTCATCTCTTTGGATCATTTGCATGATGGCATTGTAGTCCATGCAAAACCTTTGTTACTTACACCCAATGCCTATGCATTTGTATAATGAGGTCATCATGCATTCTACCTCACTCCCCCCCTGCCCAAAAAAATCCCAAACATGCTGGACATTAAATGCCTAGTTTTATTTTTTCCTAACATTTGCAATTCCTTCCTCCCTCTCCCTCTTCTCTCCCTCCCTCCTTCCTTCCTGCCTTCCTTCTTTCCCTCTCCCTCCCTCCTTCCTGCCTTCCTTCTTTCCTTCTTTCTTTTTCTCTTTTTTAAATAAAAAGACAATGCTGAACTGCCCACTAGAGGCAATTCTGTATATTGTGGTGCTTTTTTTTTCTCTCTTTCCTTTTTCTCCTCTGTGCTCTACTTTGATAAACCCTCACCTACTTTTTGCAGGCTAAGAAAACCTCTACTGAATTTCTTTCTACTCACCCTTTTGGCCCTTTTCCTTCAAAGAGTTGTCATTCCTTTCTTTTGGATGTTCTTAATTTTGGAGAAGACAGGACTATCTTACATTCAAACAGCCCCCCAGTTCCTGATCTGAGTGTCCAGTGGATGAAACTGTCGTTTGAATGAATTGGGGAAGGGAGCAGCCAGCCTCACATAAATGCCGATTATGTTGTACCTTAACAAGGGACAAACATTCCTAATTTCGTTAATTGCTGGGTGTCCATTTCATTACAGGAACATTTGTGTGTATCATTAACCAGAATGGCTGCCTTAGCAGAAAATGTCTGTATTCCCCAGTGGGTATAAACAGATGATTAATTTGGTTTGCCCAAAGGTTATAAACCACATTAACGCTCCAATAGATTGAGGTAAAGCTTCACATAAGTTAGCCTAACTTCCTTGGTTTAGTAGGCATCAGGAAATGGACAGTGTGTCCTTCTTACTTGTTTTTAATTCTGACGCTTGATGGACTACCGGTAATCCTCTACTTACGACCACAATGGAGCCCCAAATTTTCTATCGCTAAGCAAGAGAGTTGTCTCTGTTTTACAGCCTTTCTTGCCGCAGCTCTAAAAGGAATGGCTGCAGTTGTTCAGTGAGTAACATGGTTATGAAGCGCATCTGGATTCCTCAATGTCTTTGCTTGTCAGACGGTTGCAACAGGGGATCACATGATGCTCCAACCATCATAGGTACGAGTCAATTGCCAAGCTTCCGAATTTTGATCACGTGACTACAGGGATGCTGCAACAGTAACTAAGCGTGAAAAAAGTGATTGTGAGTTAGATATCTCTATGTCCTGGCAACTTTGAATGGTCTCCAAACGATCTCTTGTAAGTGGGCCAATTTGGCTATCCATATAGAAGCAAAAATATTTTGGTTAGGTCCCCTTCCTAAGCCTCTTAAATTGACTTCTGGCATTGAAAACTTTTCCAGACCAGGAAAAGGAAACCATCTTAGTAGGCCGTATTCCCTAATTAAGTCATTCCCTAATGATGAAGCCAGAAATTTCCTTTCCATCAAGTGGTTCAAAAGCAATTTTCATGTAGGTGTCAAATCTCATTGGGAGTGTAAGTGCTTGGAAAAGGGGTCCACCCTAATTTGAGTGGTCAACACCTTTTGCTGTTAACAGAAGCCCCAGAGATGGCTGAATTAATTCATCAATAGCTGATTCTGACTCCTTTGGAAGGTTTTGATGGAGGATACACCTTGAATTGGAGTCAGAATCAAATCAGGATAGTTTGAAGAGAGATCAGTATTGATGGATTGTGTCAGTATGTCTCAATCTTAGCCACTTTAGCTTAGTTTACTTTATGGTCAAACACCATCCTCAATGCATATCATGACCATGAAAATAAACACAAACACATGTTCTTCATACTCCACACATTTGAAATGAAACACCCTGATGCTGCACCAATACTGCATTATACATCAGAATTCAACAGACCTACTGCCCTGGGATAGAAGCTGTTTTGAAAACTATTTGTCCTTGTTTTTATTCTCCTGTACCGTCTGCCAGATGATAATCTTTTGTTTTTTTTAAAGGATGCCCAGGATGAGATGGATCTTTGAGGATGTTTTGAACTTTCTTAAGGCAGCGGGAGCTCTAAAGCTCTTCCAAAGAGGGGAGAGGGCAACCCAGGATCCTCTGGGCAATGACTTTAAGATATATATGGGTATAAGGCAGACAAGCAAAATGACACCTGAACTTAACAGATTAACAGAGTTGGAAGGGATTTTGTAGGTCATCTAGTCCAACCTCCCCTGCCCAAGCAGGAGACTCTGCACCATCTCTGATAAATGGCAGTCCAATCTCTTCTTGAAAGTCTCAAGTGATGAAGTTCCCACAATTTCTGAAGGCAACTTCTGTCCCAGGGATTGATTGTTCTCACTGTCAGAAAGTTTCTCCGTATTTCCAGGTTGAATCTCTCCTTGTTCAGCTTCCATCCATTATTCCTTGTCTGCCCTTCAGGTGCTTTGGAGAATAGTTGGACCCCTTCCTCCTCTCTGGGACAGCCCCTCAAATATTGGAAAACTGCTATCCTATTGTTATGTATTCAAATGGTATACTCGAAATCCCCGAGCCTTGATTGGCCAAGGCACGGGGATTTCTGATTGGCCAGGCGAGCCGCGCTGATTGGCCCGATTGAGATCTCCCGCGATTGGTGCAAACCAAGAGCGGGAGACTTGAATCGCTGCCATTGGCCGCGGCCGCCTTGCGAAAGGTATAAAAGCCGCGGGCTTTTTGCCTTTCGCCGGTTCGGTTCTCCCTAGTTAATAAAGAGCTTTGAATGAAAGTCACCGACTCTAATCGTCTTTTTGCGGACACGACACTGGCGACAAAGGTGGGATCTCGCCCCTGAACCGAACCCCGTGTCCAAGAACCAGTTCCAGCGCGAAGATGGCGAAAATAGCACCGCCCGCCCCGTTCAACCCCGCCGCCGAGGACTGGGAATCATACTCAGATCGGTTCCGGATGTACCTGGAATGCGCCGGGATGAAGGACGCCCCGGCCCCGCTAAAACGCGCCGTCTTTCTCACACACTGCGGACCAGAGGTCTTCCAAATGGCCAAAGCCTTGGCCAAGCCAGCAGACGCCACAGCCATGGACTGGGACGTCCTGGAACCCATACTACGGCGCCATTACGCTCCCGAAGTCCCCATCCTGATACGGCGCAACGAGTTCTACCGCCGAAACCAGAAACCAGACGAAAAATTGAGCGATTTCGTCGCAGAACTTCGGCGCCTAGGAGGACTCTATGAGTTCGAGGGTCTAAACAGTCTCATAAGAGACCGCTTCGTACTCGGGTTATGGGATCCTACACTTCAGAGCCGACTTATGGCCAAGGGCGACATCAGCCTAGCCGATGCCCTTACAGCAGCCGCAGCCGCTGAAGCAACGCGCACGTCGGCAGACAGCATGCGAAGATCTGACGCGAAGGGCGGAAACAACAACCCGGCAAGGTCGGCCAACGCAAGAAGTGAAGCAACCGCACACTACGGTGAATACCAGTCAAACTCCAGCATGTCAGAAGACGAGGAGGACATTCACCGAGTACAGACGGGACGCGGCGATCAACGAAGTCGAAAAGGTCGCAAGTCGAGGACCAGCTGCGCCGGGTGCGGCGGCGACCACCCCAGGTCAGAATGCCGATTTTTTGACTCTATCTGTAGGCGTTGTGAACGAAGGGGTCACATCGCCCGAGTTTGCCGCCAAAAGAAGACTCGCAGCCCGCCCAAATGGGAACAGCACGACAGACGGAGAGAAAACTCCCCGCCCAGAACCAGAGAACGCCAGCCAGACGGTCGGTGGGACCGCGCTCAACGATCTCAAAGAAGCGGCGACGGTCGGCGGAAAGAAGAAACCCACCAGACGGTGACCATCGGCCACGCCATCTCCGACGGCGCCAGAAAGGTACATGTAGAAGTACATATAGAAGGCCAGCCATGCAAGATGGAAGTGGACTCTGGGTCCTACCTTTCCATGATTGCATGGCGCGAAATCAAAAGACTGGTGCCCACTCTACAAAAGAGAAACGTGCATACACAAAAGATCATCATTAAAGACTACCAAGGGAACCGTGTCCCGGTAGTGGGCACCAGAATTTCAACATAACCTACAAAGGCCACACTGAACAACTACCACTCACAATCGTCGATCGCGACTGCCCAAGCCTACTGGGTCTACAATGGTTCGCCCCGCTTAACATCGTGCTGACAGGTGTCAACCAAGTCACCATCGAAGGTTGGGAACAGCGGCTAACCCAGGAGTTCCAGGAGGTGTTCGATGGAGGCTTGGGCAAGTACCAGGGGCCCCTTATCTCGTTTGACTTAGACCCAAGGGTTCCCCCTAAGAGACTTAAACCTAGAAGGGTACCGTTTGCATTAAAACCAAAAATTGACGAGCAGCTTGACAAGCTCGTCAAACAAGGGGTATTACAACCGATAGACCATGCCAGATGGGAAACCCCTATAGTGACCCCAGTAAAACCAGACGGGTCCGTGAGAATTTGCGGGGACTATAAGGCCACCCTAAATGGCGCATTACAACAAAGCGCCTACCCAGTCCCTATAGTACAGCATTTACTACACTCGCTAGGAGGGGGCAAAGTCTTTGCAAAGCTCGACCTTGCCCAGGCATATCAGCAGCTACCTGTAGACGAGAAAACGGCGGAAGCCCAAACAATAGTGACCCATCGAGGGGCTTTCAAGTGTAACCGGCTCCAATTCGGAGTCAGCGTGGCACCAGGCATTTTTCAAAGCCTGATGGAACGTTTGTTACAGGGCATAAAAGGGGTGGTGCCCTATTTTGATGACGTATTAATAGCGGCGCCAAATGAAGCCGAATTAGAGAACCGACTCAGACAAGTCTTAACAAAATTTAAAGAAACAGGACTTAAGGTTAAGCGAGAAAAATGCAATCTATGTACAAAGCAAGTAGAGTTTTTGGGCTATCTCCTAGACCAGAAGGGCATTCACCCTACAACTAAAAAAATAAAAGCCATCAAGGAAGCCCCCACCCCAAAATCCAAAACGGAATTACAAGCGTTCCTAGGATTACTAAATTTCTATAATGTTTTCCTACCTCAAAAGGCAACGGCGGCGGAGCCTTTACATAGACTCCTAGACAAGAAGGCAGCCTGGACTTGGGGGAGGCGAGAACAAGCCGCTTTTCAAAGAACCAAGGACCTCCTCACCTCCGATGCTGTCCTGATGCAATTTAGTGAGACTTTACCCCTAGCTGTCACTTGCGACGCATCACCCTTCGGCGTCGGCGCTGTCCTCAGCCACACCCTCCCAGACCAGAGAGAAGCACCCATCGCCTTTTTCTCCAGGACTCTGACCAAACCAGAGCGCAACTATAGCCAGCTGGACAAGGAAGCTTTGGCTATAGTTGCCGCCGTTAAACGTTTTCATGAATATTTGTACGGCCGCCCGTTCACCATCGTGACGGATCACAAGCCTCTGTTGGGCATCCTCGCGGGAAACCGAGCCACGCCCAACATCTTGTCACCCCGAATGACAAGATGGTCGGAATTCCTGGCAGCCTACAATTACGAACTGCTACACAAGCCAGGTAAGAAAATCTCGCACGCGGACGCTTTAAGCCGCTCGCCCTTACCTGACTCAGAACCTGACCCAGCACCAACAACAAATACCCTGAGCATAGAAAGTTTACCTATTACCGCATCCGACATTGCCAGAGAAACCATTAAGGACAGGCGTCTGGCACGAATCTTACACTGGTTAGAAAAGGGCTGGCCGGAAAAGGACAGTGACGAGACTTTTAAAACATTCCGCCAGCGCCAGACCGAACTGTCACTACTGAGAGGATGCATTCTATGGGGTGACCGGGTGGTAATTCCAGATAGATTGCAAGAAAAAGTCTTGAGGATGCTACATGAGGGTCATCCTGGCATCGTCAGGACTAAAGCCCTGGCCAGAAGCTACGCTTGGTGGCCAGGGATGGACAAGCAAATTGAGGCATGGGTCGCCAAATGCCACCGATGCCAGGAGACCAGATCCAGCCCATCCGCAGCACCCATCCGGGATTGGGAAACACCACGAGGGCCCTGGTCCAGAATCCATCTTGACTTTGCGGGCCCCACAAATGGACATACATTTTTAATCACAGTCGACGCATATTCCAATTGGTTGGAAGTCAGCGACATGAAGTCCACTACCACAGAGGCCGTCATTAAAGAACTGTGTAAACGGTTTTCCACACACGGCCTCCCGGACGTCGTCGTCTCAGACAACGGTCCCCAGTTCACGTCCATCGAGTTTGAACGGTTCCTGGCGGAAAGAGGTATCCGCCACGCATTAACAGCACCGGCGCATCCGGCGGCGAACGGTAGGGCGGAACGGATGGTCCAGTTTACAAAAAAGACCCTCAGGAAAATGGACCACGGGGAGATCAACGACAAAATCAACCGCCTACTCTTCATACAACACATCACTCCCAACACTACAACCAACAAGAGTCCGGCAGAGCTGTTAATGGGCAGAAAGCTGAGGTCTCCACTTGACAGACTGCACCCGACTTACAACCCGGAGCAGCCCCCAGACTCCAGCTCCAGGTTCCGGACATTTAACCCAGGTGACCTGGTATACGCAAAAAACATGACGGGGGACCCCCTATGGATCCCAGCCGTCATAACGCAAGTCACTGGTCCAAAGTCGTACCGGCTCCAAACCACGGATGGGCGAGCCTGGAAACGGCATATCGACCAGTTAAGGTCCCGAACGGCGACTGACCTCAACCCCCGAGAAGCGAACCAAGGGGGGAGGGAATACCCGGAGAGACAATCGCAAAATAAAATAAACCAAAAATACTCACCAGAAAACAGCCATCGCGAGTCCCCTCCGGAGAAGAACCGTCTGGCCAGCTCTACCGACTCGGAGAAGCCAAGCGGGAGCGGCGAAATCCGCAGCTCAACCGACCCGGTAGGCCCAGGCGGGAGCCACGGCGAAAGAACCGGCCCGATCATCCAGCCGGTTCGCAAAGAGGCAGGAGCAGCCAAAGGAACGACCGCTCCGGCCGAGATACAACAGGAAAGTAAGTTGCGCAGGTCAACTAGGACTCGACGGAGCCCCGCCTACCTGCGTGACTACACCACCTGATGGACCGTACCAAGGGGGGAGGGGTGTTATGTATTCAAATGGTATACTCGAAATCCCCGGGCCTTGATTGGCCAAGGCACGGGGATTTCTGATTGGCCAGGCGAGCCGCGCTGATTGGCCCGATTGAGGTCTCCCGCGATTGGTGCAAACCAAGAGCGGGAGACTTGAATCGCTGCCATTGGCCGCGGCCGCCTTGCGAAAGGTATAAAAGCCGCGGGCTTTTTACCTTTCGCCGGTTCGGTTCTCCCTTTGTTAATAAAGAGCTTTGAATGAAAGTCACCGACTCTAATCGTCTTTTTGCGGACACGACACCTATCCTCCCTGGTCCTTCTCTTCATTAGACTAGCCAGGCCCAGTTCCTATAAGCAGTTCCTGTAGCCGAACTGAGAGCAGATGTGACTGTGTCTCTCCATTTTTTTTCAACCAAGTCAACAACTTGTGGAGGGGGAAGGGGGAACCTGGTCCTACAGTCAAAATCCTTGGGCGATCTCTCAGGGATGGTCTCCATTTCAAGACTGAGTAACTTAGAGACTCCTTTGACTTTCAGACCCAGGAATTCCAGATATTTTTTAAAAAATGGATGAAAGAGCAGCACAGCTGTCTCCAACAGACAGTGGATCAACTTAAGACCACAACAGAAGACCTGCAGGAAACCTTGGAGGGCAACAGAGAAAAGTTGAGCCATCCCAACACAACGACCCATCAGTTAGAGCCAGAGAACAAATCTTTGGTAGAGATGCATTGAAGAACTCCACAAAGAAATGCACATGGTCCCTGGCCAATGAGTCTTCCTCAAACATCTGTCTGTCAGAAAGCCCTTGGAGAAATCTGGAACCTTCTTGAGAACTTAAGAATCACTTCTTTATCATATGTGGTGGTCTTGTAAAAACAAAAAAAAACAGGAGTATTGGCATAGGATCCAGACATGATATGAGGAGAGGATTGGACAGAAAATAGAATACAAACCAGAATTATCCCTACTAGGAATTATGAAGGAGAGACATAGTAAAGAGATGACTTATTTAACAGTACATATTATCACAGCTGCAAGAATGGTTTCTGCTCAACAATGGAAAAATAGAAAAATTCCCGATGAAGGTGAGGTGACAAAATACTGATGTGTGCTGAAATGGATAGACTGACTATGGAATTGAAAAATAAAGATGAGACAGAACATTACAAGATATGGAATAATTTTGGGAATGGTAGGAACAGAAAGGAAGGACCCAGAATTAAAAAAAAAAATATGAATAGATAATTGAGATTATGTAAATAAGCACAATGGAACATGACGGATAATACAATGGATATAAGTTAACTGTATAAAAGTATAAATGTATATGAGATATGTATCATATACTTTAGTATGTATGGCAAAAATGAACTCCAGGACAACCACACTGTGTCCAATGTTTTAATGTTGTAATCAATAAAATATTTCAAAAGAAAAAAGAAAAAAAACAAGAATTACCTCCAGGGTCCACAGCATGAAGTGACTGAGATGCACCAGAGTTACCATGTGGAGAAAAGCCACTGCAGCCAACTGAAGGAGAAAGTCACATCTCTTCAAAATGTGAGGGGAAACAAGAAGCACATCAAAAATATGTATCATCATCATTACCACCAGGAACACCAGCAGAAGGAGACCTGTTTTACATAGCCACAGAGAAGGATTGGACTATGTACAGAGGTCCAATCCTTCCCTCTGTGCAGTGGGGTAGTAGGCCCATGTTCCATCAAGATGATTTGCAACGATTCCCAAATCTTACATTTGCATCAGAGCATGGAAGAATAACAAAGAGAACGAGCTGGAAGGAGAAACCTGGACAGAGTTGAAAGTATTGGTGTGTCAAGATTTATTTATTTTATTTATTTTAATTCATCAAGCATGTATGAGAAAACAAGTATAAGTATGAAGATAACATATACACATATCAGTATAAATGGGTATAATAAATGAGTACGAATACATGGGAACACTAGGACAGGGATAGTAGGCACACTGATGTGCTTATGCACGCCCCCTTACAGATCTCTTAGGAATGGAGTGAGGAGGTCCACGGTAGACAATTTAAGGTTAAAGATTTGGGGGTTTGAGGATGTAACAACAGAGTCAGGGAATGAGTACCAGGCATTGACCACTCTGTTGCTGAAGTATTTTCTGCAATCAAGTTTGGAGCAGTTTACTAAAATGGACAAAGGTGTTTTGTTTTCCTTCTCTCATACCAAAGCTCTGCTTATCTGATTGCTTCAGTTGAGGAGAACTTCAAACCATCTTAGGAGTCCTTTCCTCAAGGACCAGCTAATATGCTGACCAGTCTTGGGAAGATCCCTCAAGTTCAAGAGTGTGCAGCTTTCCAATACTCTTGATTGCAATTTATGCTCCGAATGATAAACAAGAAGAGTTTTATAAAAAGCTACATATGAAAATAATTGGACTGGACTATGTTAATATAATTATGATGGGAGATTTTAATGGAATTGTGGACAATAAATTGGATTATATAGCAACAACAACAAAGCAAAATAGAAAGACTCTCCCAAGGTCTTTTTTTAAAATGACAGATGAATTAACTTTAAAAGATATTTGGAGAGAAAGAAATGTTAAAGCTAAACAATATACTTTTTACTCAAATAGACATTTATCATGGTCCAGATTAGATATGATTTGGATCTCAACAGAATTAATATCCAATATTAAAGAAACAAATATTGAAACAAGTACTTGGGCAGATCATAGCCCAATGACAATTAAATGGAAGGGACAAAAAAAAAGATGGAGATGGACATTAAACAATACTATTTTAAAGGAGAAAGATTTTATACAATGGATGGAGAAGGAATTGGCTTTTTTCTTCAGAGAAAATAAAAAAGAAGATACTTCAACGCAAAATGTGTGGGATACAATGAAGGCATATGCCAGAGGTTTGATAATAGATTATACAAGAAAAAAGAATATTAGGAAAAGGCAAGCTTTTAAGGCCTTGGAAGATGAGTACAAAATTCTTGAAAAAGAATTACAGAAAATGCCACAGAAAAAGGATATTAAATTGAAGCTGGATGTAATTAAACATAAAATGGAATTATTAGAGAAAGAAGAACTGGCACAGAAAATCAGAAACTCTAAACAGAATTATTTTGAAGATGCAAATAAACCAGGTAGATGGCTAGCATATAAATTGAGAAAAGAGAAGGAATCAAGAAAAATATTGAAGTTAATAGATGAACAAGGCCAAGTTTGTTATGGGAATAAGGAGAAAAAAGAAATTATTCGAGATTTTTATGGGCAATTATATAAACAAGAGAATATCGATGAAGAAAAAGTCAAACAGTATTTACAGGAAGCTAATTTACCAAAGATACCTAAAGAGACTGAAGAAATGCTAGAAAGCAATATAACAATGATGGAATTAAATGAAGCATTTAAGAGACAAAATAATGGGAAAGCACCGGGTCCAGATGGGCTTCCAGCAGAATTCTATAAAACATTTCAAGAATCATTGAGCATCCAATTGTTAGAAGTTATGAATGAAGTTATGTTAAAAAAGATGATACCTAAAACATGGTCAGAGGCTTACATTACACTTATACCAAAGGAAGAGACTGACCCACTGCAAATTAAGAATTATAGACCTATTTCTTTATTGAACGCAGACTATAAAATTTTTGCTTCAATTTTAGCAGAAAGACTTTAAAAATATCTAAATAATTTTATTCACCCAGATCAAAATGGATTTCTGCCAAAGAGACAAATTAGAGACAATATGAGAGTAATCTTGGACACTTTGGAATACTATGAGGCTCATCCTGAAAAGCAAATGGCTTTGATATTCCTAGATGCTCAAAAAGCATTTGACAACGTGAACTGGAGATTTATGTTATTATTATTGGAGCAGATGGGTTTTGCTAAAAAATTTACTCAAGCAATAGAAGCCATATATAATAAACAGACAGCAAGGGTAATGATGGAGGGGGAACTTACAGATTTTATTAATATAAGGAAAGGTACAAGACAAGGATGCCCCCTATCTCCTTTGCTATTTGTGTTGACCTTGGAAGTGTTGAATAGAAATATTAGGGATGATAAAAGCATAAAAGGAATGAAAATTAAGAAGGAAGAATTTAAGCTACAAGCTTTTGCTGATGACTTAGCTTTTATTCTGGAAGACCCGCTAGAAACAGCTCCAAAGTTATTGGAAAAGATAGAGACTTATGGAGAGGTGGCTGGTTTGAAAATAAATAAAGATAAAACAAAGATTTTGACAAAGAATATGCTATTGAGACAGAGAGAAGAACTGGCAGATCTTTTGAAAATTCAAGTTACAAATAAGGTTAAGTATCTGGGGATATATTTGACAACAAGATGTAACACATTAAAGGAGAATAATTATATTAAACTTAAACAACAGATAACTACAGATTTGAAGAAGTGGGAAAACTTGCAATTGTCATTAATAGGGAGAATTTCAACAATTAAGATGAATATTTTACCTAGAATTTTATTTTTGTTTCAAACAATACCAATTAGGCTTGGAAAAGACTATTTTGAAGATTTAAATAAAATCATGTTGAAGTTTATATGGCAAGGTAAAAAAGCAAGAATAAAGCTAAAGCTTTTGCAAGATGCTAGAATTAGAGGAGGTTTTGGCTTGCCTAATTGGGAATTGTATTATCAAGCTGCAAGTTTGATGTGGGTCAAAGAATGGATAACATTAAGGAAACATAGGTTGTTGACATTAGAAGGGCATGATTTGCTGTTGGGTTGGCATGCTTTTTTATGGTATAAGGGAATTAAAACACAGGGTTATTTTAGAAGACATTATGTACGGGAGTCTTTGTGGTTAAATTGGGAGAAGATAAAAAGACAATGTTATTTGAAAATTCCAGTTTGGTTATCGACCATTGAAGCATTTTCCTATCCTATAATTTACAAGAAGGAACAAACAGTTAGATATGGGGAACTTTTGGATGAAAAGGGTGAACTTAAATCGATCCAAAACTTAGAGGAACAAGGTATAAGGATGAATTGGTTTTCATATGCACAAATACATTCAAGGTATGATGAAGATTCTAAAACGGAGGGATTTTATCATAAGCAGACTGATTTAGATAAGATCTTGATGGGTACTGATGAGAAAGTGATTAAAAAATTATATGGTTATTTACTGGGAATGAAATTAGAGGAAGAACAAGTCAAAGAAACTATGATTGTTTGGGGGAAGAATTTTGGATATGGGATTGATTTAGACAAATGGCAGAAATTGTGGTCTCAAAATTATAAAATGACAATGTCAACAGCATATAAAGAAAATTTGTATAAGATGTTTTACAGGTGGCACTTTCCTCCGACAAGAATAGCAAGAATGTTCAAGAATAAATCTGAAAAATGCTGGAAATGTCATCTGATACCCGGCTCGTATTACCATATGTGGTGGACTTGTGAGGATGCTAGAAAATATTGGACTATAATTCGCATGTGGTTGGAAAAAATGACAAAGAAACATATAGACTTGAAACCAGAGATCTTTTTATTGGGAATTTTACCTGATATATATAGTAAAGATTTGAAATATCTGATTGTAAATGTATTAACAGCGGCCAGGATTGTATTTGCTAAAAACTGGAAGAATGAGAAAATACCATTACAGGAAGAAATTATTAAGAAAATATTGGAATGTGCTGAAATGAGTAGATTGACATTTGAAATTAGAGAGCAAGAGGATAAACAATTCTATGAAATTTGGGATCTTTTTTATAAATGGCTAGATGATAAAATACGATAATAGAATATTTTAGATAGTAAGAAATATCTTTATCTTGTTATTTTGCTATTACTTTGTTAATCGATATTATATTTATAAAGGTTTTTTTTTTCTAGGATTGATTTGGTATGATTATATGATTAGTTGAATAATTTGGTTAAAGTATTGTTAGCTCATAAAGCATGAATGATTAAAAGTATAGTCAAAAAAAATTTTTTTTTTGTTTAGTGATTATAGGATATATAAGTTTGGATTGATAATATGAGTTGTTATGTAACATAATTGTAACTGGGACTACAAAATGAATGCACAAAAATGATGAACCAACTGACACACTGTATGTAAATATGAGAGGTGTATGTTTTAATGTTTTGTTTGTCTTGTCTGTTTGTAGAAAATTAATAAAAAAAATTTTTTTCAAAAAAAAAAAGAGTGTGCAGCTTTCCTTGAAGGCCACACTTGGACCTGCCTGATTTCTTCTTGTGGAAGTAGGTGGAGACTGGACAATGGAAATGAGAATATTTTCATGTGATTTCATTTACCTGGAAGTGTAGCTAAAAAGGTGTATGATAGAGTTAACTGTTCCTGATATAGGGAATACTTTGTGCAGATAAAGGAACAGATACCAGATGTACATCCCTAATCGATGGAATCCACAACATGCCCTGCCTTCCCACCCTGATGGACCAGGTGGGTGAAATAGGGAAGAGATGGTCCTTCAAGTAGCCTGACCCCATGTGCACTCAGAAGTCTGTATTTGCCACAAAGCTGTTGTGTTGCCCATAGGTTAGAATCTGTGCCCTCTCCAACCAAGTAATCTGCAGAATTCTTCAACCAGACCATGCGCCAATCCTGGTCTTCAGTGCACACAGAAGTGTGGTCATGCCATGGAAGAACATCTCAAGATGTTATATCAACCGCTTTCTCTTGGTGGACAAAGACACTCAGAAGCAGACTACCTTTATCATTGTGTCTTGAGATCTGTGGTGGCCACCTTATGAATATCTTAACAGAATGATAGACAAACTCATAGTTGCAATAGGATGGATTCATTCATGATGCAGCACAGAGAAAAGGAAGTTGGGCCCATACATTCATGGAGGGGATGTCCCACTGGTAGGCAGTGGAGAGAAACATTTGCGTGGCGGACAGCTTGCTTCCATTCCTTGAACTGCTTGGGATTATGGAAGTACCGCCTTTATGCATCATATTTCAAATTTACACAGGTAGGGAAGAGAATTGTTACACCATCGGGTATTCCAGAGTTTGTAATCTAGAAGATAACAGGTAAAATTATCAACAAGTCCACATAACTGTTCATAGTTAAACAAAAGCCCGATAAGGAACTATCGACTAGACAAACAAAATAACCACAAAAAACACTCCCACCAGAGGTGGTATTCAGCAGGTTCTGACCAATTCTGGAGAACCGGTAGCGGAAATTTTGAATAGTTCGGAATACCACCTCTGATTGGCCACACCCCCATCTATTCTCTGCCTCCCGAATCCCAGCTGACTGGCTGGGTCTTCTTTTGTTGCCCTGAACAGGAGAACGGAACTGGAAAGCAGGTTAAGGGAATGGGATTTTGCAATAACTTTCCCAGGAGTGGGGAGGGAATTGAGATTTTACAGTATTCTTCCCCTGCCACGCCCCCAAGGCACACCCACGGAACCAGTGGTAAAAATTTTGAATCCCACCACTGACTCCCACTAACACTGACAGGGCAGGCTACTGGTGTGTAAACGGTGCAAACCCAACTCCCTTCTGGGAACTGATCATGTTACCTAGCTGGGTCATGAAATGTCTGTATGAAAATAGTTAAAGTTGCCAAGGTTGGACACCCCTGGTCTAAACCACCAAGAGTGTCATGACTTCAGCAGGTATAAATATAATGGGTAAATAGGTGGATGGTTGGATGGATGGATGGATGGATGGAGATAGAAGAGAGACAGATAGATACACACACAGAGAGAGATAAAGAACATAGCATAATAGAGTTGAAAGGACCTTTGGAGGTCTTCTAGTCCAAGCTCCTGCCTAGGCAGGAACACCATTTCAGACAAATGGTTGTCCAATCTCTTCTTAAAAACTTTCAGTGATGGAACACTCATAACCTCTGAAGGCAATCTATTTCCTTGGTTGACTGCTCTCACCATTACTAAATTTTTCTTCAGTTCTAGGTTGCTTCTCTCCTAGGTCAGTTTCCATCCACTTCTTCTTGTCTTGCTCTTTGGTGCTTTTGAAAATAGTTTGACCACCCCCCCCCTTATTTGTTGGAACCCCTCAAATAAAATAGAAGGGGAAGGGAGAGAGTGAGATAGCAAGATAGAGGTAAGGGGATGGGGAGATAAAGAGATAAAGATGGATGGATGGGCGGACAGACAAACATAGATGATAGAGAGATGATAGAGATAAATAGATGGTAGAGATAGATAGATGAGAGAGTGATAACAATAGAGATAAAGAGATATACAGATAGATACATAGATGATAGATAGATGGATGAACGGATCAACACATGGATGGATGGATAGATAGATGGATAGATAAATAGGCATATAGAGATAGATATAGAGATAGACAGACATAGATGATAGATAGGCAGGTAGATAGACACAGATAGATAAATGGATGGATGGATGGATGAATAAATAGATAGATTGAAAGAGGAAGGGAGACACAGGTGATAGAAGTACAGCAACCTCAGCCAGCATGGAACTAGCTGTCTAGGGGCTTTATAATCCCATCCTTGCTGGGTGCCTTAAAATGGAGGCTATTTAGTTTAGACTGGGAACTTCCCACCAGCATCACCTGATCAAAGACCTTGACGCTGCATCAACAAACTTTCCAATTTGTGCCTGTGTGTGAAAAGACAAGGCTCTTCAGCCTGTCTTGTCAAAACTATTTCTCTGGAACAAAGGGTTATCCTGGAATGATCCCAGCTTCCCCTCTGATATTTCAGTTTCCAGGTGTACATAGCAAAATATCTTCTGCTCACCTGGTTTGCTCAGGGCTGCACAATGTTTCTTTACATGGAGCGGTTCTCCTGGTGCCCAGGACGTATAATCGATGGCGGTCCGATCTGTCCACTCAAAGTACCTCTTCTGAAAAAAGTGAATGTCGGAAAGAAACATCAGAGTGGGTCAAGGCAAATTCTATGATACCTTTCTGATCCTGAGTTGGTCCCTGTTGTTTTGGGATCCTGGTACCCATAACAGCATTCAGGATCCCAAATTGGGTCTGGTCAGAGCAGAGCAAAGGATAACCATGCCTTCTCTTGAGGAGGACTCTACGTTTCTACTCATGCACAGTGGACATCTCTGCACACAACAGATGGGTCAGGAATAGGGCTATCAGGCACCTCCTGATCACAGGCTTACTGTTCTGACCCAACCGGATTCCCAAAGAGCAAACACAGACAAAGGCAGCAGCCCCCACCTTTTAAGGTTTAATAACGAATGCTGTTCCTTTGCAGATAACAGGCTGCTTTCCACTAATTAGCTCTAACAAGAAAGAGCCTTGCCAAGTTGTTCATCAATACTGCCAAAAACCCAGAGATAAGAACTAATTTACAAGATTCTCCAAACACGAACTAAGATGTCCACCAGTTGAGCTTCAGAGCTTCTTTGCTTTCTGCAAAGAACACTTTTTCAAACCTGGCTTTTATCCTCTTGAGAGAGGGGCCATTACCTGGCAGCCTTACTCCCCAAGTCACCTGTGCTGCTGTAATTGTTCTTTCCTCTGAGTAATCCTTCTTGCAGGTGCACTTGGCACAGGCTCCTCAGGAACCTCCTCGTCATTGCTGCCAGCCCCCACAATCTCTGAAGGCAGCAGTCCACTCCCTGATAGTCCTGGCCCCTCATCAGAGTCCTCACTTTCCTCAGCCATCTGCACCTGCTGCCAACTAACCACAACACTTTCAAGGATGAGACCCTCCACCTTGGAATCGACCACCAGAGCCTCCAAAGCCCACAGCAGTGTACCTGAAGACCCAGCAACATTCACTTAACAAATGTCTCACTTAACAACAGAAATTCTGGACTCAATTGTGGTCATAAGTGGAGGAACATCTGGTAAATACCTGCCGGAAGATTGTACGGGGTCCCTTCCCAGACTCATGGGAGGGTCCCCTTTTACTTGGATCCAATTAAATGTGTCATTTTAAAGAGAATTGGAGTCTGCCTCTTTCTCCATATCAGGCCTGACCTGGAGAGCATGCAAGACAAATTGCCCCTAGGAGAAGAAAGGAATTCACACACTCGCCTGTAGAGTTCTGATTTTATTCTCATACATCCCAATCCAGACGGATTTCCGTTGAGTGTAAGTTTCATAGAGGTACTTGGACAGTAGATGCGTCTCTTCCTCATTGACGATGGAAGCGAGGTGGCTGTTGGGTCGTATCGACTGGCAGTCCAGCTGAGGGAGATCAAGAAGAAGAGGTTTCACCCTACAGAACAGGGGACCCTAACTCTTGGGCCACAGCCCAGTACTGGGTCATGGCCCATTCAGAACCGGGCTATATGAGCAGTGAGTATGCATGCACGCAGCCCCATTTGTACAAGCAGTGGGCATTCTTGTGCACGTGAGTGCCCACTGCTCACACAACCGGAGCTTTGCAGGTGTGCATGTCCGCCATTCACGTGGAACTGTCGGTTGCCAGCCCCTCCAACAGCCGAATCAGAGGAGGTGAAGGAGGCAGAGTGGGAATCAGGGTTAGCCTCAAGGCAACCTGGGAGCTCCGAGGGGGAAGAGGGAATGGAGCTGGCAGAGAGAGAAAGTCAGAGGCAGAGCCTGGGCCGTTCATCAGCCCTCAAATGAAGAATCAATAGCCCCCAGGCCTGGAGGTGTCTGATGAGGAAAAGGAGGAACAGCTGGACCCAGTGCCTGATGCATGGATGTGCAGAAGGCAGAGGAGAGGAGAGCAGTGGAAATCTATGGGCAGAAGAGCAGTGGAAATCTTCTCAGGACAGAAGAGCCACCACTGCTAGCAAAGCTCCACCTGAGCTCTGGGGATAAGAGGCAGGGGGCGGAGATGAATAGGGGGGGCAGACAACTATTCATCTCCCAGACAGACAGACTTGTCAGCCTGCAGTGAGAGAGAAACTTTTTGCTGGGGCTGCCGGCACTCTAATTAAAGGAATCTTTGAGTTCACTTCAGAGGGTTTGTCATGTTTGAAGAGCTGGCTCAGAACAAACTATTTCCTCTCCCTCGCCCTCCCCAGCTGTTTGCAAATCTGGAAAAAGTTGGGGACCCCTGCTCCGGAAGACTGGACTTCACTTGGATCAAGAGGAGCTCCTGATGTCTTCTGGTTTGAACTTCTTTGACGACAGACCGGAATCCACAATTGTGCACAGTTTTGATCTGTGCTTGCCACTGGAGCACCCCGAGCTGGCTGGTTTCAGGGCTAAGCCACCCCGTAGAGGTGGTGAAGAGGGGGGAGACTGCCAGCAGGGTCGAGGAGAGTCGCATCTCTCCTCCCCAGCTGATCATTACTCCCTTTCCCGAAGGTGGTTGCAGCAGTGGTCAGAAATGGCCACCTCAAAGAAGAACTCAACCAGAAAAGAATGTTCAGGAGGAAGATAAGAAAAGAAAATTTTGGCTGACCAGGTCAAACTGAAAAAGCAACAATATAAGGTACCCTGGAATTTGAATTATAAAGAATAACATTGCTCCCAAAGAAGACTTTGAAGCGGCGAATGAGAGAGGGAAGGGAAAGGATATGGTTTTTTTTTCTTCCCTATATTGACAACTAAGAGATTTAAGCAAGAAATCGGCAAAAATCCACTTTGACATTAACAGAATTTAAGCTGAAAATAAAATGTCAAAGGGATAATAAAGATTTCTGGATTCTCAAAAACTCTTAAAAGAAGGAAAAAAACAAAAGGGTGGGATCTGGAAAAATGGAGGAGACCACCTGGAAGTGAAAGGAATTAACAGTGAAACTTTAACAAGATTCCTAAAAGATATAATTTTAACTGAAACTTTGTAACAAGATAATAGAATCCCAGGAAGAGAAAGTGGAAAAAAGAAGCAAGAAGAAACAGTTTTGGATTATTTGGATTACTTGGTGATTTTTGGATTTTTGGCTATTGGAGCTAAAGGACTAAAATTAATCGGGTGGTTATTTAAAAGTTTTTAAAATGGTATCACTCTTGGAAGAATTGAGAATGGAACTTAAAAAACAGAAAGAAGATGCACAAGAAGGAAGAGGTTCTTTTGGCTTCGTATTTCAATTTTTAGAAATGGAGATCCTGCATTATCACCTGTACCTGTGATTAAGCTGTTTTTGGAAACTGTGCCCACCTATTCAGCTTGGCCTTTTCCTTACCTCCGCTCTCATCCAATTCACATTGAGGTTGAAGAACCCATAGCAGTATCTTTTGAGCTGCTTCCATCCTCTAGGGCATGCAGGGGTTTCGTCACCTGTTACCAGAGAAGAAAAGTGGGATCTGGGCTGAAAGCAAAGTGAGCTGATGAAGAAGCAAAAGAGTGAAGGAAATTCACTCAGACCATGTTCAGGTTACCCATATACCCAGGATTAGCTTATGGTAGCTCACTCGGATGCTGTGAAGAGCCACACTCAAATCACAATGGCAAAATAATAGAATAATTACAGAAGCATTATAGCAAAACAGAGTGACAGAATAACACGAGGGCAGAATAACAGAACAACAACAGAATAATGGAGTGACAGAATAACACAAGGACAGAATGATGGAATAATAGAATAACAACGACAGAATAACAAGATAATAACAATTACAGAATGATGGAATGATAGAATAACAAAATGATAATAACAGACTTGAGAATAACACAATGACAGAATAACAGACTGATAGAATAACACAATGATAGAATAATAGTAGAAGGAGAAGGAGAAGGAGAAGGAGAACTGTATTGTCATTATACAAGTACAACGAAACTGTGCGTGTATAACAACAGAATAACAGAGTGGCAGAATAACACAAGGGCAGAATAAGGGAGTGATAGAATGGTAGAATAACAGAATGACAGAATAATACAGAATAATACAATGACAGAGAACAGATAGTCCTTGACTTATGACCACGGCTGAGCCTAAATTCTCCATTGCTAAGCGAGACACTTGTTAAAGTAAGTTTTGCCCTATGTTACAATCTTTCTTGCAATTCGTTAAGTTAGTAACCCTGTTGTTAAGTGAATCTGGCTTCCACACTGACTAATTCTGCCAGAATTTGGGGAGGTGGGCAGAAGGACCTACCTAGTGGAAGAGAGACGGCCAGCAGAAAGCCACTTAAGAAGAGATGGAAAGTTGAGAGGACCTCCATCTGCAGGAAGCAAAAGAGAAAAAAAAATGAATTTTAGGAGGAGAAATGATATTTTCAGCCACACCTCTGAATAAACCAATTACAGGCCAATTTAACAGCATCACAGAGTTGGAAGGGATTTTGGAGGTCCTCTAGTCTGACCCCCTGCTCAAGCAGGAGACCCTACATCCTTTGTAGATGTTTGCTTCGACTTAAACGGGAATGGCTGCTGGACTCTCCTGTGAGAGCCATATCCAAGTAGATCGACTGGCATCTCCATTTGAATTACAATAATTTACAGGTAGTCCTCAACTTATGGCCATAACAGAGATACCAATTTCAGTCACTAATGGGTGCAGTCGGTAAGCAAGCCATTGTATGGATCTGATTTTGCAGCCATTTTTACTGTTATCGTAAAGCAAATCTGGCTTCTTCAATGGACTTTGCTTGTTGAAAGCCAGATAAGAAGGCCACAGATTGTGATAATGTGACTGCAAGACATTGGGCTAGTCGTAAATGTGAGCCAGGTTGCCCTGAATTGCACTCATGTGCCTGGAGGGGGGGAGTAGTTCAATGGTCATAACTTCAAGGCAATTTTTCTGAGGCCATTGTTTCAAAGCATCATTAAGTGAATGGTTGTAAGTTAAGGACTACTGACATTGTCGCATTGGAAACTGTCACCACCCTTCAGGTGCTGAATAGTGGGGCACATGCCAAATAAACCCTGGGTGTCAGCTCAATTAATTCATTCCACTTGAAACCTGGATGTTTGGTGAATATTCTATCATTGATGTAACCAAAGGAAATGGGTGAACACCAGTGGTGGGATTCAGCCGATTCGCACCGGTTCAAAAGAACTGGTTGTGAACTTTCTGAGCAGTTTAGTGAACTGGTGGTTGTAAGAAATCATGAGGGCAGAAAACCGGGTGTTAAATTATTTGAATCCCACTACTGGTGAACACGGTTTATTTCCTCTTTCCATTTATTTGGGGGTCACCCAGGGGAGGTGGCACTAACCCCGCCACTACCCATTTCTAAGTAGTAAGTCCTTGGTGGGCCGGACAGACAAACCAGTAGAAGAGAATAGCTTGGGGTTGAAGTGTGGGGTCCTTGGCACCCTCTGAGGTGGGGTGGGTTTCTGCCAGACATTTCATGACCCTACTAGATAACATCATCAATGCTGGGAGGGAGGCAGGTTGCAGAAAGGGGAAAGAGAATTGTGGGATCCTGGGTCTTCTCTGAGCATGGCTGTTTTTCTTGGAGATGTCCAAGATCTCAGCAAGCCAACCTGGGCAGTTGGCTGAAGGACACCCAATCTCTGCTTCTTTGAGCAAGGTGATGTGAACAAGGGAAGAGAATTTGCTCCCCCAAAGATAGATAACTTGGAAAGTCACTCACTTGTTCCTCCGCTTGATGGTCTCTGGTTGACTCCTCTCAAGTGACACCACCTCTCTTCTTCTGCTGCTGGCAACCCTTCTGGGACCTATATAACCTGGCTGGCCAGAGAGGAACGTGTCCTATTGCAAGTTTCAAAAACTAGGTGGAATCTCGGACATTATGTTCACTTGAAATTGCTCTGGGAACCTGTGGGCGAGTGGAGTCCTGTCTGAGAAACTAATAAGTAAGGAATTGACTAGGGAGGGAGGGTGGAATAGACGGCTGGCGCCTTTGTTTTTCCTGGCTTTTGAAGGACTTGTTTTTATTCATTTAATTTATTTTGTCATGGATGTGTTAGATAACAGATATAAGTATAAACATGATTATTAATACATGAAATGGATACGAATAAAAGGGGACGTTAGGGGAGGGATGGTAGCCATCGGTGCGCTTCTGCATGCCCCCTTATAGACCTCTTAGGAACGGGGTGAGGTCCACAGTAGACAATCTAAGGTTAAAGGGTTTGGGGGTTTGGGGAAGAGACCACAGAGTCAGGTGGTGCATTCCAGGCATTGGCCACTCTGTTGCTGAAGACGTATTTCCTGCAATCGAGTTTGGAGCAGTTTACCTTGAGTTTGTATCTATTGTGTGCTCTTGTATTGTTGTGGTTGAAGCTGAAGTAGTCATGGATGGATAGGACATTGCAAAAGATAATTTTATGTCCTATGCTTAGGTCGGACCGAAGGTGGAGTAGTTCTAAGTTGTCTAAGCCTAAAATTGTCTCTAATAATCTTCTTGTAGAGAAAGTTTCACCTACAACTGGGTAACAGAAATGGTGGAATGATGCAAGTTGCCCAGAATCACTTTTTGGACTGGTTCAATTCCCCCATCACCTAACTGGCATTCCTGTCTAATGGTTAACTACATGCAGATTGAACTAGCTCCCTGATTGTTTCTCATTCCAGGACGTGATTCTCGCCTGAAGGGGGGAAGCCTGTCAGCTTGGAAGCCATTTTTCTTTGAGGCTTCTGGGCTGCCACATTCAGTGCCTGGAATTTGGGAGGGGGATTTCAAGGAGCGACGGAAGAATAGCCACAACAGCATTCTTTTCTCAGAGAGTCAAGGACATGTTACCCTGCACCTGGAGGGGAGTGCCTGGGGAGAGTCTTCAGTTGGAACTAAGTAACGATTGGACCATATGATGAACTATTTAGGGTACAGGGGTTGGATTTTGGATTCTCTTTGGGCTAGGGAAAACCCAGAAATCTCAGATTCGAGTTTTCCTCAGATATGCCATAGATAGATAGATAGATAGATAGATAGATAGATAGATAGATAGATAGATAGATATAGATATAGATATAGATATAGATATAGATATAGATATAGATATAGATATAGATATAGATATAGATATAGATATAGATATAGATATAGATATAGATATAGAAATACCCCTCACGCATCATCACAAAATCTCCAGAACCATAAAGCCTACAAACTTGAAATTTGGCCCATATCTTCCTCTTGACTTCTAGGTGCTCACTAAGAAAGGATTTTTCCAAATGACCGTCAGAGCATTTAGAGTATTTCCAATATTATTATTACTAACACGCCCTGATGCTAAGGAGTTCGACTCCCCCTCCCCACCTGAAAAGAAATCTCTTCCAAATGCAAAACACAAGCAGAGGAGTTTCAGTTTCAGTTTCACAGCAGCTAGCAGCTTTAGTACAGAACAGTTGAGCTAAGCCACTCCCAGGCTCCTTGCTGCCTCCTTCTTGCTCACACAGCAAATACTGCTTCCGTTTCTAAACAGCCCTCAACTGTCTCGCACACTGACAGGACGCTAGCCAGATGAATACCCATGGATGCTGGGAGGCAGAGGCAGAATTTTCTCCCCTTATTTTTCTCCCCCAAAACTAAGCCCAGCCACATAGTTTCATAGCGAATCACAGGTATTGAGTTAGTCTCTAATAAAATGGATCTTTGAGAAGATGACAGTCTTGGAGTCTTTTAATTTGGAGGTTGTTACTTGGAATGCTGACAGCAGGACTAGAACTCACCATCTCCTGGTTTCTAGCCTGGTGCCTTAACCAACAGACCAAACTGGCTCTAGATGGGTGGCAAATTCTTTTAATAAAGAAGTGAGAGTAAAATAAAGATGGGTGGCCTATTTAATAAATGCATCGAGATGGGTGCCATATACATTTAATAATTAAATAAAAATAAAATAAACGGAGAAACACCCATTTTGTTACCCAGTTGTGGGTGAAACCTCTTCAAGAAAATTGCTAGGAACACGTCCTTCAAAAGCCAGCAGGAACAAAGGCGCTGGCCGTCGATTCCACCCACCCTGTCTAGTCAATTCTTTACTTATCAGTTTCTCAGATCGGACTCTGCTCGCCCACAAGTTCCCCGAGTAATTTCAGGTGAACGTAACATCTGAGATTCCACGTAGTTTTGGAAACTTGCAATAAGACACTTTCCTCTCTGACCAGCCAGGTTATTTAGGTCCCAGGAAGTGGAAGAAAAGTGTGACTTTCAGAGGAGTCCACCAGAGACCATCAAGCAGGGTAACAAGTGAGTGGTTTTCCGACTTTGGTCTTTGGGGGAGCAAATTCTCTTCCTTTGTTCACATCTCCTGGCTAGGAGAAGCAGAAATGTCCTTCAGCCACTTGCCCAGGATGGCTTGCTGAGGTCCTTGATATTCCATTTAAGTGTTTTCCCTACTATTAGCAATAGCCCTTAGATTTATATACTGCTTTACAGTGCTTTTCAGCCCTCTCCAAGCTGTCTACAGAGCCAGCCTCTTGTCCCCAATAATCTGGGTCCTCATTTTACCCACCTGTGAAGGATGGAAGGCTGAGTTGACCTTGAGCCGGTCAGGATTGAACTCCTGGCAATGGGCAGAGTTATCCTGCAATACTGCATTCTAACCACTGCACCACCATGGCCCCTAGTGGGTGTAGTTTCTGAGCATGTCATAAGCCTAATTTTGGAACACCCTGCTTAGCAGGCAGGGATACCGGTTGTCCTCAACTTACGACCACCCTTAAGGCCCCAATATGCCTTGCTCGGTCAGACAATTGTTTAGTAAACGTTGCTCCATTTTACGTCCTTTTTTGCTATAGTGGTTAATTGAATCACTGCAATTGTTAAGTTAGCAACTTAACTTGTCCCAGCTTGGTTATTTACGAAAGAAAAACCATATGTAGAGAAAGGTATACTTTTAATAAAGCCAAGTAGTCACAGTGTAAGCAAAGTTGGATTGGAATATTCACGTGCAAACAGGGGTGGGATTCAAATTTTTTAACGATATTTAACAATATTTTTAATTTTTAACCAGTTCTGTGAGTGTGGCTAGGTGGGCGTGGCCATGTGACTGGGTGGACATCTTTTTTTGCCTCCTGGGTCTCAGGCAAGCCTCCTGGGGGGGGGGCGTTTTGTTCCCAGAAGGCTTCCCTGGGGCCCAAGGAGGCAAAAGGGCATGGAAGGGGCACTGAGCACCTCCCAATGCTCCATTTTTGGGCCTCCTGGGCCCCAGGCAATTCTCCTGGGCGGGGGTTGCTCCCAGGAAGCTTCCCTGGGGCCCAAGAAAGCAAAATATGGAGCACGGGGGGGCAGCAGCACCCCCCCATACCTCTTTTTGCCTTCCTGGGCCTCAGGGAAGCCTCCTGGGCGAAGCAGTAAGACAGCAAGGGGGATGCCGGCACAGCTGATCATCGGAACAGCTGATCGTTGGGAAGGGGAATAAAAGAAATACCTAAGCAGTCAGCGATGTCGCGCATGCGTTATAAGGACTGACTGGGCAGGGAGGGGATAGGCGGCCAGCGAGGGACGGGGCCACCCAGGGGTACGATTTGCTGGTTCACTGAACTGTGCAGAATCCTTAACAACCGGTTCTATAGAACCGGTCCAAACCGGTAGAATCCCACGCCTGCCTGTTTTGGTAACAGCTTTTAAGGTTTGGCTGTTCTTGGCGGTTGGGTTTTGCATTCCATTCTCACGCTCATGTCCTTGGATCCACTGGTCTGTTCCGGATTGGCACCTCTGGTTCCTTTCAACCCTCTCTCCACCCATCCCCCTTCCTGTGTTTTATGGCAGGATGCCAGCCAAGCGAAGTAGGCTGAAGGATTTACAATGGCAGGCCTGACATTCTGCCTCATTCAGGAAAAGAAAATGGCTGAAGAAGAGAGAAAAGAAGAGAGAGAGTTAGGGCTTGGGATCGTTTCAATGGAGTTCATATGAGATATTCACTGTTGGATTTACAGGCACCATGCTTTGCACTTTACCTAATCTGCACTTGTACCTTTGTTTTTGCTATTTTTTTACCTAGGTGTAAAACTTTGCTTTTCTCCACATTAAATTGCATTTTGTTGGATAGGGCGCCGTGTTCAAATCTGTCAATATCTTTTTGGATTCTGAGCTTGTGTTCTGGGGCGTTGGCTGTTCCTGCCAACTTAGTGTCATCTGCGAAATAGATGGATTTTTCTTCTATTCCCTCATCTAAATGATTTATGAAGATATTGAAGAGCCCTGGGCCTAAGAGGGAACCTTGTGGTATCCCACTGTTTACTTCCCTCCATGTAGACTTAGACCCATTAAGGCAGGGGTCTCCAACCTTGGCTCCTGGAAGCCTGGCGGACTTCAACTCCCAGAATTCCACAGCCAGCTTTGCTGGCTGTGGAACTCTGGGAGTTGAAGTCCGCCAGGCTTCCAGGAGCCAAGGTTGGAGACCCCTGCATTAAGGGCTACTCATTGAGTATGGTTTGTCAATCAGTTACAAATCCACCTGGTGGTGATGCTGTCTATTTTTCTAGCTTGTCACGCACTAGCTAGAATTGTGTTCCGATCCTTTGCAACTATAAGTGATGCGGACTTCAACTCCCAGAATTCCCCAGCAGGCTTGCTTTAAGATGGGTGGACTTCAACTCCCAGAATAGAAGAGAGACTTTGTAGCTCCGGGTTGAACTGTGGGAGCCTTGGTGGTCTAAGCGCATGGCTGCATTCTTGCAGATGTTTCATGACCCAACTAGGGAACATCATCAGTGTTGGAAGGGAGGAGGCAGAGGTGGTATTCAGCCAGTTCTGACTGGTTCTGGAGAACTGGTAGCAAAAATTTTGAGTAGTTCAGAGAACGGGCAAATGCCATTTCTGACTGCCCCCCCCCCCCATTCTCCATCTCCCAAGTCCCAGCTGGGTCTTCTTTGGTTGCCCTGCCCAGGAGAACGGAGCTGGAAAGCGGGTTAGTTGGTTGGGCAGGGAAGGGGATTTTGCAGTAACCTTCCCTTGCCATGCCCACTAAGCCATGCTCACAGAACTGACAGTAAAAATTTTTTGAATCCCACCACTGGAGGAGGGGGTCGACTCGCTTTGTATCTCAATTAAGAAATTACCAACTCAGACCAACAATCAAAGAGCAAACAAGGGCCTAATCAAGGAACCACACTGGTAGGGCAGCTACTAGTACAGGGCTATCAAAGTCAATTTCATTGAGGTCCGCATCAGGGTTTTATTTGATCACGGGGGTGGGCTGGGGTGGGCGTGGTCATCTTGGGGTCATTCATGTCAGGGATGCCTGTGGTGGCCTGAGTGCTCAGCCAGCGAAAACGGGCTCCCAAGCTCCGTTTGTTGCTGCTACAGCCTCCTGCAGCCCTCTGCCAGGGAAAACGAAGCTCTATGTCGGCCTCAAGATAACTTCCATATATTCTGCATCCTAACTATTGCATCTTCTCTGCTGCTATGCCAATCTATTTCTTTCGGCTGTCATTAGCAACGGAGGGAGGGGGGAACTTGGAGGGGAAGAAAGCTGGAGATGTTTTGCATTCCTTGGCTGTGGGTAGCAAAGGGGAGGGGGATTCCTGTCTTTAACTTTCCATTTCTTGGCTAGCTTCTGTCCCCTTTGCGCAACTGCAAACTTTGATCAAAATATGTCAAGGTCAAAGGACAGAAGCCTCATCACCACCTGGAGATGGCCACATGATCGTGTTCAGAACTTTTAATTGGGAGAGTCATTTGGACTTTGGGGGGGGGGGTGGGAACAATTCCATTCCTTTGTATATGTGATCTGCGCGCCAATTTCTCAGATTCGGAATTAAATCTGTAGCTTTCACTTTATTTTCCAGTAAAAGGAGAACTTTGCTCTAACCCATGGAGTCTGAGTATTTCTTTCTTGGATTTTGAAGGGAGCACAGACTGACACTTTATTTCTGCCGGCACAGGCACTGCGGGCCGGTCTTTCTCCCCATTTCCAGGGTGGCTCTGCAGGGCAGATCTAAGCACCCTGTGGCCCAAATCCGGCCTGCAGGCCTTGAGTTTGACACCCCGGTACTAGTATATAAACAGAAAGATGCTCCCTCCCCTTCTAACACTGATGATGTTACATACTTGGGTCATGAAACGTCTGCAAGAAAATAACCAAGCCCAGAGAGCACCAAGGAGCCCATAGTTCTCCTCTTCCTCCTCCTCCTCCTCCTCCTGGCAAATGTTCCCAATCTACATGAAAGTCGCTTTTGAACCAGTGGATGAAAGAGAAATGTTTGCAATTGTCATCTTAAGCAAATTGGCCTATTAAGATTTTTTTTAAAGATTTTTTTCCTTATCAGACTCCTGGTCTGGAGTATTAAATGCCAATGGAAGGGGAATCGAACCAAGATGGTTATATATTTGGCTTCTATAAGAATAGCCAGATCGGACCAAGTACAGGAAACCCTCAACTTACAACAATTTGTTTATTTGCAAAATCCAATCAGGGTCAGTCACAGAGTATTTACTCTTGGTTCAGTAACTGTTTGAAGTGACGAGAGCATCAAGGACCCCTGAGTTCTTCCTCTATTCTCAGGACCACGAAGACCCCCCCATCATGGACCAAGAACAGGGGAGGGGTCCAGCAGAACTTAAGGATTCAATGACCCCTCTTAATAGGGGTCTACAACAACTCACGAATTTCTAGTTTAATGAAGAGAGGGGCTAGGGGCAGCATGATAGCAGTCTTCCAATATCTCAGGGGCTGCCCCAAAGAAGAGGGAGTCAAGCTATTCTCCAAAGCACCTGAAGGCAGGACAAGAAGCAATGGATGGAAACTCATCAAGGAGAGAAGCAACTCAGAACGAAGGAGAAATTTCGTGACAGTGAGGACAATTAACCAGTGGAACTGCTTGCCACCAGAAGTTGTGGGGGCATACAAACTCAAGGTTAACCGCACCAAACTCGATTGCAGGAAATATGACTTCAGCAACAGAGTGGTCAATGTCTGGAATATTCTTCCTGACTCTGTGGTTTCTTCCCCAAACCCCCAAAACTTTCACCTTAGACTGTCTCCTATTGACCTCACCCCTTTCCTAAGAGGCCTGTAGGGGGCGTGCATAAGCGAACCAACACGCCTACAGTCCCTGTTTTATTTATTTATTTATTATTTATTTATTTATATTTGTCAATTGCTTAGAAGATAATAGGTATAAGTAAAAACATAGTTATGAATACATGGATACATATAAGAAAAATAAAAAGAAACGATAGGACAGGGAAGGTAGGTACGTTGGTGCGCTTATGCACGCCCCCTACAGGCCTCTTAGGAAAGGGGTGAGATCAACAGTAGACAGCCTGAGGTTAAAGTTTTTGGGGTTTGGGGAAGAAACCACAGAGTCAGGAAGAGTATTCCAGACATTGACCACTCTGTTGCTGAAGTCATATTTTCTGCAGTCAAGTTTGGTGCGGTTAACCTTGAGTTTGTATCTGTTGTGTGCTCTTGTATTGTTATGGTTGAAGCTGAAGTATTCATTGACAGGTAGGACATTGCAATGGATGATTTTATATGCTAGACTGAAGGCAGCGTAGTTTTAGGTTTTCTAGGTCTAGAATTTCAAGTCTGGTGGCATAAGGTATTCTGCAACGAGTAGAGGAGTGGAGAACTCTACTTGTGAAATATTTCTGGACTTTCTCAACGGTGTTAATATCAGATACGTAATGTGGATTCCGGACTGATGAGCTGTATTCAAGTATTGGTCTAGCAAATGTTTTGTATGCTCTAGTTATTAGTGTAATATTACCAGAGAAAAAGCTACGTAAGATTAGGTTAACAACTCTTAATGCGCTTTTGGCTATGTAGTTACAGTGGGCTCTAGCACTTAGATCATTAGAGATGAGTACTTCAAGATCCTTGACAGAGTTTGGATCAACAAGATCTTGACTATGTAGCTTGTATTTTATTTCCTGATTTTTGTTGCCAATATGTAAGACAGAGTATTTATTTGTGGAGATTGAATTTGCCATTTGTTTGACCATTCTGATACATAGTCAAGCTCTTTTTGAAGGGTAGCAGTAATGTCTGTGGTGTTGAATAGCTTTACATCATCAGCGAAGAGAACGCAGTTGCTCTTAAGAGGTCATTTATGTAGAGTATGAAGAGAGTTGGTCCTAGAACACTGCCTTGGGTGACACCACTATTGACAGGTACAGAATTTGATAGGACACTCCCAATTTTGACCATTTGTTGCTTGTTTGACAGGAATGCTTCTATCCAGTTATGCAGGTGTCCAGAGATACTATAAGATTTTAGTTTTAGGAGTAGTTTGTCATGTACCACTGAATCAAAGGCTTTATAGAAGTCTGTGTAGGTTGCGTCTATTGCTTTGCATTGATCGAGTTGTTTAGTCCATGTTTTTGCAGTGTAAGAGTTGCAGATTACAGGATAGTTTTTTCCTAAAACCAAATTGTTTATTAGAGAGTAAGTTGTTTGTTTCTAAGTGGAGGATAACGGATTGGTTAATAATTGATTCCATGACTTTACAGGTGACGCAGCATAAGGAGATTGATTGGTCTGTAATTTTCAACTAGGCTGGGGTCTCCCTTTTTGAAGATGGGGATGACTGTGGCTTGTGACCATAGGTTAGGCAAGGAGCTGGTCCTGAAGGATTTTTCAAAGATTATGCTTAGAGGTTTGGCTATGGCAGTGGGTAGCTTTTTTAAGAAGTAGGCACATATTCTGTCCGGTCCAATAGATAGAGAAGGTTTTAGATTGTGTACGCTTTTTCAACATTGTCTTCTGTAAAATCCATATGTATTAGATCATTGTAGTTGTCCATGGTTCGACTAGGAAATACTGGGCATAATCCATTGCTGTTTACAAATACTGAGCCAAAGAATGTGTTAAAGAGGTTGGCTTTAATGGTGTCTTTGTTGCAGTCTTTACCATAAGGTCCTTTCAGGGATGGGATGGACCTTGAGTCTTTAATTTGTTGTTTATAAAATTGTAGAAAGTGCGGGTGGAATTCATGCGTAGAAAATTTTCTTCTTGTTTAATGTGATAACTGGTGCATTCAGTTTTTATCTGGTGGCATAAATTTTTGTATCGGCTTTTGAAGTTGGCAATGTGACCAGATTTGTCCCTGTCCTAATGTCCCCTTTTATTCGTACCCATTTCATGTACTCATAATCATGTTCCTAATTATATCTGTGTCAGAGTATATTCATGAACTGGAATAGAGCTTGGCAACAAGGTCATCCAATGAATAGGCATAGCAACTAAGTCAGCCAATGAGGACTGTTTGGAAACTGAAACTAGAAGTAGCCTAGGTGTGGCACTATATTAAGCTCTGCAGCTCTGAAGCTATTTGAGCTGAGTCTGTCTGTTGAAAATGAAATTGCTTCTCTCCTCTGCTTGCCTGCTGAACTAAAGTGAAACTGTTGCCTGTTTCTGAGCTCCTGAGTTGCTACTGAAGTTACTTGCAACTGCATGTTTCTGTCTGAGTTTGCTCCATGTTGGAGAAATCTACAACTGGTTTGTAAAATCTACTTATTATGTTTATAAAGATGCTAAATGAAGCATCAGCCACCTGTGTTTATTTTTCTGGCGCTGAATTAAAGCTGCAGAAACTCTGAACAATCTCTTATCTAATACATGCTTGACAAATAAATAAAATAAAATAAATAAATAGAACAAGAGTTACACTAATATCGAAGAAATCGCAGGACAGAAGCATTAAGGGAAGGGTGCCAAAGGAAAGACAAAAATGAAACGTGAATGACCACAATGAAAATATTTTATTTAATTATTTTAAAACATCCAATTGAATGGTTGAATTGTCCTGCAGTGAGACCTCCATGATTTGAGGAACGTCAAGAAGAGATCAGCAACGTTGATACTTCAGCTCATACTTGCAAAGATAGGCAAACCTTCGGTCGCAGTCCGTTTCTTTCCAGTATTTGTATTCTGAAAGGCACAGAAAAAGGGGGGGTCTTACAGACCTTGATGTTCTCGTTCGACCTTCGCACCCCAAGTTTCGGTGTTGAGGGTCTTCAGCCACAACTTTAGAATGTCCCCTTCTGCAATCAGCCACACCGCCCGGTTCTCACCACCATGAGGCATTACACCTGCGTGGAAGTTGTTTTCTGAATCATGTGAGGGGAAGGGGGAGTTGGGGTATCTTCAGCTTAGGCAAATTGGCCTACTAAGATTCCTTATGTAGTGTGTGTTGTTTGTGTAGTGTACATTGTATGTTGGAGGTGGTGACCCTTTGCGAGTTATAGGCAACGAAAGTTCATTTTAATGTATGCCTATTAATGTAGTCTTCATTCTTTATTCCATTCTATTCTGTTCTGTTCTATTCCTATATTCTATTCTATTCTAATATTCTATTCTGTCCTGTCCTGTCCTGTTCTGTTCAGTTCTATTCTTTCCCCATTGTTATTCTATTCAATTCTATCCCGTTTTCTGTTCTGTTTGTCAACTCATAATACATTCCTATGCCTGGAATCCAACACCTGTTCTGTTCTGTTCTGTTCTGTTCTGTTCTGTTCTGTTCTGTTCTGTTCTTTCTATTCTATCCTATCCTATCCTATCCTATCCTACCCTATCCTATTCTTTGTTCTATTCCATTCTTTCCTTATTCTATTCTATTCTATTCTATTCTTATTTCTATTCTATTCTTTCCTTTATTCTTTCATTTATTCCATTCTATTGCA
This sequence comes from Hydrophis major, assembly GCA_033807585.1. NCBI lineage: Eukaryota > Metazoa > Chordata > Lepidosauria > Squamata > Elapidae > Hydrophis > Hydrophis major. The sequence goes on along the minus strand of CM066331.1, from coordinate 213,970,203 downwards.
TTCTTTCCTTTATTCTATTCTATTCTATTTTTATTTCTATTCTATTCTTATTTCTATTCTATTCTATTCTGCTCTGCTCTACTCTATATTATTTTCTATTCTATTCTATTCTATTCTATTCTATTCTATTCTATTCTATTCCTATTCTATCCCATATTCTATTCTGTTCTATTCCTTATCAGAATTCAGGACTGGAGAAGTCTTAAATATCAGAACTCTAATTAAGAGAATTAGGAAGGGAACCTAACCAAGATTTTTATATACAGGGAGTCCTCAACCTATGACCACAATGGAACGCAGAAATTCTGTTGCTAAGTGAAACATTTATTATGTGAGTTTTGCCCCATTTTACAACCTCGCTTGCCACCGTTGTTAAGCGAATCCCTGCACTTCTTAAACTAGGGACAGGGTTGTTCAGTGAATCTGGCTACCCTGTTCGAAGTTACAACAGCACTGGAAAAAAACGTAATTTATGGCCATTTTTCAGACTTACGATCTCTGCAGGGTGATGTGATCAAAAGTCAGACACTTGGCAGCTGACTCACATTTATGATGGTCACAGCATCCGAGGGGTTACGTGGTCCCCTTTTGCAACCTTCTGACAAGCCCCATCGATGGGGCGGAAACCATATTCACTTAACAACCATATGATTCACTTAACAACTGCAGTGATTCCCACAGCAACTGGGGCAAGGAAGGTCATACAATTGGGACATATTCACTTAACAACCATCTCACTGGGCAAAAGGAATTTTGCGCCTG